>OZ025259.1:1420947-1576106 GCA_964019135.1 Arenicola marina
ATATGGGCAGGGCATGTTTTCCCACCTCCGATCTTCGGAGGTGGCGGCCTTCCATTGGCGGTGTCGGCCTTCCAGTGGCGGTGGCGTCCGGTGCCTCCCTGGCCCGTTCGCCGGGAAAAGACGAGATGCGAGGGTGTGAGGGGGTGAGGAGGCGAGGGGGTGAGGGTGTGAGGGTGTGATGGTGCGAGGGTGTGACGGTGCGAGGGTGCGAAGGTGCGAGGAGGAGAGGGATGAGGGGTGAGAGGTGAAGAGGTGAGGTGGTGTGTAGACCTCGTCTGGTATTGCAGTCCCATCACGTCTGTTATGGTAGCCCTATCACGTCTGTTATGGCAGTTCCATCACGGCTGTTATGGTAGTCCCATCACGTATTGTATGGCAGTCCCATCACGTCTGTTATGGCAGTTCCATCACGGCTGTTATGGTAGTCCCATCACGTATTGTATGGCAGTCCCATCACGTCTGTTATGGCAGTTCCATCACGGCTGTTATGGTAGTCCCATCACGTCTGTTATGGTAGTCCCATCATGTTTTTTATGGTAGTCCCATCACGTCTCTTATGGTAGTCCCATCACGTCTCTTATGGTAGTCCCATCTCGTCTGTTACGGCGGTCCCATCACGTCTGTTATGGCAGTTCCATCACGTCTGTTATGGTAGTCCTATCACGTCTGTTATGGCAGTTCCATCACGGCTGTTATGGTAGTCTCATCACGTCTGATATTGCAGTCCCATCACGTCTGTTATGGTAGTCCCGTTTCGTCTGTTATGGTAGTCCTATCACGTCTTGTATGACAGTTCCATCACGGCTGTTATGGTAGTCCCATCACGTCTTGCATGGCAGTTCTATCACGGCTGTTATGGTAGTCCTATCACGTCTGTTATGGTAGTCCTATCACGTCTGTTATGGCAGGTTCCATCAAGGCTGTTATGGTAGTCCCATCCCGTATTGTATGTCAGTTCCATCACGTCTGTTGTGGCAGTTCCATCACGGCTGTTATGGTAGTCTCATCACGTCTGATATGGCAGTCCCATCACGTCTGTTATGGTAGTCCCGTTTCGTCTGTTATGGTAGTCCTATCACGTCTTGTATGACAGTTCCATCACGGCTGTTATGGTAGTCCCATCACGTCTTGTATGGCAGTTCTATCACGGCTGTTATGGTAGTCCCATCACGTCTGTTATGGTAGTCCTATCACGTCTGTTATGGCAGGTTCCATCAAGGCTGTTATGGTAGTCCCATCCCGTATTGTATGTCAGTTCCATCACGTCTGTTGTGGCAGTTCCATCCCGGCTGTTATGGTAGTCCCATCCCGTATTGTATGGCAGTACCATCACGGCTGGTATGGCGGTGTGAACATCGAGTCTAGGTGTACAGTGAGTCAGTGTGAACATCGAGTCTTGTTGCACAATGAGTCAGTGTGAACATCGAGTCATGGTGTACAGTGAGTCAGTGTGAACATCGAGTCTTGGTGTACAGTGAGTCAGTGTGAACATCGAGTCTTGTTGCACAATGAGTCAGTGTGAACATCGAGTCATGGTGTACAGCCAGTCTTTTACGATAGTCATGGAGCCCCCCCCCCCCTCCGCCCCCCGCCGCTGGGCTCAATAATTATGAACCCCGCTCAAATTGAAATCCGCACCACCACCACCACCACCGCCACCGCCACCGCCACCGCCACCGCCACCGCCACCACCACCACCACCTACCTGCACACCAAAGCTAAATTCCTGCTCTGTCCTGCAACTTCGCATGCAACTAGTAACGCTTTACACGACGAAGAGAGATTGTTCCATCTATTTACGAGTACAGTTCCACATCGCTAGGCGACACATTACAAGGCCTTAGCCTGGTTAGTGACCCCCCCCCCCCCCTTCAAAAGCGTCCTATCGGCTGATAGATCGGGTGCACGCTTTACGGCCTGGTCGCGGTTTAAGTCTTCCACATTATTTTATCGTGTCAGTCTAATATCGCTCTTTCATACTCTCAAATTCAATCCTGGACACCCAGTCAGCGCTTAACCGCCGGGAGGAACTAGGCGTCCGTGATGGAATTACCATATCAGACGTGATGGGACTACCATATTAGACGTGATGGGACTACCATAACAGACGTGGTGGAACTGCCATACCAGACGTGATGGAACTGCCATTACAGCCATAACAGTTCCATCACGTAATGGCAGTTCCCTCACGTCTTGTATGGCAGTTCCATCGCGTCTGTTGTGCAACAAGACTCGATGTTCACACTGACTCACTGTGCAACAAGACTCGATGTTCACACTAACTCATTGTGCAACAAGACTTGATGTTCACACTGACTCACTGTACACCAAGACTCGATGTTCACACTGACTCATTATGCAACAAGACTTGATGTTCACACTGACTCACTGTACACCAAGACTCGATGTTCACACTGACTCACTGTACACCAAGACTCGATGTTCACACTGACTCCTTATACACCAAGACTTGATGTTCACACTGAATCACTGTACACCAAGACTCGATGTTCACACTGACTCATTATACACCAAGACTTGATGTTCACACTGACTCACTGTACACCAAGACTCGATGTTCACACTGACTCATTGTGCAACAAGACTCGATGTTCACACTGACTCACTGTATACCAAGACTTGATGTTCACACTGACTCACTGTACACCAAGACTCGATGTTCACACTGACTCACTATACACCAAGACTCGATGTTCACACTGACTCATTATACACCAAGACTCGATGTTCACACCGACTCACTGTACACCAAGACTCGATGTTCACACTGACTCACTGTACACCAAGACTCGATGTTCACACTGACTCACTGTACAACAATACTCTATGTTCACACTGACTCACTGTACACCAAGACTCGATGTTCACACTGACTCACTGTACACCAAGACTCGATGTTCACACTGACTCACTGTACACCAAGATTCGATGTTCACACTGACTCACTGTACACCAAGACCCGATGTTCACACTGACTCACTGTACACCAAGACTCGATGTTCACACTGACTCACTGTACACCAAGACTCGATGTTCACATTGACTCACTGTACACCAAGACTCTATGTTCACACTGACTCACTGTACACCAAGACTCGATGTTCACACTGACTCACTGTACACCAAGACTCGATGTTCACACTGACTCATTGTGCAACAAGACTCGATGTTCACACTGACTCACTGTACACCAAGACTCGATGTTCACACTGACTCATTGTGCAACAAGACTCGATGTTCACACTGACTCACTGTACACCAAGACTCGATGTTCACACTGACTCACTGTACACCAAGACTCGATGTTCACACTGAATCACTGTACACCAAGACTCGATGTTCACACCGACTCACTGTACACCAAGACTCGATGTTCACACTGACTCACTGTACACCAAGACTCGATGTTCACACTGACTCACTATACACCAATACTTGATGTTCACACCGACTCACTGGACACCAAGACTCGATGTTCACACTGACTCACTGTACACCAAGATTCGATGTTCGCACTGACTCATTATACACCAAGACTTGATGTTCACACTAACTCATTGTGCAACAACACTCGATGTTCACACTGACTCACTGTACACCAAGACTCGATGTTCACACTAACTCATTGTGCAACAAGACTCTATGTTCACACTGACTCACTGTACACCAAGGCTCGATGTTCACACTGACTCACTGTACACCAAGACTCGATGTTCACACTGACTCACTGTACACCAAGACTCGATGTTCACACTGACTCACTGTACACCAAGATTCGATGTTCACACTGACTCATTGTGCAACAATACTCTATGTTCACACTGACTCACTGTACACCAAGAGTCGATGTTCACACTGACTCACTGTACACCAAGACTCGATGTTCACACTAACTCACTGTACACCAAGACTCGATGTTCACACTGACTCACTGTACACCAAGACTCGATGTTCAAACTGACTCACCGTACACCAAGACTCTATGTTCACACTGACTCACTGGACACCAAGACTCGATGTTCACACTGACTCACTGCACACCAAGACTCGATGTTCACACTGACTCACTGTACACCAAGACTCGATGTTCACACTGACTCACTGTACACCAAGACTCGATGTTCACACTAACTCATTGTGCAACAATACTCTATGTTCACACTGACTCACTGTACACAAAGACTCGATGTTCACACTGACTCACTGCACACCAAGACTCGATGTTCACATTGACTCACTGTACACCAAGACTCGATGTTCACACTGACTCATTGTGCAACAAGACTCGATGTTCACACTGACTCACTGTACACCAAGACTCGATGTTCACACTGACTCATTGTGCAACAAGACTCGATGTTCACACTGACTCACTGTACACCAAGACTCGATGTTCACACTGACTCATTGTGCAACAAGACTCGATGTTCACACTGACTCACTGTACACCAAGACTCGATGTTCGCCCTGACTCACTATACACCAAGACTCGATGTTCACACCGACTCACTGTACACCAAGACTCGATGTTCACACTGAATCACTGTACACCAAGACTCGATGTTCACACCGACTCACTGTACACCAAGACTCGATGTTCACACTGACTCACTGTACACCAAGATTCGATGTTCACACTGACTCACTGTACACCAAGACCCGATGTTCACACTGACTCACTGTACACCAAGACTCGATGTTCACACTGACTCACTGCACACCAAGACTCGATGTTCACATTGACTCACTGTACACCAAGACTCTATGTTCACACTGACTCACTGTACACCAAGACTCGATGTTCACACTGACTCACTGTACAACAAGACTCGATGTTCACACTGACTCACTGTACACCAAGACTCGATGTTCACACTGACTCATTGTGCAACAAGACTCGATGTTCACACTGACTCACTGTACACCAAGACTCGATGTTCACACTGACTCACTGTACACCAAGACTCGATGTTCACACTGAATCACTGTACACCAAGACTCGATGTTCACACCGACTCACTGTACACCAAGACTCGATGTTCACACTGACTCACTGTACACCAAGACTCGATGTTCACACTGACTCACTATACACCAAGACTTGATGTTCACACCGACTCACTGGACACCAAGACTCGATGTTCACACTGACTCACTGTACACCAAGATTCGATGTTCGCACTGACTCATTATACACCAAGACTTGATGTTCACACTAACTCATTGTGCAACAACACTCGATGTTCACACTGACTCACTGTACACCAAGACTCGATGTTCACACTAACTCATTGTGCAACAAGACTCTATGTTCACACTGACTCACTGTACACCAAGGCTCGATGTTCACACTGACTCACTGTACACCAAGACTCGATGTTCACACTGACTCACTGTACACCAAGACTCGATGTTCACACTGACTCACTGTACACCAAGATTCGATGTTCACACTGACTCATTGTGCAACAATACTCTATGTTCACACTGACTCACTGTACACCAAGAGTCGATGTTCACACTGACTCACTGTACACCAAGACTCGATGTTCACACTAACTCACTGTACACCAAGACTCGATGTTCACACTGACTCACTGTACACCAAGACTCGATGTTCAAACTGACTCACCGTACACCAAGACTCTATGTTCACACTGACTCACTGGACACCAAGACTCGATGTTCACACTGACTCACTGCACACCAAGACTCGATGTTCACACTGACTCACTGTACACCAAGACTCGATGTTCACACTGACTCACTGTACACCAAGACTCGATGTTCACACTAACTCATTGTGCAACAATACTCTATGTTCACACTGACTCACTGTACACAAAGACTCGATGTTCACACTGACTCACTGCACACCAAGACTCGATGTTCACATTGACTCACTGTACACCAAGACTCGATGTTCACACTGACTCATTGTGCAACAAGACTCGATGTTCACACTGACTCACTGTACACCAAGACTCGATGTTCACACTGACTCATTGTGCAACAAGACTCGATGTTCACACTGACTCACTGTACACCAAGACTCGATATTTACACTGACTCACTGTACCCCAAGACTCGATGTTCACACTGAATCACTGTACACCAAGACTCGATGTTCACACTGACTCACTGTACACCAAGACTCGATGTTCACACTGACTCATTATACACCAAGACTTGATGTTCACACCGACTCACTGGACACCAAGACTCGATGTTCACACTGACTCACTGTACACCAAGATTCGATGTTCACACTAACTCATTGTGCAACAATACTCTATGTTCACACTGACTCACTGTACACCAAGACTCGATGTTCACACTGACTCACTGTACACCAAGACTCGATGTTCACATTGACTCACTGTACACCAAGACTCTATGTTCACACTGACTCACTATACACCAATACTCGATGTTCACACTGACTCACTGTACACCAAGACTCGATGTTCACACTGACTGATTGTGCAACAAGACTCGATGTTCACACTTACTCACTGTACACCAAGACTCGATGTTCACACTGACTCATTGTGCAACAAGACTCGATGTTCACACTGACTCACTGTACACCAAGACTCGATGTTCACACTGAATCACTGTACACCAAGACTCGATGTTCACACCGACTCACTGCACACCAAGACTTGATGTTCACACTGACTCATCATACACCAAGACTTGATGTTCACACCGACTCACTGTACACCAAGACTCGATATTCACACTGACTCATTGTGCAACAAGACTCGATGTTCACACTGACTCACTGTACACCAAGACTCGATGTTCACACTGACTCACTGTACACCAAGACTCGATGTTCACACCGACTCACTGTACACCAAGACTAGATGTTCACACTGACTCATTATACACCAAGACTCGATGTTCACACTGACTCACTGTACACCAAGATTCGATGTTCACACTGACTCACTGTACACCAAGACCCGATGTTCACACTGACTCACTGTACACCAAGACTCGATGTTCACACTGACTCACTGTACACCAAGACTCGATGTTCACATTGACTCACTGTACACCAAGACTCTATGTTCACACTGACTCACTGTACACCAAGACTCGATGTTCACACTGACTCACTGTACACCAAGACTCGATGTTCACACTGACTCATTGTGCAACAAGACTCGATGTTCACACTGACTCACTGTACACCAAGACTCGATGTTCACACTGACTCATTGTGCAACAAGACTCGATGTTCACACTGACTCACTGTACACCAAGACTCGATGTTCACACTGACTCACTGTACACCAAGACTCGATGTTCACACTGAATCACTGTACACCAAGACTCGATGTTCACACCGACTCACTGTACACCAAGACTCGATGTTCACACTGACTCACTGTACACCAAGACTCGATGTTCACACTGACTCACTATACACCAAGACTTGATGTTCACACCGACTCACTGGACACCAAGACTCGATGTTCACACTGACTCACTGTACACCAAGATTCGATGTTCGCACTGACTCATTATACACCAAGACTTGATGTTCACACTAACTCATTGTGCAACAACACTCGATGTTCACACTGACTCACTGTACACCAAGACTCGATGTTCACACTAACTCATTGTGCAACAAGACTCTATGTTCACACTGACTCACTGTACACCAAGGCTCGATGTTCACACTGACTCACTGTACACCAAGACTCGATGTTCACACTGACTCACTGTACACCAAGACTCGATGTTCACACTGACTCACTGTACACCAAGATTCGATGTTCACACTGACTCATTGTGCAACAATACTCTATGTTCACACTGACTCACTGTACACCAAGAGTCGATGTTCACACTGACTCACTGTACACCAAGACTCGATGTTCACACTAACTCACTGTACACCAAGACTCGATGTTCACACTGACTCATTATACACCAAGACTTGATGTTCACACTGACTCACTGTACACCAAGACTCGATGTTCACACTGACTCATTGTGCAACAAGACTCGATGTTCACACTGACTCACTGTATACCAAGACTTGATGTTCACACTGACTCACTGTACACCAAGACTCGATGTTCACACTGACTCACTATACACCAAGACTCGATGTTCACACTGACTCATTATACACCAAGACTCGATGTTCACACCGACTCACTGTACACCAAGACTCGATGTTCACACTGACTCACTGTACACCAAGACTCGATGTTCACACTGACTCACTGTACAACAATACTCTATGTTCACACTGACTCACTGTACACCAAGACTCGATGTTCACACTGACTCACTGTACACCAAGACTCGATGTTCACACTGACTCACTGTACACCAAGATTCGATGTTCACACTGACTCACTGTACACCAAGACCCGATGTTCACACTGACTCACTGTACACCAAGACTCGATGTTCACACTGACTCACTGTACACCAAGACTCGATGTTCACATTGACTCACTGTACACCAAGACTCTATGTTCACACTGACTCACTGTACACCAAGACTCGATGTTCACACTGACTCACTGTACACCAAGACTCGATGTTCACACTGACTCATTGTGCAACAAGACTCGATGTTCACACTGACTCACTGTACACCAAGACTCGATGTTCACACTGACTCATTGTGCAACAAGACTCGATGTTCACACTGACTCACTGTACACCAAGACTCGATGTTCACACTGACTCACTGTACACCAAGACTCGATGTTCACACTGAATCACTGTACACCAAGACTCGATGTTCACACCGACTCACTGTACACCAAGACTCGATGTTCACACTGACTCACTGTACACCAAGACTCGATGTTCACACTGACTCACTATACACCAATACTTGATGTTCACACCGACTCACTGGACACCAAGACTCGATGTTCACACTGACTCACTGTACACCAAGATTCGATGTTCGCACTGACTCATTATACACCAAGACTTGATGTTCACACTAACTCATTGTGCAACAACACTCGATGTTCACACTGACTCACTGTACACCAAGACTCGATGTTCACACTAACTCATTGTGCAACAAGACTCTATGTTCACACTGACTCACTGTACACCAAGGCTCGATGTTCACACTGACTCACTGTACACCAAGACTCGATGTTCACACTGACTCACTGTACACCAAGACTCGATGTTCACACTGACTCACTGTACACCAAGATTCGATGTTCACACTGACTCATTGTGCAACAATACTCTATGTTCACACTGACTCACTGTACACCAAGAGTCGATGTTCACACTGACTCACTGTACACCAAGACTCGATGTTCACACTAACTCACTGTACACCAAGACTCGATGTTCACACTGACTCACTGTACACCAAGACTCGATGTTCAAACTGACTCACCGTACACCAAGACTCTATGTTCACACTGACTCACTGGACACCAAGACTCGATGTTCACACTGACTCACTGCACACCAAGACTCGATGTTCACACTGACTCACTGTACACCAAGACTCGATGTTCACACTGACTCACTGTACACCAAGACTCGATGTTCACACTAACTCATTGTGCAACAATACTCTATGTTCACACTGACTCACTGTACACAAAGACTCGATGTTCACACTGACTCACTGCACACCAAGACTCGATGTTCACATTGACTCACTGTACACCAAGACTCGATGTTCACACTGACTCATTGTGCAACAAGACTCGATGTTCACACTGACTCACTGTACACCAAGACTCGATGTTCACACTGACTCATTGTGCAACAAGACTCGATGTTCACACTGACTCACTGTACACCAAGACTCGATGTTCACACTGACTCATTGTGCAACAAGACTCGATGTTCACACTGACTCACTGTACACCAAGACTCGATGTTCGCACTGACTCACTATACACCAAGACTCGATGTTCACACCGACTCACTGTACACCAAGACTCGATGTTCACACTGAATCACTGTACACCAAGACTCGATGTTCACACCGACTCACTGTACACCAAGACTCGATGTTCACACTGACTCACTGTACACCAAGATTCGATGTTCACACTGACTCACTGTACACCAAGACCCGATGTTCACACTGACTCACTGTACACCAAGACTCGATGTTCACACTGACTCACTGCACACCAAGACTCGATGTTCACATTGACTCACTGTACACCAAGACTCTATGTTCACACTGACTCACTGTACACCAAGACTCGATGTTCACACTGACTCACTGTACAACAAGACTCGATGTTCACACTGACTCACTGTACACCAAGACTCGATGTTCACACTGACTCATTGTGCAACAAGACTCGATGTTCACACTGACTCACTGTACACCAAGACTCGATGTTCACACTGACTCACTGTACACCAAGACTCGATGTTCACACTGAATCACTGTACACCAAGACTCGATGTTCACACCGACTCACTGTACACCAAGACTCGATGTTCACACTGACTCACTGTACACCAAGACTCGATGTTCACACTGACTCACTATACACCAAGACTTGATGTTCACACCGACTCACTGGACACCAAGACTCGATGTTCACACTGACTCACTGTACACCAAGATTCGATGTTCGCACTGACTCATTATACACCAAGACTTGATGTTCACACTAACTCATTGTGCAACAACACTCGATGTTCACACTGACTCACTGTACACCAAGACTCGATGTTCACACTAACTCATTGTGCAACAAGACTCTATGTTCACACTGACTCACTGTACACCAAGGCTCGATGTTCACACTGACTCACTGTACACCAAGACTCGATGTTCACACTGACTCACTGTACACCAAGACTCGATGTTCACACTGACTCACTGTACACCAAGATTCGATGTTCACACTGACTCATTGTGCAACAATACTCTATGTTCACACTGACTCACTGTACACCAAGAGTCGATGTTCACACTGACTCACTGTACACCAAGACTCGATGTTCACACTAACTCACTGTACACCAAGACTCGATGTTCACACTGACTCACTGTACACCAAGACTCGATGTTCAAACTGACTCACCGTACACCAAGACTCTATGTTCACACTGACTCACTGGACACCAAGACTCGATGTTCACACTGACTCACTGCACACCAAGACTCGATGTTCACACTGACTCACTGTACACCAAGACTCGATGTTCACACTGACTCACTGTACACCAAGACTCGATGTTCACACTAACTCATTGTGCAACAATACTCTATGTTCACACTGACTCACTGTACACAAAGACTCGATGTTCACACTGACTCACTGCACACCAAGACTCGATGTTCACATTGACTCACTGTACACCAAGACTCGATGTTCACACTGACTCATTGTGCAACAAGACTCGATGTTCACACTGACTCACTGTACACCAAGACTCGATGTTCACACTGACTCATTGTGCAACAAGACTCGATGTTCACACTGACTCACTGTACACCAAGACTCGATATTTACACTGACTCACTGTACCCCAAGACTCGATGTTCACACTGAATCACTGTACACCAAGACTCGATGTTCACACTGACTCACTGTACACCAAGACTCGATGTTCACACTGACTCATTATACACCAAGACTTGATGTTCACACCGACTCACTGGACACCAAGACTCGATGTTCACACTGACTCACTGTACACCAAGATTCGATGTTCACACTAACTCATTGTGCAACAATACTCTATGTTCACACTGACTCACTGTACACCAAGACTCGATGTTCACACTGACTCACTGTACACCAAGACTCGATGTTCACATTGACTCACTGTACACCAAGACTCTATGTTCACACTGACTCACTGTACACCAATACTCGATGTTCACACTGACTCACTGTACACCAAGACTCGATGTTCACACTGACTGATTGTGCAACAAGACTCGATGTTCACACTTACTCACTGTACACCAAGACTCGATGTTCACACTGACTCATTGTGCAACAAGACTCGATGTTCACACTGACTCACTGTACACCAAGACTCGATGTTCACACTGAATCACTGTACACCAAGACTCGATGTTCACACCGACTCACTGCACACCAAGACTTGATGTTCACACTGACTCATCATACACCAAGACTTGATGTTCACACCGACTCACTGTACACCAAGACTCGATATTCACACTGACTCATTGTGCAACAAGACTCGATGTTCACACTGACTCACTGTACACCAAGACTCGATGTTCACACTGACTCACTGTACACCAAGACTCGATGTTCACACCGACTCACTGTACACCAAGACTAGATGTTCACACTGACTCATTATACACCAAGACTCGATGTTCACACTGACTCACTGTACACCAAGATTCGATGTTCACACTGACTCACTGTACACCAAGACCCGATGTTCACACTGACTCACTGTACACCAAGACTCGATGTTCACACTGACTCACTGTACACCAAGACTCGATGTTCACATTGACTCACTGTACACCAAGACTCTATGTTCACACTGACTCACTGTACACCAAGACTCGATGTTCACACTGACTCACTGTACACCAAGACTCGATGTTCACACTGACTCATTGTGCAACAAGACTCGATGTTCACACTGACTCACTGTACACCAAGACTCGATGTTCACACTGACTCATTGTGCAACAAGACTCGATGTTCACACTGACTCACTGTACACCAAGACTCGATGTTCACACTGACTCACTGTACACCAAGACTCGATGTTCACACTGAATCACTGTACACCAAGACTCGATGTTCACACCGACTCACTGTACACCAAGACTCGATGTTCACACTGACTCACTGTACACCAAGACTCGATGTTCACACTGACTCACTATACACCAAGACTTGATGTTCACACCGACTCACTGGACACCAAGACTCGATGTTCACACTGACTCACTGTACACCAAGATTCGATGTTCGCACTGACTCATTATACACCAAGACTTGATGTTCACACTAACTCATTGTGCAACAACACTCGATGTTCACACTGACTCACTGTACACCAAGACTCGATGTTCACACTAACTCATTGTGCAACAAGACTCTATGTTCACACTGACTCACTGTACACCAAGGCTCGATGTTCACACTGACTCACTGTACACCAAGACTCGATGTTCACACTGACTCACTGTACACCAAGACTCGATGTTCACACTGACTCACTGTACACCAAGATTCGATGTTCACACTGACTCATTGTGCAACAATACTCTATGTTCACACTGACTCACTGTACACCAAGAGTCGATGTTCACACTGACTCACTGTACACCAAGACTCGATGTTCACACTAACTCACTGTACACCAAGACTCGATGTTCACACTGACTCACTGTACACCAAGACTCGATGTTCAAACTGACTCACCGTACACCAAGACTCTATGTTCACACTGACTCACTGGACACCAAGACTCGATGTTCACACTGACTCACTGCACACCAAGACTCGATGTTCACACTGACTCACTGTACACCAAGACTCGATGTTCACACTGACTCACTGTACACCAAGACTCGATGTTCACACTAACTCATTGTGCAACAATACTCTATGTTCACACTGACTCACTGTACACAAAGACTCGATGTTCACACTGACTCACTGTACACCAAGACTCGATGTTCACACTGAATCACTGTACACCAAGACTCGATGTTCACACCGACTCACTGTACACCAAGCCTCGATGTTCACACTGACTCATCATACACCAAGACTTGATGTTCACACCGACTCACTGTACACCAAGACTCGATGTTCACACTGACTCATTGTGCAACAAGACTCGATGTTCACACTGACTCACTGTACACCAAGACTCGATGTTCACACTGACTCACTGTACACCAAGACTCGATGTTCACACCGACTCACTGTACACCAAGACTAGATGTTCACACTGACTCATTATACACCAAGACTCGATGTTCACACTGACTCACTGTACAACAATACTCTATGTTCACACTTACTCACTGTACACCAAGACTCGATGTTCACACTGACTCACTGTACACCAAGACTCGATGTTCACACTGACTCACTGTACACCAAGATTCGATGTTCACACTGACTCACTGTACACCAAGACCCGATGTTCACACTGACTCACTGTACACCAAGACTCGATGTTCACACTGACTCACTGTACACCAAGACTCGATGTTCACATTGACTCACTGTACACCAAGACTCGATGTTCACACTGACTCATTGTGCAACAAGACTCGATGTTCACACTGACTCACTGTACACCAAGACTCGATGTTCACACTGACTCATTGTGCAACAAGACTCGATGTTCACACTGACTCACTGTACACCAAGACTCGATGTTCACACTGACTCACTGTACACCAAGACTCGATGTTCACACTGAATCACTGTACACCAAGACTCGATGTTCACACCGACTCACTGTACACCAAGACTCGATGTTCACACTGACTCACTGTACACCAAGACTCTATGTTCACACTGACTCACTATACACCAAGACTTGATGTTCACACCGACTCACTGGACACCAAGACTCGATGTTCACACTGACTTATTGTGCAACAAGACTCGATGTTCACACTTACTCACTGTACACCAAGACTCGATGTTCACACTGACTCATTGTGCAACAAGACTCGATGTTCACAGTGACTCACTGTACACCAAGACTCGATGTTCACACTGACTCACTGTACACCAAGACTCGATGTTCACACTGAATCACTGTACACCAAGACTCGATGTTCACACCGACTCACTGTACACCAAGACTCGATGTTCACACTGACTCACTGTACACCAAGACTCGATGTTCACACTGAATCACTGTACACCAAGACTCGATGTTCACACCGACTCACTGTACACCAAGACTCGATGTTCACACTGACTCATTGTGCAACAAGACTCGATGTTCACACTGACTCACTGTACACCAAGACTCGATGTTCGCACTGACTCACTATACACCAAGACTCGATGTTCACACCGACTCACTGTACACCAAGACTCGATGTTCACACCGACTCATTATACACCAAGACTCGATGTTCACACTGACTCATTATACACCAAGACTCGATGTTCACACTGACTCACTGTACACCAAGACTCGATGTTCACACTGACTCACTGTACACCAAGACTCGATGTTCACACTGACTCACTGTACACCAAGACTCGATGTTCACACCGACTCACTGTAAGCCAAGACTCGATATTCACACCGACTCACTGTACGCCAAGACTCGATGTTCACACTGACTCATTATACACCAAGACTCGATATTCACACTGACTCACTGTACACCAAAATTCGATGTTCACACTGACTCATTGTGCAACAAGACTCGATGTTCACACTGACTCACTGTACACCAAGACTCGATGTTCACACTGACTCACTGTACACCAAGACTCGATGTTCACACCGACTCACTGTACACCAAGACTAGATGTTCACACTGACTCATTATATACCAAGACTCGATGTTCACACTGACTCACTGTACACCAAGATTCGATGTTCACACTGACTCATTGTGCAACGAGACTCGATGTTCACACTGACTCACTGCACACCAAGACTCGATGTTCACACTGAATCACTATACACCAAGACTCGATGTTCACACTGACTCACTGTACACCAAGACTCGATATTCACACCGACTCACTGTACACCAAGACTCGATGTTCACACTGACTCATTATACACCAAGACTCGATGTGCACACTGACTCACTGTACACCAAGACTCGATGTGCACACTAACTTATTGTGTGACATGATTGATTGTGCACTGTGACACAAATGACTATCCGGAGCATTTTTATATCTAAGGACTTTTATCTTTGGATGATATTTCCGATTAATAAAATATTACTGGGAATGCACCGAAGATGCACCAAAAATGGTGAGAAGCCGTCTGGTTTCAAAGGCACGTTTTAAGTAAGATACGTTTTATCATTGATGTTGTTTTTAGTATCAGACATCCGGTGCTTAACTAAAGGAACAATGCATGCCGCTCATCCCGATTTCGCCGAAACGCGGCAGTTTCTTGGAAACTGGGATATATTTTCATTTGGCTTAAAAGAACAATAGTTGGCATTGTCATTGCTATATATATATCTCTCGACTGAATGAATACAACGCATACAGCACAGCCTAAATCTGACAACGACGTCTCTGTTAGCGTGGGCTGGCGAGAAACGCAGTATAAACAGCTGCGCGTCATTGCACCAATCAATACTGGATAAGCCTCTGCGAGGAGACTCAAGACGCTTCTGATTGCTTCTGATAGGGGTACTCTGAGAACACATTGACACATTGGTCACATTGACATATGGGTTACATTGACACATTGGTCATTTTGACACATTGGCCGCTATAACACATTGGCCACTATGACACATTGGTCACATTGACACACTGGTCCCATTGACACATTGGTCCCATTGACACATTGGTTACATAGACACATTGGTTACATTGACACATTGGTCACATTGACACATTGGTCATATAGACACATTGGTCACATTGACACATTGGTCACATTGGTCACATTGGTCACTTTGACACATTGGTCACATTGATACATCGGTCACATTGACACATTGGTTACATTGACACATTGGTCACATTGACACATTGGCCACTTTGACACATTGGTCACATGGATACATCGGTCACATTGGTCACATTGGTCACTTTGACACATTGGTCACATTGATACATCGGTCACATTGACACATTGGTTACATTGACACATTGGTCACATTGACACATTGGCCACTTTGACACATAGGTCACATTGATACATCGGTCACATTGACACATTGGTCATATGGACACATTGGTCACATTGACACATTGGTCACATTAACACATTGGTCACATTGACACATGGGTCACATTGATACATCGGTCACATTGACACATTGGTCACATTGCACATTGGTCACTTTGACACATTGGTCACTTTGACACATTGGTTACATAGACACATTGGTTACATTGACACTTTGGTCACATTGACACATTGGTCATATGGACACATTGGTCACATTGACACATTGGTCACATTGGTCACTTTGACACATTGGTCACATTGATAAATCGGTCACATTGACACATTGGTTACATTGACACATTGGTCACATTGACACATTGGCCAATTTGACACATTGGTCACATTGATACATCGGTCACATTGACACATTGGTCATATGGACACATTAGTCACATTGATACATTGGTCACATTAACACATTGGTCACATTGACACATGGGTCACATTGACACATTGGTCACTTTGACACATTGACCACTATAACGCATTGGCCACTATGACACGTTGGTCACAGTGAAAACATTGGTCACATTGACACACTGGTCACATTTACACATTGCTCACATTGACACATTGGTCACATTGACACATTGGTCACACTGGCACATTGGTCACATTGACACATTGGTTACATTGACACATTGGTCACATTGACAAATTGGTCACATTGACACATTGGTCACATTGACACATTGGTCACATTGACACATTGGTCACATTGACACATTGGTCACATTAACACATTGGTTACATTGACACCCTGGTCCAATTGACACTATGGTCACATTGACTTTTCCGGCATATGGACACATTGGTCACTTTGACACATTGGCCATATTGACAGGGGGCACATTGATACATTGGTCACATTGACACATTGGTCACTTTGGCACATTGGTCACATTGACACATTGGTCACTTTGGCACATTGGCCATATTGACAGGGGGCACATTGATACATTGGTCACATTGACACATTGGTCACTTTGGCACATTGGTCACATTGACACATTGGTCACTTTGACACATTGGCCATATTGACAGGGGCCACATTGATACATTGGTCACATTGACACATTGGTCACTTTGGCACATTGGTCACATTGAAACAATGGTCACATTGAAACAGTGGTCACATTGGTCACATTGACACATTGGTCACATTGACACATTGGTCACATTGGCAGATTGGTCACATATGACACCAGTATAAAACTGCCATGAGCCCTGACAAATATATATCCTTTTTATACATGTCTCTTTTATTATTTCATTTAACCTCAAAGGTAGATTTTCATCACAATAAACAAGACATACCCGGTTCATTGCCATTGGAAGACTCGGTGGCTCTAATTACTCAGCATCACCACCCTTATAAGTGCCACGTGGTCCGACATCGCTACTCGCCGCAGCTGATCATGGGGCGAAAATGAGGGACCATTCGCTTTCCGAAATATCTGAACATACAGCTTTCTATTAGATATCGCTACGGAAAGGAACTACACAATGGTAATAGGTACCTAATAAGGGCTATTACTGCCCATATGATTGCAGACCACGGAAACGTGCGGAATCATCATTGTTAATTAAGCTGCATTTTGGGGTCGTACATCCGCGCTAGCTTTCAGCATGGCTCACCTATCGCTCGGTCACGCATTGGGTAGCGTGTCCGAGCCACCGCTGACGTGGAGTATGATGTCTATAGGTCATGTCCATCTCCACGAGGGGCCGGCCCGATAGCTCAGTCAGTTGGAGCGCTCGCGTTGAGTGCTCTGGCCACCTGAGAGCCTAACGGCACGTGGGCCGGTAATTCGAGCCCCGCTGGGGCCATGTCTGTGTGGTCGCAGGATAAAGATCCCATGTCCTTCTTCGTAGAGAGTAGAGGGTTACCCGTGGGGACATGGCTTCACTCTCCCTTCCTTCTCCCATTGACGCGATATGACCAAAATATCGGTTAAAGCGTCTTGAATAACCAACTAACCAACCAAGCAACCAACTCCGCAACACGTCACGTGTGTCGATGGAGGCACCGTGATGGCGTACTCGACTGCCAACACAGATTGACAGATATTCCTTGATCAGGTTCAGCCCTCGGCGGTTTAATCCCAGGCCACACGCCAAGGCGTGGACGGGTGCAAGTGCACTAATAAGGGCGAGTCTAGGATATTTAACACAATAACGGGTGCGCAGGGACATTCGATCTGTGATGAGCTTTCTGAAAAACTAACCCGAAGGGGAGCACAATTTCGCTAACAAATAGAAGCCTCTCTGGCTTAGTTGGTAAGCCATCTGAGCTGCAGATCTACGGGTCATGAGTTCGCGCCCTGGCACCCGCATCTGGGGAATGCTTCATCGAACCCCGTTATCCTTGTACCGGGCAGGTTTATTGGCCCATGATATCCATCACGTGCACAAAAATGGCCCAAAACGCCAAAATGTCATTCTGGGAACAATTATAGCTGACCACCGTGGTTGTAGCGCACTGCAGTTAGCCTCGGCCTACATACAATACGTGCAGAGCGACTTGGCTTCATTTCGTGGTTAACTGAGTAGCTGTTTGGGTCAAGCCCCGCTCCCCTAACCCCCCCCCATGGATAAAGCGGTTACGGAAGGCTTATCCGACACTGCAATTAATAAGACATAGTGTCACCACATCAATTTAGGCCAAATATGCCGAAGTCCAAACACTGGCCTCCTCTGACTTGTGACTTACGAGGAACTGACATCAGATTTATCTTACGTTAAGCGTTGCCAAGAGCAGGGAAAGAAAATATTTGGCACGTGATTGGCTGGTCTCGATATCTGGCCATCTGTATCATCCGCATGATCTCTGACCATGGTACACATAAACAGATTAGAAATCTTCGCAGAGAAGTTACAACAGACGCCCATTGGCGCCATGGGGTGAACATGGGAGTTTATCTGGCCTCAGCCCTGGATTACCAGACAGCCACCGCATAATCCGCTTGTAACCGATTCCACGGACTCCTGAGGAGCCTATTACCTCGTTTTATCAAGGTTTATGCGCCAGTTTGTTTATTATATCAGCCAACATATTAACCATCACGCTTGTGTACAAATCGATTTGATATAGTTTATTTTCCCTTTGGTTCTGCTGTCCACGTGTCCACATCGGCGCTTGATACTTTAACATTGGCTCAGAAATATCCATAAAGTGCTTGCGTATCTAATTCGTGCTGGACTTGAATTGAGATATAATCTTTATTGTTATGCCATTTTAAATCAATCAATTTCAATTTCCCTCTTTATTTGACGTTCAAGGCCTCTCCGGTGTGTTGTGGTTAGCGCACTAGACTGCAGATCAATGGGTCATGAGCTCGAATCCGGGCCCAGGCATCTAATCTGATGGGGGGGGGGGGGCGGCCAGGTCACACAGTGGGTTAGAACACTCGCCTTGAACGCGTTCGCCTTGAACGCTCTGGCTGGGAGCCTAACGGCACGTGGATCGGTGGTTCGAGCCTCGTGGTGGTCATGCTTATGTGGTCGCAGGAAAAAAAAACACCATGTTCTTCTTCTCAAAGAGTAGGGGGTTACCGCAGGGGACATGGCTCCACTCTCCCTTCCTTTTTCCATTGACGCGATATGACTAAAAGTGGTTAAAGCGTCCTGAATATCCAACCAACGAACCAACCTAGTCTTATGCATGCTTCATCCATTCATCCGCCATCGTCGCGGGATGTGATTAATTGACCCTTGTGTGCACGCGAAGAAGGAGCCGAAAAGAACCATCCGATCCCTGTCATTGACGTCCACAGTTAGGCCAAGTCTAGCTCATTGCAATGGGTGAAGAAAACTCCATGTAACCCAAGCACTGTTCTTTCCGGTGCCTGAATAGGCGTGCTCTTATTAGGGTAATCCCAACGCCCTATTACGCAATGTGCTGAGCGCCATGTTGGGTCACGACCACTACGCTGACAGCGGAACAGGGCTCTCGGCCATGGGTTGGGTGTCCGCCAACCTCGTGTGCAAAACACCAGTTGGTGCCCAGGAGTCGGCCAGGATTGCTTGGTGGTCCCAACAGGACGCCATGGTTATGTGAGTCACGTGTGGACTGGACGGACAAACTACCGGAGCCATAGAGAAAGCTATGCGCCAGCCTGCTCTGGCGGCTTCAACTTGGTCATCTCGGAAGGGACAAGTTCAAATAAACATTAGACGATGATAACATTACGACTCTAAGAGCCTGTGCTATGAGCAGTAATTGATGTGCATTTATGTATTACGAGTATTATATTTAGATGAAAATGTTATATATGGATATGGCATAATACTCAAAAGCAAAATGTCTTCCAAGTAATAAAAATCAATCAAAATTTAAATCCCAGATATATCAATGTGTAGATACTACTACTGAGGTGATAATCTGAGAAACAAGAAAAAAACTCTCTCAATGTGATAAAATCGACATCTTTGCATTTTGCAAGTCTCTTTCCGCCTACACTGACAATGTGATAAAACGACGATAAGCATCTCCATGGTTCACGTGACATCGCTATTAATTCTGATTGGTTCCTCAGCGGGTCAGCAAATACTATAGCGACCCCTTGTCGTAACCACGGATGTATTTGAAGAGGGAAAGGACACACGCGGTACGGCGGTAAAACTCAGCGCCTAGTGCCTTACGTTGTTACAGTGCTGAGACGTGATATATTCAATGAAAAGATCTACAGATCGCATTGGGTGGAGTACGAGATGAAGCCAATCTCAGCACGAGAGCTGTGTACGAGATGTAATATGTAATGAATTAATTACAGGTCCTTTTTGGAATCTAATAACTTCGAGACCGTATAACCACCGTTGCGTGTATATGCGGTGTGCAGTGGCAATACCCAGGAGCCCGGCCGCCGGACTACCGTAGAACCGCCGTTGCGTGTATATGCGGTGTGCTGTGGCAATCCCCAGGAACCCGGCCGCCTGAGTACCGTAGAACCGCCGTTGCGTGTTTATGCGGTGTGCAGTGGCAATCCCCAGGAGCCCGGCCGTCGGACTACCGTAGAACCGCCGTTGCGTGTATATGTGGTGTGCTGTGGCAATCCCCAGGAACCCGGCCGCCTGAGTACCGTAGAACCGCCGTTGCGTGTTTATGCGGTGTGCAGTGGCAATCCCCAGGAGCCCGGCCGCCTGAGTACCGTAGAACCGCCGTTGCGTGTATATGCGGTGTGCTGTGGCAATCCCCAGGAACCCGGCCGCCTGAGTACCGTAGAACCGCCGTTGCGTGTATATGCGGTGTGCTGTGGCAATCCCCAGGAACCCGGCCGCCTGAGTACCGTAGAACCGCCGTTGCGTGTACATGCGGTGTGCAGTGGCAATCCCCAGGAGCCCGGCCGCCGGACTACCGTAGAACCGCCGTTGCGTGTATATGCGGTGTGCTGTGGCAATCCCCAGGAACCCGGCCGCCTGAGTACCGTAGAACCGCCGTTGCGTGTTTATGCGGTGTGCAGTGGCAATCCCCAGGAGCCCGGCCGTCGGACTACCGTAGAACCGCCGTTGCGTGTATATGTGGTGTGCTGTGGCAATCCCCAGGAACCCGGCCGCCTGAGTACCGTAGAACCGCCGTTGCGTGTTTATGCGGTGTGCAGTGGCAATCCCCAGGAGCCCGGCCGTCGGACTACCGCAGAACCGCCGTTGCGTGTATATGCGGTGTGCAGTGGCAATACCCAGGAGCCCGGCCGCCGGACTACCGTAGAACCGCCGTTGCGTGTACATGCGATATGCAGTGGCAATACCCAGGAGCCCGGCCGCCGGACTACCGTAGAACCGCCGTTGCGTGTATATGCGGTATTCTGTGGCAATCCCCAGGAGCCCGGCCGCCTGAGTACCGTAGAACCGCCGTTGCGTGTTTATGCGGTGTGCAGTGGCAATCCCCAGGAGCCCGGCCGTCGGACTACCGTAGAACCACCGTTGCGTGTATATGCGGTGTGCTGTAGCAATTCCCAGGAGCCCGGCCGCCTGAGTACCGTAGAACCGCCGTTGCGTGTATATGCGGTGTGCAGTAGCAAGCTTCCGAGAGATCGACGGCCTGCGTACCGTACGTAGAACCGTCAGTGCGTGGTAAAACGGTGGACCCCGAGGCGTCGTCCATTGACTCGCAGTTTATCCCGTGAACGTTGGTCAATTTTACTGTTAGAGGTCACACTATCGTCGTTTTAAAAGCGGCCAATCGAGTGCGTGGTGGAATAGTCCAAATGGGTCACCAAGAAGCGATTACCAAGACGTCTAATGACTTTTTTTTGTACAATTGGTCGTTTTACCACATGACATTTGATCGGGACGAAGACTTTGCTTTATGACGTCTATTATGTCCCACGCTGGCTGTGCTATTAAGCAGCCGGACGAAGGGAGACACGGTCTACACATTGCATCCATTCATATAGAAGCCGATTACAGGTCGTCGGGAAGATCACGCCTTGACACTGTTTCCGGCGGAGCGGGCGGCTATAGTCATCCGAGGGAGGGAGGAACGGAGGGATGGCGGCCATGGATACAAGGAGGCTAGGGAGGGCGGGTTGGCCAGGGATGGAGGGAGGGAGCCAGGCAGGCGGCCAGGGAGTGAAGGATGGGAAGAAGGGAGAGAGGCAGGTAAGGAAGAAGGGAGGGAGGAAGGAAGGGAAGAAGGGAAGGAGGGAGGTCGAGGAGAAAGGGAAGAAGGGAGGGAGAAGGAAGGAAGGGAAGAAAGGAGAGAGGAAGGAAGGGAAGAAGGGGAGGAAGGAAGAGAAGAAGGGAGGGATGGAGGAAGGAAAGAAGGGGGGGAGGAAGGAATGGAAGAAGGGAGGGAGGAAGCAAGGGAAGAAGGGGGGGGAGGCAGGAAGAGAACAAGGGAGGGAGGAAGGAAGGAAAAAAGGGGGGAGGAAGGAATGGAAGAAGGGAGGAAAGAAGGAAGGGAAGAAGGGAGGAAGGAAGGAAGGAAAGAAGAGAGGGAAGAAAGACCCAAAGAAGGGAGGGAGGCAGGTAGGGAAGATGAGAAGGAGGAAGGAAGGGAAGAAGGGAGGGAAGAAGGAAGGGAAGAAAGGAGGAAGGAAGGAAAGAAGGGAGGGATGAAAGACCAAAAGAAGGGAGGGGGGCAGGTAGGGAAGAAGAGAAGGAGAAAGGAAGGGAAGAAGGGAGGGAAGAAGGGAGGGAGGAAGGAAGGAAAGTAGGGAGGGAAGAAGAGAAGGAGAAAGGAAGGGAAGAAGGGAGGGAAGAAGGGAGGGAGGAAGGAAGGAAAGAAGAGAGGGAAGAAAGACCAAAAGAAGGGAGGGGGGCAGGTAGGGAAGAAGGGAGGGAGGAAGGAAGGCAAGAAGGGAGGGAGGAAGGTAGGGAAGAAGGGAGGGAGGAAGGAAGGCAAGAAGGGAGGGAGGAAGGTAGGGAAGAAGGGAGGGAGGAAGGAAGGCAAGAAGGGAGGGAGGAAGGAAGGCAAGAAGGGAGGGAGGAAGGAAGGCAAGAAGGGAGGGAGGAAGGAAGGCAAGAAGGGAGGGAGGAAGGAAGGCAAGAAGGGAGGGAGGCAGGTAGGGAAGAAGGGAGGGAGGAAGGAAGGCAAGAAGGGAGGGAGGAAGGTAGGGAAGAAGGGAGGGAGGAAGGAAGGCAAGAAGGGAGGGAGGAAGGGAGGGAAGAAGGGAGGGAGGAAGGTCGGGAAGAAGGGAGGGAGGAAGGAAGGCAAGAAGGGAGGGGGGAAGGAAGGCAAGAAGGGAGGGAGGAAGGACCGAAAGAAGGGAGGGAGGCAGGAAGGGAAGAAGGGAGGGAGGCAGGAAGGGAAGAAGGGAGGCAGGAAAGGAAGAAGGGAGGCCGGGCAGGGAGGGAGAATGGCCAGGAAGGGAGGACGGCTAGAGAGAGAGAGGTACGGAGGGAGAGCAGCCAAGGAAGGAAGGAGGAAGGGAAGCACGAAGGGAGGGAGAGAGGGCGGCCGGCAAGGAACCGAACGTGACTTAATTCAGCGGCGGTGGGAGGCCTGCAGTCATACCCGTTGTTAATATATATATATGCATGTATGTATATGCACAAAGCGACCGCACACCGGGTAAATCGTGTCTCTTCCTCCTCCCCGGCCCATCCCTTGCCACACACCTCCACCCACACCATCACCATGACCGAGACCAGCTCTTTGACCTGCCTTGCTTCCCGAGTTCTGACGTCATCCGTCCTCACAATGTAGACCAATAGAAACGTACAACCATTTGGTTTGATCACTCCATAAACAAATATACTGACCTTTGGCTTGGTCACGGCATTGACAATTCCAGCCCTTTTGGTCTGATCATAGTACCACACAGGTAAAACCTGTTTGGCCTGGTCACGGCAACAACAGTGTAGATGTAGATGCGTTTAGTCTGATCACGGAAGGTAGCAACAAGGTGCAGCAGTACGCAAGCGCATTGCGGCCAAGCGGAAACAAAAAAGAGCATCTCGTAACTCGGTCGACCGGCTTATGGTTTGTGCATAGCAGTCCATGAATGGAGACAATCATTGAATCAGCAGCCGTTCAGGAGTGTGTGTGGGGGGGGGGGGGGGGTCAAGGGGGAGTCGTATTCCCAGACCACGAAGAATAAATTTGTTTATTCCCAGATCACGATGAACTAAAAGTAGAACTCTCCGCATGCAATGGGAGGGCGGATACACAATACTAAATTGACGATTTCTCGATTCACGGTTATTTAATATTAACGGCGATGTTCACAGCGAAATGAAAAACCCAATCCTGAACGCAAATACCCCTTGCGCCCCCCCCCCCCCCCCTGTTCAGGTAGCGAACTCATCGACCTGTTGATCTGCAGCTGAGCTGGCCTATTACTTCAAAGAACAATAATATCGGCATGTTATACTCCAAACCCGATCTGTTTTTCAATTCGTTTCTGCCGGATCTAAGACCTGAGGATCGAGTTTCAGCGATATCGTTGACGGTATTTTGCTGAACCTTGCTGACTTGCGGAATAAATGGCCGGGGTAAACGCCCCGTTAATGGGACAGCGCGAAGCCTCACAGAAGTTCACAGACTTTTCTGTCAAGCCACGTTTATTACTTGAGACCCTTGTAAGGAAGGGCTCTGGGGCCGTTTTCATAATCCCCTCGTAAGTTACGCACGAAAAGTGCATTTTCGTCTTAGCCTCACCAGTTCGTTTTGGTGGTGCTCATGATTAAAAAATCTTCTTCAATATCCTTTTAGCACTTTTTTAATTCAGAAAATCCACTTCGTGTGTGTCTACTGGTGTATTTTAAACGCGATAATCGTTCGACAAACCTTCCACTTAGCGCTAAGTCTAGTGGCGTACCCTAAGTGGTGATTATGAATACGGCCCCAGAGCGTTAAATCCGTGCAGTTCAATTCTAGCTAACATGACGGCTCAGGCCGATCCTGGGGAAAGCGGGTAAGCGGGTAAGTGGGTAGGTGGGTAAGTGGGTAAGTGGGTAAGTGGGTAAGTGGGCCGGGGTTCGAACCGCACGTGGGCATTTTGCACGGATATTATTGTTCCCAGACGCAATATAAAACCTGTGTTTAACTGTGTGTGTGTGGGGGGGGGGGGCGTTGGGGGAGGGACGGGGTTTGAGGAACGAGCCCACTTTTCTCTTGCTGCCACACCCTTGTTATATATTACACGAAATATGGGAAAGAAAAACGCCAGCGGCCAATTGTTGTGAAGCCCAAATTGATTTTTCGCCCTCGGCATTGCATCAGGGTAGAGACGGAGAATTGAGATTTGATGACGAAAGGCCCCAAGCACGCCTGGGGGGTTTTGTAGAGCATCCAGCCTGGCTGGGTGGGAGGGGTGGAACCCCTGATCCATCATAGGAGGGGTGGTAGCCCTTATCCGTCATTATGTGGCTCGTCCGTGTGGCTTGTCCGTTCCTTGGTAACCGGGGTTGATTTTGACGCACAGGAAGCGGTTTGGTTTGATGGCGCAGCTGAGTTGATCATTGCATCTAAGCTGTCGGTGTCTTCTTGTGTTGTAACAAGAGGCAGCTGGTCTCCAACGCTATATCCATGGAGCGGTACAACCACTGCGGATTCTCCAAAGCGCAATCAATTTATCATCTGCTTGACTTCCACTATGGACCATAATATGAACCAGTTTTCGGTCCGGCACAAGGTCATGAATGCAACCGTCACTGCAATGGACAAGTAACGACACATAATACTGAAAGCTTAAGACGCCTACTGTTAAACAGATACAAAAAACAATACCATGCCAATAAACCCTATATAGGTATAAAGCATGGTTGTGTGAATGCCCCCTCCCCACCCACCCAAACTACATGATCGTATTGCCACATCACGTTATGTGATGGGCGTGCCTAAGGCTGGCACGCTAACCTCACGACCACTACGGGCTGCCCTTGTTCCTGATGACCACGAAAATAGTTCAGATTACGCCACTGCCTGGGCAATGCATTCTGGGTATTATTTTTGACTTGCGAGATGGCGTCATTACACGAAGAGAAATTATTTATAAAAATTGAAGTTGCGATATATATTGTCCTCCAAGTAAAGGGCAAACAAAATTCAGCCTTCATTCGGAGCAATATATGGTTAAAGCGGGTGTCCAACATAATTTAATCGCGATCTGCACCGAAAGTTTACATCTTAAAATTAAAGTTGCGAGTGTTAACGCTTCGTTTCGGCCGATTGGTAAGGAGAACAAAATTAAGGCAACCCGCCCCCAGCAATGTCAAGCAGAGCGCCATTTTGCCGGGAGCAGTGACGCATATTGTGACTATTCATATGACGTTATAACTCGTGGAGAGATCAGGACCGCGATCTACAGATGAACAGCGGCAGTTCCAAGCCGCGCAGTAGCGCAAGATCTTAGTCTTTCATGGAAAAGTCCCGTCCAAACAAATTGATGTACGTCTTGCGACGCTTGAGTCCGCAACAATGCCATGATTGGAGTTAGAATCGCAGCTATTTATATTAGCGATTATCACGCGCTCTTGTTTTGCTCACACAATAGGCGTAATTTCCGGTTTGAATAAATTAGAGTATCGCCTCCTGATTGGTCAATCACAGGCACGCCTCCAAAGAGGGCTGCCGCCTGGGTAGGCGGCGAAATCGTGCCTGGCGGTCACTTCTAAATTTTATTGTGAGCTACAGATAGAACGAAAAATTCTGTAATTTGGAGGATAAATAATTGGGTATGATATGAATCGGTAAAGCAGCGTTAGAGGCCAGACTGGCGGTTCCCTTTAACACAAGTCAAGATATGTAACTATTCGCCGGACGGTGATTAGTCCCTAGGCTTAGAATGTCACGTCACGACGCCTCTACCCCCCCCCCCCACCTCCCTCCATAGATACTTACACCCTCAACCACCTCCCTATCAGCCACAGCCACCCACACCCTCCTCCCTCCATACCCGCCACAAACACCCACACCCCCTCCCCCCTCCCTCCTCACCATAGACACCCACACACCCTCCCTTCGCCCCACCCGTCACAGACACCCACACCCCCTCTCCCCTTTCTACCCGCCACAGACAGACACACCCCCTCTCCATCTCCATACCATCCAGAGACACCCCCCCCCACCACCTCCTTCCTCACCATAGACACCCACACCCCCTCCCTTCGCCCTACCCGCCACAGACACCCACACCCCCTCTCCCTTTCCTACCCGGCACAGACACTCATTTGATTTGATTTGATCTATATTTCCCATCAATGTGAGGAGTATACAAACAGGTGATTTAAATAAATTAAGACTCAAGAGCTTCAACTGAAGCGAACAAACGTGCACATATATACATATCAAGGTATTGAAATTTAAATTTAAGTTACTGATGATATGCCATTTGTCTAATATTTCTTAGTAAGGGACCGAAATGTTCCGAAACAAACAGTATAATGCTTTCTTGCACTAGATCGCACACAAGTTGAGATGGTGCTCCCAATAAGAACGCACAAAGTTTAGTGTCTGCGTATGACAATGAATTAAATTCTGGTACGGAGATTACTCTACTTATGTCCGCCCACATTTTGGAACGTGTAAACATTAGTACTGGGCAGTAAATTATAAAATGACACTGAATGTTACACACTGTTTCACAACAAAAAGGGCAAGCAAGGAGGTCTGTATCTGGTATTGTCAGCATTCGAACCAAATTGAGAAAGTTTTGTCGGTGAGAGGGATGGTTCTGTGAAATACGATACAATTTATTTATATATATGGCAGGTTGAACGCTTAGAAATAATGCTGTGCCATTTTTTTCCGACAATCTTGCAATATACTCCATGTTCTCGTTTTGACGTATAGAGCTCAAGATAGTGTTACGCCACGTTTGTTTGGTAGGGTATTCCATACCGTAGAAGTAATTCATGAGTAAATCCGTAAGACTAAAACATTTTAAAATTGTCCATACGTTGGGCAAAAAACCCTCCTTGCGGAATTGTTTACATAATATAAATTCAGTTAACCTTGACAAAAACAATTGCTTAGCTATGCACGATGTTGGCATAGAGTATAACTTATGCAGAAACATTATTTTATTCTTAAATACGCGAGATTTAATCGTCAACCAACCTAGTGTAGAGCGTACAATTTCATCATGGGTTCTAACGTGGAAGCCCTGAATCAATTTGGCAGCATATTTTTGTAACTTTCCTAATTGCACGAAGTGCTTTTCTCGGAGGCTAAGCCACACTTCAGATCCATAAAGGCAGGCTGGAATGCATATCTTTTCCCAAAGTTGGGCTGAGTATATGGGATTTAGACTATCCGGTTTGAGGCCTACACATGCCAAAGAAGCAAGGATCCCTTTACCCTTTATGCAGATATTACTAACTAACTTGTCTGACGAACCACATGAACACAGCGTTATACCTAAATGAGTAATATGTGACACCTCCTTGATTTGGGAGTCACCCAGGTACCATTTGCGAGACGAACAGTTCCTCATATGTTTTCTTTTACACTCACCAAATACAACGACATTAGACTTAGAAGTCGAAAAGGTAAACCGCCATTTGACACTGTACTCGTGAGCACGATTAATCATTCTGTCTAGGCCATGTTTGGACAGTGATGCCAAGGTGGAATCATCCGCAAGGGTAACACTACCTAGGTGCAACTGATTGACTTGCATACCATCGCCTTTGTCAACCCATTCGTGGATATCGTTATTGAAGACAGCATAGAAAAACATAGAGAGGAGACCACCCTGTTTTATAGAGCGACTTATATCAAATTTATCAGAATAACGTCCATCGAGCAGAACACTGCATCTGCTTCCAAGTAACCAGTTTCGAAAAAGAAGTTTACCTCGGACGCCAAGTTGTAATAGCTTGTACAAGAGACCGTTCCACCACACTTTATCAAAAGCTTTTTCGGCATCTAAGAAACAGGTATATACTTTGCTGGACCGCTCCGTGTGATAGCATATCGCATCTTGCAACGTATAGGAGGCCCACGAACTATTACAACCAGACCTGCAGGCAAATTGTAGCGGGTGAGGAAACCTAATTGTCTCGAGCCATGGTTGAAGCCTATTCCAAACTACTTTTTCTAACAGTTTGTTCAGGAGCAGAAGCAGGATTTCATTGATAAAGGTATTATATATTTAAACGACTTAATAAATGAAAAGGGTACAATGTATAGTAGGGGAGACTTTATAGTACGATATGGATTGCAAATTAACTTCGCAGATTACTACAGCCTTATACATTGTATCCCCCAAGATTGGAAAAGACAACTTGATGAGGAAATGGATATATTAGAAACAATGGAAAACCATAGTGTCCAATTTGTTGCGCGAAATGAACGGGTTGTAAATGCGAGTTATAATATATTGATACGTGGTCTAAAGTTTAATAAGTGCAATGAAGTTAAGTGGTCCCAACACCTTAGGAAAAATATACCGGAAGCAGATTGGGAAAAGTACTACATGGTGCCATATACATCGACAACAGACGAACGTACAAGAAGCTTCCAGTACAGGTTATTACATCGTTGCATTCCAACAAATAAGTATCTATTTTTGTGTAAAATATCTGAAACCGAACAGTGTAGCTTTTGCAAAATCGAAGTTGAATCTTTAGAGCACATGTTTTGGAGTTGCCCTGTAGTACAAGCCCTTTGGCGAGACATTGACACTTGGTTATATCTGGCGTTACATTCAGCTTTGAATGCCGGAAATAGAGAGAGTAACCAGATCACTTTAGACTGCCAAATTGTAATGCTTGGTGTGATTAAAAATCTAAAATTCGTGAAATTGATTAACCATATACTTCTCATTGTGAAACGCTTCATATATTTATGTAAGTGGAAAAAGTTGGTTCCAAGCGTAAAAGGCGCCCTCGGGCAGATTAAGCACAATTGTCGTTTGGAAAACCATGCGAGAAGCACTATAGAAAAGTGGCAGCCAATAATCCATTTGTTTATATAAGACTCAGTTAAGCGGCAGCAAATAATCCATATGTTTATGTACCTTTTTATATTTTCCTTTGATTCTTGTTCATCTGTAAATGTACGTTAATGTCTAGTGGTCAATTAAATAAAAAAACAAAAAAAAACAAAAAAAAACAGTTTGTTCAGGGTGGGCATTAGAGTAATGCCCCTGTACGAGTCCATAAGGTGTTTGTTTTTCCTCTTGCCTTTATATAGAGGGATAAGCACCCCCGTTTTAAAGGCCTCCGGGACCTGGTTAACGGAAGCAATTTGATTAAATAATATGGTTAACTTCTCGTATAAGGTATCACTGGCAGATTTCAAGTGTTCATACATAATCAAATCGTACCCCGGTGCTTTCTTATTTGGCGAGGATGAACAAGCCAGCTTAATTTCAAGAACACGGAACGGCGTCTGTAGGACTCCAGCGGGGTCCTCGTTACCTTCGCATTCAACCACAAAGTCAGCGACCGCTTGATCTATAAACGCCTTGAAATTTGCGTCATAATTAAGGGATTCCTCTGGACTCTCGTTTAGCAACCGTTCGTAATAACCTGCCCAGCAACTTCTGACCTTATTAGGCTCACTTAATAAGACGCCTTCCGACTGGATTGAATGCCAGGCTTTTATAGTACCTCTACGTTTACTGACAGCTCTCCAGAAACGACCCCTATTTGGCTCGTGCTCACTCTCGACCTGCAATAACTGCTGCTCATCATAGCTTTCTTGTTTTCGGCGTAAAAGTTTAGCAAAAGCTCTCTTCGATCTTTTATAAGAAAGGAAACTATTATACTGTGCTCCCCTTGGCTTGCCTTCATTAATCCAAGTGTGGCATAATTTTAACTGCTTGTTGTGAGCCTTTCGGAGATCGTCATCCCAATAGGGTTTCTTATGCTTATGGAACACTTTCTTGGGAAGGGTTGCTGAAGCACTTTGAATTGCACTTTGAATGGAATTACAATACTCATTGACACCACAGGCAGATGCATCGTTAATTGACTGGAGATAATGATCCAAAGTCTGGCGATACAAAGAGATATCAGCAGCATCCCAGTTCACGACTGTTCTCGTATTCGTTTCGTACCTTGGAATATGACAGTCAAGGTCTAAAACTGCGGGTAGGTGATCTGACGTGTTAACAGCGTCTTCACTAATAACTCTACAGCGAACAACCTTTTGATAGAGAGCATTATCAACGGCAATGTGATCTATTTTAGTACATTCGGAGACAGTAGTGGGTAAATAGGTATATCGGGGACCCGTGCACTCCTTACTAACCACCATCGACGAGTACTCAATATATGTGAGAAAATCAGTAAAAAGCTTTTCACGTAACTGTAAAAAGATTCCATTTTCTCGAACTTGAGCATTCATGTCACCGCATATTACAACATATCCATACGCACAGAACCGCTGCTGGGCCACAAAAAGGTCATCGAGTACAGCTTGGTAACATTCATTTGTGTCGTTGGTAGAAGGCAGGTAAGCGTTTAACACAATAATGCTTTCCTCGTGCGGCCTAGATAGTTTGATCCCAACAATTCTATCACTCTCTATTTCGTCTAGGGCTTCGATCGAGTAGCTTAAAACACTCTTCCAGATAATTGTTACACCGCCTTTGCGTTTACGAGGAAAATCAAACAAGGACAGAGAACCATCACATTTAGATAAGGCATTGCAATTACTCCCTAGCGTGTTTGTGAATTCTATGCAGTCTGGGTACAAGTGATGTTCCTGAAGGCATAGGATATCACACACATCCATTAAATGTGTCACGTACGGTGTGTTACACATGATGCCCTTGCAGTTAAAAGTGCCAATGACAAGATTATCTAATGAGTCATTCATTACAGCTAGGCAGGAATTTAGAGCCGTATACAATAGCAATACGAAACAATATTTTCTGGGACTCCTAAACATTATTGGACACATCTGGCTTTTCCGGATTGTACACCCACTTCCTGCAACTGACCCCTTCCGGCCAAAAATCGGGTGAATCGATGGTACAACCCTCATCAACATTTACTTTGAATGAGGCATATCGCTGCCCCTGTTTCACAATACGCACCAATAATGCCACCACACCCTTGTCACTTAAATAGTTGTCAATCGCCTTTGAGGCCTGTTCCACATCGCCTCTGTGCCTTACCCCATACACATAGTGCGCTGCCTTTCTACTCCTTTTCGTCACTAGCTTGAAGCCCTGGAGGCCGACGGACCGATCTTTCTTCACTTTCTTGGTTTGGACCGACGCACCTTCAGGGTCGTCCCCGTAGCGTGGCGCCTCGTTCGTGGGTGGGCGGCTCCCTTCCGAGGTCGCGTTGATATTTAGGCGTACATTACTGGAATCTGGCGTTGCGGGCTCATCGGACTGTGGAGCTGGCGTGGCATCAGGTGATACCTGCCGTGGCCCGGACTGTTCATCCTGTTCAGACGGCCGTGGGGCAGACTCGTCGGCAGGTGCGGATGGGCGAGGAGCTGGACAATCAGCAGGTGCGGACGACCGATGAGCTGTCCTATCAGCAGGTGCGGACGACCGATGAGCTGTCCTATCAGCAGGTGCGGACGACCGATGAGCTGTCCTATCAGCAGGTGCGGACGGCCGATGAGCTGTCCTATCAGCAGGTGCGGACGACCGATGAGCTCTCCTATCAGCGGGCGCTCTTGCTGCAGAATTCGATGGATTCGGTCTAGCCAGTGAATCGATTCGACCCTGTGCAAACTTGCTCTCCGCCACTAGTTGTGCCACGACTGTTGCGCTCGAGCAGCTACGGGGATCATTGTTCACCTTCTGCAGGATCTGCTGTTGAGTGTATTTATTTTCAGTTATAGCATCTTTTATTTTCTGTTGGTCCGTTTTCATCGCCCGTAAGTCGCACAGGATTTCATCCTTAGCGAGCATGAAGGCATTGATGGCTCGGATAACAGAACCTGGCAGGTCCTCTTGGGGGTCAACTTCATCGTCTTGCTCCGTGGCAAGCCTGTTCCTCGAGCTCAGGCTTAACATGGACATAAGCGAAAGGGAGGTGTCCCCTTCTATCACGTGGAAGAGCGTGAACACATCGTTGGCTAATTTATCTGCTGCGTTGGATTTAGCGGTGTCCTTCCTACATATTAGCGTCCCCTTGGGAGTGTTCGCGCGATACTTTTTGCAGTAATCATACAACGCCGCTCTAGTATGATGCAGATGGCGTGTATCAGAACCACCGTCCTTCTTAATGGCCTCAGTGAAAGTAGCTTTTGGGAGGGACCCGTAGGAGGTTTTTATGATATTAAAAATGTCTTCTTCTGTTTGAGTCGCGGCAATGTCATCATCATCATCGGATTCAGCCGTTGTGTTATCCATTTAGCGTGTAAAGTGAGGCGTCCACGTGGTTGTTCTGCCCAGTGTTTACATCGGGCCCCAGTGCGTGCGATCGATGGTCACTCCACACTGACCACGAGCGTCAGTCATGCGTGGCAAGACACAGGTGAACTTGTACTTGTTGTGTTGACTGAAGAATATTTACCATGAATATTTAGCATAATATATCAATGCAGTACCTTTAATTGTCACTGAGATGCGTTCCGTATAATAAACTTGATCAGATGTCGTGCTTGGGGTGTTTCTACCCCAAGTATGACCGTGTCAAATCGGCATAAACTTGGCAGCCACTCGCGTGTGGCCTTCGCTTCAAGTTGCCGGTAACCGGGGTTGATTTTGACGCACAGGAAGCGGTTTGGTTTGATGGCGCAGCTGAGTTGATCATTGCATCTAAGCTGTCGGTGTCTTCTTGTGTTGTAACAAGAGGCAGCTGGTCTCCAACGCTATATCCATGGAGCGGTACAACCACTGCGGATTCTCCAAAGCGCAATCAATTTATCATCTGCTTGACTTCTACTATGGACCATAATATGAACCAGTTTTCGGTCCGGCACAAGGTCATGAATGCAACCGTCACTGCAATGGACAAGTAACGACACATAATACTGAAAGCTTAAGACGCCTACTGTTAAACAGATACAAAAAACAATACCATGCCAATAAGCCCTATATAGGTATAAAGCATGGTTGTGTGAATGCCCCCTCCCCACCCACCCAAACTACATGATCGTATTGCCACATCACGTTATGTGATGGGCGTGCCTAAGGCTGGCACGCTAACCTCACGACCACTACGGGCTGCCCTTGTTCCTGGTGACCACGAAAATAGTTCAGATTACGCCACTGCCTGGGCAATGCATTCTGGGTATTATTTTTGACTTGCGAGATGGCGTCATTACACGAAGAGAAATTATTTATAAAAATTGAAGTTGCGATATATATTGTCCTCCAAGTAAAGGGCAAACAAAATTCAGCCTTCATTCGGAGCAATATATGGTTAAAGCGGGTGTCCAACATAATTTAATCGCGATCTGCACCGAAAGTTTACATCTTAAAATTAAATTTGCGAGTGTTAACGCTTCGTTTCGGCCGATTGGTAAGGAGAACAAAATTAAGGCAACCCGCCCCCAGCAATGTCAAGCAGAGCGCCATTTTGCCGGGAGCAGTGACGCATATTGTGACTATTCATATGACGTTATAACTCGGAGAGATCAGGACCGCGATTTACAGATGAACAGCGGCAGTTCCAAGCCGCGCAGTAGCGCAAGATCTTAGTCTTTCATGGAAAAGTCCCGTCCAAACAAATTGATGTACGTCTTGCGACGCTTGAGTCCGCAACAATGCCATGATTGGAGTTAGAATCGCAGCTATTTATATTAGCGATTATCACGCGCTCTTGTTTTGCTCACACAATAGGCGTAATTTCCGGTTTGAATAAATTAGAGTATCGCCTCCTGATTGGTCAATCACAGGCACGCCTCCAAAAAGGGCTGCCGCCTGGGTAGGCGGCGAAATCGTGCCTGGCGGTCACTTCTAAATTTTATTGTGAGCTACAGATAGAACGAAAAATTCTGTAATTTGGAGGATAAATAATTGGGTATGATATGAATCGGTAAAGCAGCGTTAGAGGCCAGGCTGGCGGTTCCCTTTAACACAAGTCAAGATATGTAACTATTCGCCGGGCGGTGATTAGTCCCTAGGCTTAGAATGTCACGTCACGACGCCTCTACCCCCCCCCCCCACCTCCCTCCATAGATACTTACACCCTCAACCACCTCCCTATCAGCCACAGCCACCCACACCCTCCTCCCTCCATACCCGCCACAAACACCCACACCCCCTCCCCCCTCCCTCCTCACCATAGACACCCACACACCCTCCCTTCGCCCCACCCGTCACAGACACCCACACCCCCTCTCCCCTTTCTACCCGCCACAGACAGACACACCCCCTCTCCATCTCCATACCATCCAGAGACACCCCCCCCCCACCACCTCCTTCCTCACCATAGACACCCACACCCCCTCCCTTCGCCCTACCCGCCACAGACACCCACACCCCCTCTCCCTTTCCTACCCGGCACAGACACTCACATCCCCCCCATCTCCATACCCGCCACAAACACCCCCCTCCCTCCTCAACATAGACACCCACACCACTCCCCCCTCCTTCCTCACAATAGACACCCACACGCCCTCCCCCCTCTCTACCCTGAACAGACACCCAGACCTGTCTGCTTACGGCATCCAGTGTCAGACAATGCACCCCGGCTGCCTTTCTCCTGGCACGTGAAGAGCAACTTGAGAAGCGCTTACAATGGGAACGCATCGTGTGGGGCGTCTCGCGCGCCGCGCCATGGACGCAGCCAATCAGCGGTCTCCGCGTTACGTCACCGCGGAGTGGTACTTGATCCTCTGTAACGTAAGGTGGCGGGGCCTCTCCCACCGATAGGGTGCGCTCGCAATGCCGCGTCGAAGTACTATACGCAATATGTCTCCGGGGTGATAGGGAAGCAATGTATGTGACAGCATGAGGAATTTATTACTCGATGCACATCACCTTGATGTAAGCAACTCTGCCGCCACTTTCTGGGCTCGTGTCAAGTTTTAACAATCCTAGACAATATTCAATAGCTCGTTTGCGACTTGATAAACATCACCCCTGTTGTAAACAACTCCTCTGCCATGTTCTGTGCTGGTGTCAACGCAGCTTTAACCATGATAGACAATACTGCACAGGTCGTTTGCGACATGATATTATAGATTCATTTCCCTTTTTACATGCACCGTTAAAACAGTTAATAAACAACCCCTCTTCAATTCCACAATCAAGCGTAGAGTACTTTATCGTGACATATCGATTCGGATACTTCCGTGTAATATCTTCCTTCATTTCCTTTTGGAAACCGAGCATCAAAATACGTTGGCTTAGTTCCTGTCACACAAGAACCCCGCACAAGCCTGCGCTAGCCCAGTATATGATATTGCATTAATTACACTTTTACCGTAATCTCTGTACGTAATATCGCTTTAATACTGCATCACGTCATCATTTTGCTGTCAGCATAAGAAACGGCGGCTGATTCATTTACCCCATTTTATTTTCCCCGGCATTTTATTTTGCTTCCCAATTTCCTTTTTTTAAATAGCTATGTATATTACGGAAGCGCCTTGCTGCCGGAAGGGAAAAAAAACGTTCGAACCAATTATAACTCGTTCGCACGACTTACTGATCCTGTTCAAACGACGGATCGCGGTGCACAAACCACGGATTGTGGATCATATAAATTTAAAGATATTTAGATATTTAAAGATATATCACCAGGTCAAAAAATCTAAAGTTTTCATTAATGGATGTTGTCATGTTATTAAATCGGTTTCCCCAAAACATCAGAAATATAATTTATTAAGCTTGATTAAATAAAGACAAAAAAACAGATAAAAAGGCATGTGACTTATAAATGCAAATAAATCCTCATATTTCTATCTGTATTTAATAATGATGGGCAATAAGTAAATTATATCTTATTGCATTGGTAAGCATTAACTTTGCATTAAACGAATTCAAGTTAAGTTAAATACATAGATTAGGGACTGGTATACAATATATGTGCGCAGTCAGACTCTTTGTTTCAATGGGATGGCCTCAATCTTTGTGTCAAAAAGTTTGACGTTCCATCGACCACTCTCAGGGGCAGATCCAGGGTGGCGGGTCGCCCCGGGCCAGGCCCCCCCTTTTAGGACCGACATTTATATTATATCATTTAACATATGATTACCAAAACCGACCCCCCCCCCCTCCCTATCCAGCGTAACCGGATCCGACCCTGAAACCGGCCCCCCTATCCAGATTTTCCGCCTCTGACCCTCCCTTGGCTTCTTCCCTATCGCCGCCTCCGATACTCCCAAGAAAATGTCAACGCTCCCTATTTCAAAACGGTTAGTTCCCTGTGCCACCGGCAGGTGTCGCCGCCAGCGCCGTGGCATTAGTTTGGCGGCCGTTGCCGTGGCTACCACGCAGTCATCCCGACACAAGGCCGGAGACACGGTGTCGACGTCTCACCGCCTCGTGTCACCACCTCCCGGCACCTCTAAGTGCCAAGGACCTTGGATATTGTTTCCGAGTGGCCAGTAGGCATATCTCACCCCGGGGCCAATGGTCACTTGGCTTGTTATGATCGTCAGGCCAGTCTGATCGTCAGACGCGAAACGATTTAATAAAGCACCTTTGTGTAAATCTACCATACATGACTTGCGCAAAAAAAGTATGCGCCATCTTCGAAATGACTGATTCAATAGTTCAAGGAAATATGTTGAGTTATCTTGATTTTTTTTCTGGGGATGTCAATGTAATATTTTCAGGTTACTGGCATAATAATATATAAAATTCATGAGCTTATCTCAATTATATCCAGACAATGTAACAGTTTCTTTATATATATGCAAATATCGAGTGTTTAATTGTCTACAGAATAATGATGACGCCATCTTGACATTTTGCAAGGACTAAAATAATATCCAGAATGCATTACACATGCACTGGCGCTTCACAGTGGGAATAATCTGAACTATGATTTTCGAAGTCGTCCATGGTGCTTGTTGCCGATATATCGACATAGCTGGAACGCAGATGGGGTAAAAGTGTCGATATTCATACAAATTTGGGACGACAGAAAACAAGCAGATTAAGTATTGAATATAAATAGTATGTGCTCGTAGAACACAGGATCAATGTTTATAGCTTGATGCGTTTTTTCAATGGATTGCAAGCAGTCGAACGACATAGCTTGGATCAAGTTGAAACGCTGTCATGATGTGGTATTAGAGATGAAAGGCAGGCCGTTGTAACATCCAGGGTTAGACCGGTTGTCATAGTAGTGATTGCATGACTTCATGAAGGCCAATGATGACAATACGTACACAGACGTGTGAAAGAGAAGCGTGTGTATTAAGCGTCGCACTGGAAGCTGACAGGGCGAGAAGGGAACTTCACACCCATTGATATATATATATATACAATGCATGGGCTTTGGCCTTGATATTAGGTGTCATGCGACAACTTAGAGACACGAGGCAGCGATGTGGCAACAAGCTGCTTGACACAATGCATGGGCTTCGGCCCACGTGACAATGTGCCATGATATATTAGATGTCAGGCGCAACTTACAGACACGAGGCAGCGATGTGGCAACAAGCTGCTTGACACAATGCATGGGCTTCGGCCCACGTGACAATGTGCCATGATATATTAGATGTCAGGCGCAACTTACAGACACGAGGCAGCGATGTGGCAACAAGCTGCTTGACACAATGCATGGGCTTCGGCCCACGTGACAATGTGCCATGATATATTAGATGTCAGGCGCAACTTACAGACACGAGGCAGCGATGTGGCAACAAGCTGCTTGACACAATGCATGGGCTTCGGCCCACGTGACAATGTGCCATGATATATTAGATGTCAGGCGCAACTTACAGACACGAGGCAGCGATGTGGCAACAAGCTGCTTGACACAATGCATGGGCTTCGGCCCACGTGACAATGTGCCATGATATATTAGATGTCAGGCGCAACTTACAGACACGAGGCAGCGATGTGGCAACGTGCTGCTTGTCACAGCAATCACGCCACTTCAGCGACTGTCTCAGCCTAACACAAAACACCCCATTGCCTATCGCAGGAAAAGATTGCTTTGGCATTGAACTACTTGAATTGCCGAGGGAAAACGACGCGCTGCTGTCAAAGCTATAGGGGTGCCATATCCCCCACCCACCCACCCCCCACAGGGTCCCGAGGCATCTGTCTTGGTTGGGCAGCCCGGGTTATGACTGGGGCGGTCAGCAATCGATGGTGTCGTGGCAGGTGTTGATGATGCCATTTAATGGTCGTAGAGGCCGACGATAGCCACTCCATCTTCAGGTCCAGATACTAGGGAGGCAGGCACATCTTGGCTGCCCTCCCGCCTTCTCTCTGCTGTATGGCCCCGAGACATGCCTTCAGTATTTCACCCACCCACGCCTCCATCCACCCACCCCCTCCATCCACCCACCCCCTCCATCCACCCACCCCTTCCACCTCCACCTATTCACCCACCCCGCCCCCACCTCCACCCATTCCCACCTCCAACCACCCACCAAACCCCAGTCCCACCTTCACCGAAACACCCCACCGCCACATCCACCTACCCCCAACCCACCCTCACCTACCTCCAACCCATCCCCAGCTACCTCCACCCCCAACTCCACCCCCACTCCCACCTCCAAACACCCAGCAACCCCCACCCCCACCTTCACCGGTGTGCTTCCAGTTGGACGCCTTCAACTTGGACGACACCCCATTTTGGTACTTCCAGTTGGACGACTTCCAGTTAGACGACAATATATATAAATACGTTAGGTATCGCAATATAAGCAATTCATATAGATGCATCATGATTAGTAAGACTATTTGAGAGGTTTGCAGATAAAATTGGGACAGTTTGATAGTAAAAATATTTTTTCGGCGTGTCGTCTACTATTTTAATTTCACTTTGTCGTGGTCGACCGCCATTGCGTTGGCGTCGTGTTACATCATATATTATATATAAATGCGTTTTGGTATCACAATATACTCAATTCATAGATGCATCATGATTAGTCTGACTATTTGAGAGGTTTGCAGATAAAATTGGGACAGTTTAAAGAATTTTACAACCATTGTTTCGGCGTGTCGTCTATAATTTAGCGTCACTGCATGTGTTGTGGCGGGCCGCCATTGCGTTGGCGTCGTGTTATTTTTTCAAAGAGGTGTGAACGACACCTGCTCCTTTGATGTTCAAAATGGAATATTGGCGGCCTTTCCGCTTTCACACCTCTTGAATTATACACTTGAGATCTCCAGATTGTAAGTTAATAATGATTGATGTGAATTGCTTATTTCACGATACCAAACCTATTTATATATAATGTCGTCTAACTGGAGGTCGTCCAACTGGAAGTACCAAAATGGGGTGTCGTCCAAGTGGAAGTGGAAGGTAATCCCCTTCACCCACCTACTCCAAGTCCCACCTCCATCCACCCACCCCCACCTCCACCCTCGCCACTACCCTACCCACGTTTACGTAGGGGTCCCTCTTCCGACTGGCTTCAGTTTCCTTTTCCCTTCGCCGGTCGCTCTTTCCTCGCACATCCCACGTTATTTATCTCACCCATTACATCACCTTTCTCTTTCCACCACTTTCCAAATTTTGATTTACATCATTAAAAACCTGTTTTTTCACCTACCAGTCCGGCCCTTGGAGCTGCGGCTCGCCTCAGGTTACGCCGCGACTTGCCACAACATGTCAATCACGAATATAACTGGCAATGGACAGTTTCACCATACACGAAAAAAAAGTGCTATATTGGGCGTTAACCATCCTGTCAATTAGTCGTGTTGGCATTCTATTATTAGCCACCTTGTCTATCGCTGTCCTGTCTACACTCTGGCTATTAGCCATTCTGTCTATCCCTGTCCTGTTTACACTCTGGCTATTAGCCAACCTGTCTATCCCTGTCCTGTTTACACCCTGGCTATTAACCAACCTGTCTATCCCTGTCCTGTTTACACTCTGGCGATGAACCATTCTGTCTATCCCTGTCCTGTTTTCACTCTGGCTATTAGCCATTCTGTCTATCCATGTCCTGTTTACGCCCTGGCTATTAGCCAACCTGTCTATCCCTGTCCTGTTTACACCCTGGCTATTAACCAACCTGTCTATCACTGTCCTGTTTACACCCTGGCCATTAGCCATTCTGTCTACCCGTGTCCTGTTTACACCCTGGCTATTAGCCATTCTGTCTATCCCTGTCCTGTTTACACTCTGGCTATTAGCCATTCTGTCTATCCCTGTCCTGTTTACACCCTGGCTATTAGCCAACCTGTCTATCACTGTCCTGTTTACACCCTGGCCATTAGCCATTCTGTCTATCCCTGTCCTGTTTACACCCTGGCTATTAGCCATTCTGTCTATCCCTGTCCTGTTTACACTCTGGCTATTAGCCATTCTGTCTATCTCTGTCCTGTTTACACCCTGGCTATTAGCCATTCTGTCTATCCCTGTCCTGTCTACACTCTGGCTATTAGCCATTCTGTCTATCCCTGTCCTGTCTACACCCTGGCTATTAGCCATTCTGTCTATCCCTGTCCTGTTTACACTCTGGCTATTAGCCATTCTGTCTATCCCTGTCCTGTCTACACCCTGGCTATTAGCCATTCTGTCTATCCCTGTCCTGTCTACACCCTGGCCATTAGCCATTCTGTCTATCCCTGTCCTGTCTACACCCTGGCTATTAGCCATTCTGTCTATCCCTGTCCTGTCTACACCCTGGCCATTAGCCATTCTGTCTATCCCTGTCCTGTCTACACCCTGGCTATTAGCCATTCTGTCTATCCCTGTCCTGTCTACACCCTGGCCATAAGCCATCCTGTCTATCCCTGTCCTGTTTACACTCTGTACATTAGCCATTCTGTCTATCCTTTTCCTGTTTACACCCTGGCTATTAGCCATCCTGTCTATCCATGTCCTGTTTACACTCTGGCTATTAGCCATTCTGTCTATCCTTTTCCTGTTTACACTCTGGCCATTAGCCATCCTGTCTATCCCTGTCCTGTCTACACCCTGGCTATTAGCCATTCTGTCTATCCTTTTCCTGTTTACACTCTGGCCATTAGCCATCCTGTCTATCCATGTCCTGTTTACACTCTGGCTATTAGCCATTCTGTCTATCCTTGTACTGTTTACACTCTGGCTATTAGCCATTCTGTCTATCCCTGTCCTGTTTACACCCTGGCCATTAGCCATTCTGTCTATCCCTGTCCTGTTTACACTCTGGCCATTAGCCATTCTGTCTATCCTTGTACTGTTTACACTCTGGCTATTAGCCATTCTGTCTATCCCTGTCCTGTTTACACCCTGGCCATTAGCCATTCTGTCTATCCCTGTCCTGTTTACACTCTGGCCATTAGCCATTCTGTCTATCCCTGTCCTGGCTATTAGCCATTCTGTCTATCCCTGTCCTGTTTACACCCTGGCTATTAGCCATTCTGTCTATCCCTGTCCTGTTTACACTCTGGCCATTAGCCATTCTGTCTATCCCTGTCCTGTTTACACTCTGGCTATTAGCCATTCTGTCTATCCCTGTCCTGTTTACACTCTGGCCATTAGCCATTCTGTCTATCCATGTCCTGTTTACACTCTGGCTATTAGCCATCCTGTCTATCCCTGTCCTGTTTTCACTCTGGCCATTAGCCATTCTGTCTATCCTTTTCCTGTTTACACTCTGGCCATTAGCCATCCTGTCTATCCATGTCCTGTTTACACTCTGGCTATTAGCCATTCTGTCTATCCTTGTACTGTTTACACTCTGGCTATTAGCCATTCTGTCTATCCCTGTCCTGTTTACACCCTGGCCATTAGCCATTCTGTCTATCCCTGTCCTGTTTACACTCTGGCCATTAGCCATTCTGTCTATCCTTGTACTGTTTACACTCTGGCTATTAGCCATTCTGTCTATCCCTGTCCTGTTTACACCCTGGCCATTAGCCATTCTGTCTATCCCTGTCCTGTTTACACTCTGGCCATTAGCCATTCTGTCTATCCCTGTCCTGGCTATTAGCCATTCTGTCTATCCCTGTCCTGTTTACACTCTGGCCATTAGCCATTCTGTCTATCCCTGTCCTGGCTATTAGCCATTCTGTCTATCCCTGTCCTGTTTACACCCTGGCCATTAGCCATTCTGTCTATCCCTGTCCTGTTTACACTCTGGCCATTAGCCATTCTGTCTATCCCTGTCCTGGCTATTAGCCATTCTGTCTATCCTTGTACTGTTTACACTCTGGCTATTAGCCATTCTGTCTATCCCTGTCCTGTTTACACCCTGGCCATTAGCCATTCTGTCTATCCTTTTCCTGTTTACACTCTGGCCATTAGCCATCCTGTCTATCCCTGTCCTGTCTACACCCTGGCTATTAGCCATTCTGTCTATCCTTTTCCTGTTTACACTCTGGCCATTAGCCATCCTGTCTATCCATGTCCTGTTTACACTCTGGCTATTAGCCATTCTGTCTATCCTTGTACTGTTTACACTCTGGCTATTAGCCATTCTGTCTATCCCTGTACTGTTTACACTCTGGCTATTAGCCATTCTGTCTATCCCTGTCCTGTTTACACCCTGGCCATTAGCCATTCTGTCTATCCCTGTCCTGTTTACACTCTGGCCATTAGCCATTCTGTCTATCCCTGTCCTGTTTACACTCTGGCTATTAGCCATTCTGTCTATCCCTGTCCTGTTTACACCCTGGCTATTAGCCATTCTGTCTATCCCTGTCCTGTTTACACTCTGGCCATTAGCTATTCTGTCTATCCCTGTCCTGTTTACACTCTGGCTATTAGCCATTCTGTCTATCCCTGTCCTGTTTACACTCTGGCCATTAGCCATTCTGTCTATCCTTTTCCTGTTTACACCCTGGCTATTAGCCATCCTGTCTATCCCTGTCCTGTTTTCACTCTGGCCATTAGCCATCCTGCCTATCCCTGTCCTGTCTACACCCTGGCCATTAGCCATTCTGTCTATCCTTTTCCTGTTTACACTCTGGCCATTCGCCATCCTGTCTATCCATGTCCTGTTTACACTCTAGCCATTAGCCATTCTGTCTATCCTTGTACTGTTTACACTCTGGCTATTAGTCATTCTGTCTATCCATGTCCTGTTAACACCCTGGCTATTAGCCATCCTGTCTATCCCTGTCCTGTTTACACTCTGGCTATTAGCCATTCTGTCTATCCCTGTCCTGCTTATACTCTGGCCATAAGCCATTCTGTCTATCCTTTTCCTGTTTACACCCTGGCTATTAGCCATTCTGTCTATCCTTTTCCTGTTTACACCCTGGCTATTAGCCATCCTGTCTATCCCTGTCCTGTTTACACTCTGGCTATTAGCCATCCTGTCTATCCCTGTCCTGTTTACACTCTGGCTATTAGCCATCCTGTCTATCCCTGTCCTGTTTACACTCTGGCTATTAGCCATTCTGTCTATCCCTGTTCTGCTTACACGCTGGCTATTAGCCATTCTGTCTATCCCTGTCCTGTTTACACTCTGGCTATTAGCCATTCTGTCTATCCCTGTCCTGTTTACACGCTGGCTATTAGCCATTCTCTCTACCCCTGTCCTGTTTACACCCTGGCTATTAGCCATTCTGTCTATCCCTGTCCTGTTTACACTCTGGCCATTAGCCATTCTGTCTATCCCTGTCCTGTTTACACTCTGGCCATTAGCCACCCTGTCTATCCCTGTCCTGTTTACACCCTGGCTATTAGCCATTCTGTCTATCCCTGTCCTGCTTACACTCTGGCCATTAGCCATTCTGTCTATCCTTGTCTTGTTTACACCCTGGCTATTAGCCACCCTGTCTATCCCTGTCCTGTTTACACTCTGGCTATTAGCCATCCTGTCTATCCCTGTCATGTTTACACTCTGGCTATTAGCCATCCTGTCTATCCCTGTCCTGTTTACACTCTGGCTATTAGCCATTCTGTCTATCCCTGTCCCGCTTACACGCTGGCTATTAGCCATTCTGTCTATCCCTGTCCTGTTTACACTCTGGCTATTAGCCATTCTGTCTATCCCTGTCCTGTTTACACGCTGGCTATTAGCCACCCTGTCTATCCCTGTCCTGTTTACACTCTGGCTATTAGCCATTCTGTCTACCCCTGTCCTGTTTACACCCTGGCTATTAGCCATTCTGTCTATCCCTGTCCTGTTTACACTCTGGCCATTAGCCATTCTGTCTATCCCTGTCCTGTTTACACTCTGGCTATTAGCCACCCTGTCTATCCCTGTCCTGTTTACACCCTGGCTATTAGCCATTCTGTCTATCCCTGTCCTGTTTACACTCTGGCCATTAGCCATTCTGTCTATCCCTGTCCTGTCTACACCCTGGCTATTAGCCACCCTGTCTATCCCTGTCCTGTTTACACCCTGGCTATTAGCCATTCTGTCTATCTCTGTCCTGTTTACACTCTGGCCATTAGCCATTCTGTCTATCCCTGTCCTGTTTACACTCTGGCTATTAGCCACCCTGTCTATCCCTGTCCTGTTTACACCCTGGCCATTAGCCATCCTGTCTATCCATGTCCTGTTTACACTCTGGCCATTAGCCTTTCTGTCTATCCCTGTCCTGTTTACACTCTGGCCATTAGCCTTTCTGTCTATCCCTGTCCTGTTTACACCCTGGCTATTAGCCATCCTGTCTATCCCTGTCCTGTTTACACCCTGGCCATTAGCCATTCTGTCTATCCATGTCCTGTTTACACTCTGGCTATTAGCCATTCTGTCTATCCCTGTCCTGTTTACACGCTGGCTATTAGCCATCCTGTCTATCCATGTCCTGTTTACACTCTGGCTATTAGCCATTCTGTCTATCCCTGTCCTGTTTACACGCTGGCTATTAGCCACCCTGTCTATCCCTGTCCTGTTTACACTCTGGCTATTAGCCATTCTGTCTATCCCTGTCCTGTTTACACGCTGGCTATTAGCCACCCTGTCTATCCCTGTCCTGTTTACACTCTGGCCATTAGCCATTCTGTCTATCCCTGTCCTGTTTACACGCTGGCTATTAGCCACCCTGTCTATCCCTGTCCTGTTTACACTCTGGCCATTAGCCATTCTGTCTATCCCTGTCCTGTTTACACTCTGGCCATTAGCCATCCTGTCTATCCATGTCCTGTTTACACTCTGGCTATTAGCCATTCTGTCTATCCCTGTCCTGTTTACACGCTGGCTATTAGCCACCCTGTCTATCCCTGTCCTGTTTACACTCTGGCCATTAGCCATTCTGTCTATCCCTGTCCTGTTTACACTCTGGCTATTAGCCACCCTGTCTATCCCTGTCCTGTTTACACCCTGGCCATTAGCCATTCTGTCTATCCCTGTCCTGTTTACACTCTGGCTATTAGCCATCCTGTCTATCCATGTCCTGTTTACACTCTGGCTATTAGCCATTCTGTCTATCCCTGTCCTGTTTACACGCTGGCTATTAGCCATTCTGTCTATCCCTGTCCTGTTTACACTCTGGCTATTAGCCACCCTGTCTATCCCTGTCCTGTTTACACTCTGGCTATTAGCCATTCTGTCTATCCCTGTCCTGTTTACACGCTGGCTATTAGCCACCCTGTCTATCCCTGTCCTGTTTACACTCTGGCCATTAGCCATTCTGTCTATCCCTGTCCTGTTTACACGCTGGCTATTAGCCACCCTGTCTATCCCTGTCCTGTTTACACTCTGGCCATTAGCCTTTCTGTCTATCCCTGTCCTGTCTACACCCTGGCTATTAGCCAACCTGTCTATCACTGTCCTGTTTACACTCTGGCCATTAGCCATTCTGTCTATCCCTGTCCTGTTTACACGCTGGCTATTAGCCACCCTGTCTATCCCTGTCCTGTTTACACTCTGGCCATTAGCCATTCTGTCTATCCCTGTCCTGTTTACACGCTGGCTATTAGCCACCCTGTCTATCCCTGTCCTGTTTACACTCTGGCCATTAGCCTTTCTGTCTATCCCTGTCCTGTCTACACCCTGGCTATTAGCCAACCTGTCTATCACTGTCCTGTTTACACTCTGGCCATTAGCCATCCTGTCTATCCATGTCCTGTTTACACTCTGGCTATTAGCCATTCTGTCTATCCCTGTCCTGTTTACACGCTGGCTATTAGCCATTCTGTCTATCCCTGTCCTGTTTACACGCAGGCTATTAGCCACCCTGTCTATCCCTGTCCTGTTCACACTCTGGCTATTAGCCATTCTGTCTATCCCTGTCCTGTTTACACGCTGGCTATTAGCCACCCTGTCTATCCCTGTCCTGTTTACACTCTGGCCATTAGCCATTCTGTCTATCCCTGTCCTGTTTACACGCTGGCTATTAGCCACCCTGTCTATCCCTGTCCTGTTTACACTCTGGCCATTAGCCATTCTGTCTATCCCTGTCCTGTTTACACTCTGGCCATTAGCCATCCTGTCTATCCATGTCCTGTTTACACTCTGGCTATTAGCCACCCTGTCTATCCCTGTCCTGTTTACACTCTGGCCATTAGCCATTCTGTCTATCCCTGTCCTGTTTACACTCTGGCCATTAGCCATCCTGTCTATCCATGTCCTGTTTACACTCTGGCTATTAGCCATTCTGTCTATCCCTGTCCTGTTTACACGCTGGCTATTAGCCACCCTGTCTATCCCTGTCCTGTTTACACTCTGGCCATTAGCCATTCTGTCTATCCCTGTCCTGTTTACACGCAGGCTATTAGCCACCCTGTCTATCCCTGTCCTGTTTACACTCTGGCTATTAGCCATTCTGTCTATCCCTGTCCTGTTTACACGCTGGCTATTAGCCACCCTGTCTATCCCTGTCCTGTTTACACTCTGGCCATTAGCCATTCTGTCTATCCCTGTCCTGTTTACACGCTGGCTATTAGCCACCCTGTCTATCCCTGTCCTGTTTACACTCTGGCCATTAGCCATTCTGTCTATCCCTGTCCTGTTTACACTCTGGCCATTAGCCATCCTGTCTATCCCTGTCCTGTTTACACTCTGGCTATTAGCCATTCTGTCTATCCCTGTCCTGTTTACACGCTGGCTATTAGCCACCCTGTCTATCCCTGTCCTGTTTACACTCTGGCCATTAGCCATTCTGTCTATCCCTGTCCTGTTTACACTCTGGCTATTAGCCACCCTGTCTATCCCTGTCCTGTTTACACCCTGGCCATTAGCCATTCTGTCTATCCCTGTCCTGTTTACACTCTGGCTATTAGCCATCCTGTCTATCCATGTCCTGTTTACACTCTGGCTATTAGCCATTCTGTCTATCCCTGTCCTGTTTACACGCTGGCTATTAGCCACCCTGTCTATCCCTGTCCTGTTTACACTCTGGCTATTAGCCATTCTGTCTACCCCTGTCCTGTTTACACCCTGGCTATTAGCCATTCTGTCTATCCCTGTCCTGTTTACACTCTGGCCATTAGCCTTTCTGTCTATCCCTGTCCTGTTTACACCCTGGCTATTAGCCATTCTGTCTATCCCTGTCCTGTTTACACTCTGGCCATTAGCCTTTCTGTCTATCCCTGTCCTGTTTACACCCTGGCCATTAGCCATTCTGTCTATCCCTGTCCTGTTTACACTCTGGCTATTAGCCATCCTGTCTATCCATGTCCTGTTTACACTCTGGCTATTAGCCATTCTGTCTATCCCTGTCCTGTTTACACGCTGGCTATTAGCCACCCTGTCTATCCCTGTCCTGTTTACACTCTGGCTATTAGCCATTCTGTCTACCCCTGTCCTGTTTACACCCTGGCTATTAGCCATTCTGTCTATCCCTGTCCTGTTTACACCCTGGCTATTAGCCATTCTGTCTACCCCTGTCCTGTTTACACTCTGGCCATTAGCCATTCTGTCTATCCCTGTCCTGTTTACACTCTGGCTATTAGCCATTCTGTCTATCCCTGTCCTGTTTACACCCTGGCCATTAGCCATTCTGTCTATCCCTGTCCTGTTTACACTCTGGCTATTAGCCATCCTGTCTATCCATGTCCTGTTTACACTCTGGCTATTAGCCATTCTGTCTATCCCTGTCCTGTTTACACGCTGGCTATTAGCCACCCTGTCTATCCCTGTCCTGTTTACACTCTGGCTATTAGCCATTCTGTCTACCCCTGTCCTGTTTACACCCTGGCTATTAGCCATTCTGTCTATCCCTGTCCTGTTTACACTCTGGCCATTAGCCTTTCTGTCTATCCCTGTCCTGTTTACACCCTGGCTATTAGCCATTCTGTCTATCCCTGTCCTGTTTACACTCTGGCCATTAGCCTTTCTGTCTATCCCTGTCCTGTTTACACCCTGGCCATTAGCCATTCTGTCTATCCCTGTCCTGTTTACACTCTGGCTATTAGCCATCCTGTCTATCCATGTCCTGTTTACACTCTGGCTATTAGCCATTCTGTCTATCCCTGTCCTGTTTACACGCTGGCTATTAGCCACCCTGTCTATCCCTGTCCTGTTTACACTCTGGCTATTAGCCATTCTGTCTACCCCTGTCCTGTTTACACCCTGGCTATTAGCCATTCTGTCTATCCCTGTCCTGTTTACACCCTGGCTATTAGCCATTCTGTCTACCCCTGTCCTGTTTACACTCTGGCCATTAGCCATTCTGTCTATCCCTGTCCTGTTTACACTCTGGCTATTAGCCATTCTGTCTACCCCTGTCCTGTTTACACCCTGGCTATTAGCCATTCTGTCTATCCATGTCCTGTTTACACCCTGGCTATTAGCCATTCTGTCTACCCCTGTCCTGTTTACACCCTGGCTATTAGCCATCCTGTCTATCCATGTCCTGCTTACACCCTGGCTATTAGCCATTCTGTCTATCCCTGTCCTGTTTACACTCTGGCTATTAGCCATCCTGTCTACCCCTGTCCTGTTTACACCCTGGCTATTAGCCATTCTGTCTATCTTTGTCCTGTTTACACTCTGGCCATTAGCCATTCTGTCTATCCCTGTCCTGTTTACACCCTGGCTATTAGCCATTCTGTCTACCCCTGTCCTGTTTACACTCTGGCCATTAGCCATTCTGTCTATCCCTGTCCTGTTTACACTCTGGCTATTAGCCATTCTGTCTACCCCTGTCCTGTTTACACCCTGGCTATTAGCCATTCTGTCTATCCATGTCCTGTTTACACCCTGGCTATAAGCCATTCTGTCTATCCCTGTCCTGTTTACACTCTGGCTGTTAGCCATTCTGTCTATCTTTGTCCTGTCTACACTCTGGCCATTAGCCATTCTGTCTATCCCTGTCCTGTTTACACTCTGGCCATTAGTCATTCTGTCTATCCCTGTCCTGTTTACACTCTGGCTATTAGCCATTCTGTCTACCCCTGTCCTGTTTACACTCTGGCCATTAGCCATTCTGTCTATCCATGTCCTGTTTACACCCTGGCTATAAGCCATTCTGTCTAACCCTGTCCTGTTTACACTCTGTCTACTAGCCATTCTGTCTATCTTTGTCCTGTCTACACTCTGGCCATTAGCCATTCTGTTTATCCCTGTCCTGTTTACACCCTGGTTATAAGCCATTCTGTCTATCCCTGTCCTGTTTACACTCTGGCTATTAGCCATTCTGTCTATCCCTGTCCTGTTTACACCCTGGCTATAAGCCATTCTGTCTATCCCTGTCCTGTTTACACTCTGGCTATTAGCCATTCTGTCTACCCCTGTCCTGTTTACACCCTGGCTATTAGCCATCCTGTCTATCCATGTCCTGTTTACACTCTGGCCATTAGCCATTCTGTCTATCTTTGTCCTGTCTACACTCTGGCCATTAGCCATTCTGTCTATCCCTGTCCTGTTTACACTCTGGCTATTAGCCATTCTGTCTACCCCTGTCCTGTTTACACTCTGGCCATTAGCCATTCTGTCTATCCCTGTCCTGTTTACACTCTGGCTATTAGCCAATCTGTCTACCCCTGTCCTGTTTACACTCTGGCTATTAGCCATTCTGTCTATCTTTGTCCTGTCTACACTCTGGCTATTAGCCATTCTGTCTATCCATGTCCTGTTTACACCCTGGCTATGAGCCATTCTGTCTATCCATGTCCTGTTTACACCCTGGCTATAAGCCATTCTGTCTATCCCTGTCCTGTTTACACTCTGGCTATTAGCCATTCTGTCTATCTTTGTCCTGTCTACACTCTGGCCATTAGCCATTCTGTCTATCCCTGTCCTGTTTACACCCTGGCTATTAGCCATCCTGTCTACCCCTGTCCTGTTTACACTCTGGCTATTAGCCATTCTGTCTATCCCTGTCCTGTTTACACTCTGGCTATTAGCCATTCTGTCTATCCCTGTCCTGTTTACACCCTGGCTATAAGCCATTCTGTCTATCCCTGTCCTGTTTACACTCTGGCTATTAGCCACCCTGTCTACTCCTGTCCTGTTTACACCCTGGCCATTAGCCATTCTATCTCTCCCGGTCGTGTTGTTACTCTGGCTATTGGTTGAGAAGCTTGCTTGTTCCATCTTTACTTTATTGCCATCAGGCCGGACAACCTAGCAATAGTAAACAACCCTGTTTTTTTATCATTCCTAGGTATCTAGGGGTGGCATATCCAAAATCTACCAAAAGCTATTCATTGGAACGTATTTTTAAGGGGTGGCTTAGTTGATCTTTTTACCCCATAAGTAGCAACGTATTTTGACGACAAGGCCCAGGGGGCGGGGGGTGGGGGGGGGGGGCACTGCCTTTTTTTTAGGTACGTGTATATACATATGTGCCGCCCAGATGACCCTTTTTTTAAATTTCTCTCGTTGTACCTGTACCTCGTTGTAAACAAAACGAAAACGAAACGACGATAACAAAACGAAACAAAAGATAGAATGTGTCGTAAAAGACATATTGGTGGACATCGCCAATCACCCCCGCCCCCTCCCCCCCCCCAAAGATCGCAAGTTATCAGTGATCCCTAGATCCCAGGGGCAGATCCAGAAAATTTGGATAGGGGGGGGGGACGGTTTCAGGGTCGGATCCAGATATGCTGGATAGGGGGGGGGGCGGTTATTGTTTTCATATGTTAAATGGTATAAATTATATAAATTTCGGCCCTAAAAGGGGGGGCCGGGGCTGAGTCGCTCCCCCCCTGGATCCGCCTCTAGATCCGCCCCTACTACTGTCAAACGATCTGGCAGAGGGTCGCAGCTAGGCCGAGACGCCCGGAAGGAGTGGTGCACAAATTGGGGCGTTACGCCCAGTTAGGAGAGGGGAGAAACATTGAGTTAGGGGAGGGGGGCATCCCAAGTTAGGGGAGGGGGACACTCTAAGTACGGAGAGGGAGTCACCCTGAGATAGGCAGAACAGGCACTCAAAGTTTGGATGTTACCTCAAGTTATTGGAGGGAAGACACCGCAAGTTGGGGCCGTACCCAAAGTTAGGGGAGGGGAGACATCCAAAATTCGTGTGCTGCCCCATGTTACGGGAGGGGAGACACTTTAAATTAGGGTGTTACCCCAAGATAGGAGAGGGTAGACACTCGAAGTTGGGTTGGTAGCCTAATTGAGGGGGCAGGAGACCCAAATCCCAAATTCGGATGGTACCCTATGATAGGAAAGGGGAGACACCAGTTAGGGGAGGGGAGACTCCCCAAATTAGGGGAGGGGAGACACCCCAAGTTAGGGGAGGGGAGACACCCCAAGGTCAAGTGATACCCCAAGTTAGGGGAGGGCAGACACCCCAAGGTCAGATGATACCCCAAGTTAGGAGAGGGGAGACACCCCAAGTTAGCGGAGGGGAGACATCCCAAGTTAGGGGAGGGGAGACACCCCAAGTCAGGGGAGGGAAGACACCCCAAGTTAGGGAAGGGGCGATACCCTAAGTTAGGGGAGGGGAGACACCCCAAGTCAGGGGAGGGAAGACACCCCAAGTTAGGGAAGGGGCGATACCCTAAGTTAGGGGAAGGGAGACACCCCAAGTTAGGGGAGGGGAGAGACCCCAAGTTAGGAGTGGTACCCCAAGTTTGGGGAGGGGAAAGGCCCCAAGAGGGTGTGACCCCCATATAGGGGCTTACCCGTAGTTAGGGGAAGGGACATACCCCAAGTTAGGAGTGGGGGACACCATAAGTTAGGGGAGGGGAGACACTCCAAGTTAGGGGAGGGGAGACACCCCAAGTTAGGGGAGGGGAGACACCCCAAGGTCAAGTGATACCCCAAGTTAGGGGAGGGCAGACACCCCAAGGTCAGATGATACCCCAAGTTAGGAGAGGGGAGACACCCCAAGTTAGCGGAGGGGAGACACCCCAAGTCAGGGGAGGGAAGACACCCCAAGTTAGGGAAGGGGCGATACCCTAAGTTAGGGGAGGGGAGACACCCCAAGTCAGGGGAGGGAAGACACCCCAAGTTAGGGAAGGGGCGATACCCTAAGTTAGGGGAGGGGAGACACCCCAAGTTAGGGGAGGGGAGAGACCCCAAGTTAGGAGTGGTACCCCAAGTTTGGGGAGGGGAAAGGCCCCAAGAGGGTGTGACCCCCATATAGGGGCTTACCCGTAGTTAGGGGAAGGGACATACCCCAAGTTAGGAGTGGGGGACACCATAAGTTAGGGGAGGGGAGACACTCCAAGTTAGGGGAGGGGAGACACCCCAAGTTAGGAGTGGGGGACACCATAAGATAGGGGAGGGGAGACACCCCAAATTAGGAGGTACCCCAAGTGCACTCCCACCACCGTTTTCAAATTCCTAGATCAGCCCCTACTACTGTAGAGATATTTGTTAGGGGGGTCGTAGGCCGACAAAGGGGTGGGGAGGGAGGTGCACAAGCCAGGTTCGGGCGCTACCCAACGTTAGGAGAGAGGACATCGTAGGTTAGCGGAGGGGGCACAAGTTGGGGTGGTACGCTCTGTTTGGGGAGGAGAGACATTCAAAATTCGGTGCTGCCCCGAAATAGGAGAGGGAAGACACTCTAAGGCAGGGGAGGTGAGAGACCCCAAGTTAGGAGTGGTACCCCAAGTTTGGGAAGGCGAGAGGCCCCAAGCGGGGGTGACCCCCATTGGGGGTTGTACTCGAAGTAAGGGGAAGGGAGACACCCTAAGGTCAGGTGATATTCCAAGTTAGGGGAGGGGAGACATTCCAAGTTAGGGGAGGGGAGACACCGCAAGTTAGGGGAGGGGAGACACCCCAAGGTCAGGTGATACCCCAAGTTAGGGGAGGGGAGACACCCCAAGGTCAGATGATACCCCAAGTTAGGGGAGGGGAGACACCCCAAGTTAGCGGAGGGGAGACATCGCAAGTTAGGGGAGGGGAGACACCCCAAGTCAGGGGAGAGAAGACATCCCAAGTTAGGGAAGGGGCGATACCCTAAGTTAGGGGAGGGGAGACACCCCAAGTTAGGGGAGGGGAGAGACCCCAACTTAGGAGTGGTACCCCAAGTTTGGGGAGGGGAAAGGCCCCAAGAGGTTGTGACCCCCATATAGGGGCTTACCCGTAGTTAGGGGAAGGGACATACCCCAAGTTAGGAGTAGGGGACACCATAAGTTAGGGGAGGGGAGACACCCCAAGTTAGGAGTGGGGGACACCATAAGTTAGGGGAGGGGAGACACCCCAAGTTAGGGGAGGGGAGACACCCCAAGTTAGGAGTGGGGGACACCATAAGTTAGGGGAGGGGAGACACCCTAAGTTAGAGGAGAGGAGACATCCCAAATAAGGAGTGGGGACACCCAACGTTGGGGTGGTACTCTAAGTTACGGGAGGGTAGACACCTAAAGTTAGGGATGGGGAGGTACCATAAGGTAAGGGAGGGGAGACAATCCAGTTGTTAGGGGAGGGGATAAAACCAAGATGGGGTTGTACCCCAAGTTCAGAGAGGGAGACACACCATGTTGGAGGTGGGGCAACCTTCATTTGCATAGAACGTCTCTTATTAAACAGTGAAACATTGCAGATTGAGATAAATCAAACCGGTATTTGTGGCGGTGGAAATACAAATAATGATTGCTAGCCAGCCCCCCCCCCCCCCGCGACACACACACGACGTTATATATTTTTTATAACTTTGTTTCACCATGCCTATCTAGCCCGGCATAGAGGTAAATCTGCGCAAAGATAAGACGCGTATATAGTCGATAAAATTGTGGAAATCGGACAAACGATGGAAACTCAGTCATACTTGAGTCCTATCCTGAGCGCTGTGCAAATACACGGTGTCGACTGACAGCCGAAAAACCGGGAGGGGTCCCTTATTAAAAATGATGTAGAAACTTTAATATTAAATCTATTTTATTTGTGTTTGTTGTACTTATGGTTTAAATAACACCTCATTACATATAGTAGGCGAAGGGTACGCAGGTCGTAATTCGTAGTAGGGGTCCCAGTTATAACGCTTCTCTTCCACATTGTGTTAGGACAAATACGTATTCTATTCTAGTGTTACAGGGGTAGGGTAAACCACCCCCGTAAAAAATATGTTCCACTCATTAGATTTCGGTAGATTTTGAAAATGATATTCACAGACATAAGGAATGAGAAAAAACAGGTTTGATTACTATTGCAATTTGTTTCGGGTTGACCGTTGATTCAGCACAGGCTGCCCGGACTACATCGTTCTCTTCTCCTTGTTTATTTAAGTCTCGGCTTGTCGGAGCGTTTTTCAATAGGTCTACGTTCGTATTTAGTACTTCACCTGCGCTTCGATGCAAAACTGGGTCAGGTCGTTGCCCAATAACGCTTTACGAGTTCAGGGATATTTTGGGCGGCGTCGTCAATGGTGAAAGGTCAAAGCAATCTCGCTCCAGCGATTCAGTTCCCTCATCGAATTCTTCCTCAAACTGAATACATTGTGGCATTTATTCTTTCAACCCTGACACCAGACCCCCCTAGCGGAGAGGCGCAGCGTTTTTGATGGCTTTCCAAGATGGCTCGGCTCGCAGAGGTATTCAATAACGGGTCAATTGAGTGCAAATGTGGCCAATCCCCGGAGCTGTGGATGTGTGTTGGGGGGAGAAGGCGGTCGTCAACCGCATATATTCCCTCTGTCCGCAATAGCCGTGTGTACTTGTGTACTCTCGCGGGAACGAGATCGTAACGAGGCTGGGTGACGGCTATAGTGACGAAGTATCTCCTGGCGTGTCGTTAACAGGCACTCAAACGACAAGGACAGCCGGCCGGCAGGACGCAACAAGAGTCCCCATTTTTATGGAGGAATATAAAGACAATCGGCCTTCCATTACGACGTCACTCTGTTCATTTGCCGGCGCGCACGCAAGCACCGCATCACATCATTGGCTCCGTTACCCCCCCCCCCACCCCTACCCCCTTCCGCCTCCCCCCCCCCCCACCCCCTTCCACCCCTCCACCCTTATCTCCCAATCCCGCTCAGCCCCGGCTAACGGCCCGCCTGGCCACCGTGTACAGGAATCCCCCCCCATCCCTCCCGCCACCCCTCCACCCAACCGACCCCTTACCTCACTTCCCTGGCCCTGCGGTCACTTCCCTCTGTTACCGACAGGGGTATACAGGGCGGAGGGCTAATAGTGGCGCTGAGCTGCTGACTATTAGCCAGTCGTCATCTCGCGACATGGACCTCACTACCAAACGGCTTCTGTCACAACCGACGTCATGCGGCCCGGCCGCTTCCCGACTCGCACCCCCCCCCCCCCTATACCCCACAGACACCATACACCCCACCCCCGCCGCTTCCGGTCCTTCCGGTTGTCCACCTTCCACCGCATGTGACCCGGACACGTGATATGTTAACTGTAGCGTCTGTGTCTCGTGTAACTCGAACCCTATCCTCACCTCTCTTCTTGTTTGTATCCCTCATTCGTCCAACTGTTTTTTTTACGGGTTTTCTCTTTCTCGCACATATATTCTGTCCAGTCCAATTTTTCTCCTGCTAGATGATCGGTACATCTGTTATGTTATGTATGCCAACTAGTTTGAGCCACCATCGGCATGTCTATATTCTGTTGCTGTTCTAAGCATTAATCATCTCTATTGTAATAGAACAATGCCGCAGTAGTTATGAAATCTTAAAGCAGAAGACAAACGGAAGATCCTTTATCCACAGATGGTTGGCCAGTAGCCCCAGTTCTGTGACTGTAGGACGGGCAAAAATCTGACAGGGCCCGTCTACAGCCACAGAACTGGGGCTAGTTGGCCAGCAGCCATGCTTGCCTTCATGTTTCAGTGGACAGTGGAGCGTTGCAGCGGCCTACCCTTATAATAGTGACAAGAATTGACTTTACTTGCGACCAACATCATCCCCAGTAATGCTACCATCTTGCATTGGGTCTCCTCAAGAGACTACTAATTTGGTATTTTTTTTCCTCGAAAGGAGTGTTAAAAATGACTAAAGTGGCGAATGGCGATTTACGGCCGGCATTCCAACATCCGGGAAGCTCCGTACTCACTCCGCAGTAAATGGCTGCTGAACTGTTTTCATGACCTAATGCATGGCGGGACGCGATTTGAGTGAAGGAACGAGAAGCAAGCCTCGCGTTACTGCAGCCAGGACAGGCACTTGTAGATTCTTCCCGAGGGGGAGGGTGGAGGGTGGATAGGAGGGTAGAAATAAATACCCTTCAGAGCTGTCCCTCACGTGCTTCCCTACAGCTCCGTCTCAGGTTTACGCCGGCCAAACTTATCCTGAATTTATCATCGTCCATTTTTCTGCCACGCCTTGATGGCAGAATGGACGAATACAAAGGGTGCTCACGTTTTCTTTCGGCGGCGACGATGTAAAACATGGAGCGTTGGATGTCAAGTTCTCGTCTGTGAATACATGATACCAAGAGCAAGCACACGACTGTAAAGTGTAATGCAACTGCATACTAGAGCGCATTCGATCCTACGTATTGTATATCCTACATCTTTTGGAAGAATCAGAATGAGAATAGTCTTGTGTCGTGAGCCATGTGGACAATGGGTAAAAGGCAATTTAACATTACGCGATGGGATGATCACAGTTAGTCAATAGTTGTTCAGACTGTCGGCCGTTATAACCGCTCAGAAAATATACTCTCGGAGAATATTTGGTAACGGTCAGACAATAACTAAGAAAACTCAGGGAAACTGAGGCAGGTACCTGACACAAAGCCGACAGGATATATATACTGATGCTCACAGTAATATGATGATTTCCACGAAAACTGTGGGAGAAGGCAAAATGGGCGACAGAAGTTCTTCACACACACAATTACTAATGTCACCCTGAATCGTATGATAACATGGATCATCATCGATATCATGGATCATTATCGATATCATGAATCATTATCGATATCATGGATCATCATCGATATCATGGATCATTATCGATATCATGAATCATTATCGATATCATGGATTATTATCGATATCATGGATCATCATCGATATCATGGATCATTATCGATATCATGGATCATTATCGATATCATGAATCATTATCGATATCATGGATCATTATCGATATCATGAATCATTATCGATATCATGAATCATTATCGATATCATAAATCATTATCGATATCATGGATCATTATCGATATCATGGATCATTATCGATATCATGGATCATTATCGATATCATGGATTATTATCGATATTATGGATCATTATCGATATCATGGATCATTATCGATATCATGGATCATTATCGATATCATGGATCATTATCGATATCATCAATCATTATCGATATCATGGATCATTATCGATATCATGGATCATTATCGATATCATGGATCATTATCGATATCATGGATCATTATCGATATCATGGATTATTATCGATATCATGGATCATTATCGATATCATGGATCATTATCGATATCATGGATCATTATCGATACCATGGATCATTATCGATATCATGGATTATTATCGATATCATGGATCATTATCGATATCATGGATCATTATCGATATCATGGATCATTATCGATATCATGGATCATTATCGATATCATGGATCATTATCGATATCATGGATCACTAGCGATATCATGGATCATCATCGATATCATGGATCATTATCGATATCATGGATCATTATCGATATCATGGATCATTATCGATATCATGAATCATTATCGATATCATGGATCACTAGCGATATCATGGATCATCATCGATATCATGGATCATTATCGATATCATGGATCATTATTGATAACATGAATCATTATTGATATCATGAATCATTATTCATATCATGAATCATTATCGATATCATGAATCATTATCGATATCATGGATCATTATCGATATCATGGATCATTATCGATATCATCAATCATTATCGATATCATGGATCATTATCGATATCATGGATCATTATCGATATCATGGATCATTATCGATATCATGGATCATTATCGATATCATGGATTATTATCGATATCATGGATCATTATCGATATCATGGATCATTATCGATATCATGGATTATTATCGATATCATGGATCATCATCGATATCATGGATCATCATCGATATCATGGATCATTATCGATAACATGAATCATTATTGATATCATGGATCATTATCGATATCATGGATCATTATCGATATCATGGATCATTATCGATATCATGGATCATTATCGATATCATGGATCATCATCGATATCATGGATCATCATCGATATCATAGATCATTATCGATATCATGAATCATTATTCATATCATGAATCATTATCGATATCATGAATCATTATCGATATCATGGATCATTATCGATATCATGGATCATTATCGAGATCATGGATCATCATCGATATCATGGATCATTATCGATATCATGGATCATTATCAATATCATGGATCATCATTGATATCATGGATCATTATCGATATCATGGATCATTATCGATATCATGGATCATTATCGAGATCACGGATCATCATCGATATCATGGATCATTATCGATATCATGGATCATTATCGAGATCATGGATCATCATCGATATCATGGATCATTATCGATATCATGGATCATTATCGATATCATGGATCATTATCGATATCATGGATCATCATTGATATCATGGATCATTATCGATATCATGGATCATTATCGATATCATGGATCATTATCGAGATCACGGATCATCATCGATATCATGGATCATTATCGATATCATGGATCATTATCGAGATCATGGATCATCATCGATATCATGGATCATTATCGATATCATGGATCATTATCGAGATCACGGATCATCATCGATATCATGGATCATTATCGATATCATGGATCATTATCGAGATCATGGATCATCATCGACATCATGGATCATTATCGATATCATGGATCATTATCGATATCATGGATCATCATTGATATCATGGATCATTATCGATATCATGGATCATTATCGATATCATGGATCATTATCGATAACATGGATCATTATCGATATCATGGATCATTATCGATATCATGGATCATTATCGATATCATGAATCATTATCGATATCATGGATCATTATCAATATCATAATCATTATCGATATCATGGATCATTATCGATATCTTGGATCATTATCGATATCATGAATCATTATCGATATCATAAATCATTATCGACATCATGGATCATTATCGATATCATGGATCATTATCGATATCATGAATCATTATCGATATCATGGATCATTATCGATATCATGGATCATTATCGATATCATGGATCATTATCGATATCATGGATCATTATCGATATCATAAATCATTATCGACATCATGGATCATTATCGATATCATGGATCATTATCGATATCATGGATCATTATCGATATCATGGATCATTATCGATATCATAAATCATTATCGACATCATGGATCATTATCGATATCATGGATCATTATCGATATCATGAATCATTATCGATATCATGGATCATTATCGATATCATGGATCATCATCGATATCATGGATCATTATCGATATCATGGATCATTATCGATATCATGGATCATTATCGATATCATAATCATTATCGATATCATGGATCATTATCGATATCTTGGATCATTATCGATATCATGGATCATTATCGATATCATAAATCATTATCGATATCATGGATCATTATCGATATGATAAATCATTATCGATATCATAATCATTATCGATATCATGGATCATTATCGATATCATGGATCATTATCGATATCATGGATCATTATCGATATCATGGATCATTATCGATATCATAATCATTATCGATATCATGGATCATTATCGATATCATGGATCATTATCGATATCATGGATCATTATCGATATCATGGATCATTATCGATATCATAAATCATTATCGACATCATGGATCATTATCGATATCATGGATCATTATCGATATCATGAATCATTATCGATATCATGGATCATTATCGATATCATGGATCATCATCGATATCATGGATCATTATCGATATCATGGATCATTATCGATATCATGGATCATTATCGATATCATAATCATTATCGATATCATGGATCATTATCGATATCTTGGATCATTATCGATATCATGAATCATTATCGATATCATAAATCATTATCGACATCATGGATCATTATCGATATCATGGATCATTATCGATATCATGAATCATTATCGATATCATGGATCATTATCGATATCATGGATCATTATCGATATCTTGGATCATTATCGATATTATGAATCATTATCGATATCATGGATCATTATCGATATCATGGATCACTAGCGATATCATGGATCATTATCGATATTATGAATCATTATCGATATCATGGATCATCATCGATATCATGGATCATTATCGATATCATGGATCATTAGCGATATCATGGATCATTATCGATATCATGGATCACTAGCTATATCATCTCTCATTAACGATATTATGAATCATTATCGATATCATGGATCATTATCGATATCATGGATCATTATCGATATCATGGATCATGATCGATATCATGGATCATTATCGATATCATGGATCATTATTGATATCATGGATCATTATCGATATCATGGATCACTATCGATATCATGGATCATTATCGATATCATGGATAATTATCTATATCATGGATCATTATCGAGATCACGGATCATCATCGATATCATGGATCACTAGCGATATCATCTCTCATTAACGATATTATGAATCATTATCGATATCATGGATCACTAGCGATATCATCTCTCATTAACGATATTATGAATCATTATCGATATCATGGATCATTATCGATATCATGGATCATTATCGATATCATGGATCATTATCGATATCATGGATCACTAGCGATATCATCTCTCATTAACGATATTATGAATCATTATCGATATCATGGATCATTATCGATATCATGGATCACTAGCGATATCATCTCTCATTAACGATATTATGAATCATTATCGATATCATGGATCATTATCGATATCATGGATCACTAGCGATATCATCTCTCATTAACGATATTATGAATCATTATCGATATCAGGGATCATTATCGATATCATGGATCATTATCGATATCATGGATCATTATCTATATCATGGATCATTATCGATATCATGGATCATTATCGATATCATGGATCATCATTGATATCATAGATCACTAGCGATATCATCTCTCATTAACGATATTATGAATCATTATCGATATCATGGATCATTATCGATATCATGGATCACTAGCGATATCATCTCTCATTAACGATATTATGAATCATTATCGATATCATGGATCATTATCTATATCATGGATCATTATCGATATCATGGATCATTATCGATATCTCCCTCTCTCTCTAAGGACCGATATATTTGTGAATTAATTACTGCCTGAACCGATGTATTTGTGACTGAACTACTGCCTGAACCGATGTATTTGTGACTTAATCACTAACAAAACCGATCTATTTGTGACGTAACCACAGCTTCAACCGAAATATTTGTGACGTAGCCATTGACGGAACCGATATATTTGTGACTTAATTACTGCCTGAACCGATATATTTGTGACTTAATTACTGCCTGAACCGATATATCTGTTAGTTAATCACTAACTAAACCGATCTATTTGTGACGTAACCACTGACTGATCTGATAAATTTGTGACTTAACCACTGCTTGAACCGAAATATTTGTGACGTAACCACTGCTTGATCTTTGCAACGTAAGCATTGACTGCGCTTAGATAATTTAACCGCTGAAAGAAGCATCGCGGTCTTGGTGACGTTATCACTGAATGCACCTTGATTCGTCGAAGCAGGGATTGTCGACCCCCTCAACCACACAGCAATAGCCGAGCTCAAAGCTCCTGGCCAGAGCTGTCCCAAGCAATCCGGGCTACGCGGCCAAACCTTTGACTTTTCATGCAAAACCACCAAGGGCCAATACCTAGCACTCGTTTTACAGTGGAGGTCGGGAGGATTTATGGCTCGATGGCGTCAATGTAACAGAATAGAGCAATCTAGTGGGAGTGGCGAAGCCCTCCATCACGCTAAACTCTACCCTGGGCTGCGACCCGGGTGCTCAAATCAACAGGAGTCACTCCGGACGGCGAGCTCTGACAAACCCTTTGTGGGGGGAGAGGTGGGTGGCGTTCTCGGTTGTTAAGACGAACATTTTCAATTTTTGTCTTATGTCGGCGTTTTCCGTTTGTTAAGACGAAAAGTTTCAATTTTCGTCTTATGTCGGTGTGTTCCGTTTTTAAGACGAAAATGTCGGTGTGTTCGGTTAGCATCTGTTTGTCACGCGGCGCATTATCTTTCGAACGCCTTGAGATATCAACTTCCAAATTCACAGAAAGATGCGGAGTGGCAATCGTCAGGCTAAGTTTGTAGATGGGCCATGTAGGTCAAAGGTCAAGGTCACAGGAATTGTTCGAAATTTGCTTAACCATTGAAAGATAGGAACAGGAAACGGCAAAATCGCTATAGCGTTCCCAGTTTTTACTCCATGACGATCACAATTAATTCACGTATTGGGTTCACAGGTACCTTGTATGCGGTGTTTCAATTTTGAAAATCCTCTGAATAGTCCTTCTGCAAAAAATTCCCAAAGTTTAACATGGGATCCCACGGCAGCATTTTGGCGGGAACATGGTCTCAATTTCTCCGTGAAGGTTACAAGTGAGACAAACGTCACCTGGCGTGATACATGACATCAGTAATTGGGCACGAATAACTATATTGGTCAAGGTCACGCTTCCAAGGTCAAGGTCACAGCAAGGTCAAGGTCACGAAACAGATTTCCCGCGTAACTCCGTTAATATCGGGTCTAGAGATTCGCTGTTTTTTTTTTTAGAGTATTCGTCAGGGAGAGGCGGTGACGCCATATTCGCTTAGATTTTTCCGGATACTGAACGATTTTCGAGTAATCGGCCAATCAATATTCAGCGTACGTGTCAAGTGGCGTTTTGAGCTTTGCAAGGCCATAACTCGGTCAATATTTGAGCTAGGGAGCCCAGATTTGGCATGAATGGAGAGAAAAATGTGAGCTAGGTACATCGAATGACCTCAGAATTGCTCTAGGACGCTTAGTTTGGCCGCTAGAGCGCTCGCAAGAGGTGCACCCACCTCCATGCCGACGCTCTCATTAGGAGTCAACGGCGATATGGACCGGCACTCTTTCGGGGTTGCGATGGCCGCCGTTCGCTTAATAGCGACGCTAAAGAGTCGGGACCGGTTGCCAAAGACGCGCAAACGTCGACTTGGGTATGCAATCCGCCTTCGCTTTTAGCCTATCACGCTTAGTTCCGCCGCTAGGGGGCTCCGTAATTCAGCGATGACGAGTCCGAGAAGAGCGATTAGGGCGTGACCAAGGACACGTAGGAAGTCGGGATTTGAACGTATTCACTCTAAACGACACCCCCGACCTGGAAAAATAGCCCGCGTTGAACAGCAGCCGTTAGATGGCGCTCGTCCAGCACATCACGATATTTGGGGTCCAATTTGGGCTAATTTGCGCTTTCAGTCAGCAATTTGGCCTGGCTACAGCTTTCAGTGGGCGATATGGTCTCGAACGCCAGGCCGAACAACCAATGAGCGAGCGGCCATGGGTCTTAAAATGGTCGAAATAGTCCCCAAACTCCCATTTTCGTCCCTTCTCAAGCTCTGCTTGACCGTCTAGTTAAGACGAAAATTTTCAATTTTCGTCTTATGTCGGTGTGTTCGGTTTGTGTGTCTGTCTGTTTGTAACGTAACGCATTATCTTTCGAATGCCTAAAGATATCGACTTCAAAATTCACCAGAAGATGCGGAATGGCAATCGAAATTCGCTTAACCATTGACAGATAGGACCAAAAATCGGAAAAATCGCTATAATGTTCGCAGTTTTCATTTAACCAAGTTGAAAATTATTTCACGTATTGGGCCATAAGTACCTTCTATACCGTCTTTTATTGGTGCAAATCGCCCGAATAGTTTTCCTGCTAAAACTTCCCAAAGTTTAACATGGGACCCTATGGGAGCATTTTGGCGGGAATCAGACCTCCTTAATTTCTCCATGAAGGGGACATGTCAGACAAACGACACCTTGCCTGAGAGATGACATTAGAATTTGGGCGGAAAATATTATATTGATCAAGGTCGCGCCTCCAAGGTCAAGGTCACATGAAGGTCAAGGTTACGAAACATGTTTTCCAAGTAAAGTTCGTTAATATTTGGTCTAGAGATTCGCGGTTTGTTTCAGAGTATTCTTCAGAGAGATACGCAAAAGTCATGTGCCCTGAGATTTCATCTCACATTTATAGTTTTCGTGTTATTGGATAACCAATTTTGACATTGCCAAAAGTGCAAAAAAATCGCTGTGACTATGCCATCGAAATCGAACCAGTAGTTTCGACGCTGGCAAATAATCACACTTTAACATGGCCAAGCCCATTATGAGGCCTCGACACGCCAAATGACTGCCGGCGTTCCATGCCAAAGCCATGAAATGGGTCTTAACATAATCGAATTGGACCCATAACCACAATTTTCGTCTTCCTTCTCAAGCTCTGCTTGACCGTCTAGTTCTGTCTGTGTGTCTGTCTGTCTGTCTGTCTGTCACGTAACGCATTATCTGTCGAATGCCTTAAGATATAGATTTCCAAATCCACAAAAAGATGCGGAATGGCTATCGTCAGGCTAAGTTCGTAGATAGGTAATGTACGTCAAAGGACAAGGTCACAGGATTTTTTTCCAAAAACTTAACCATTGAAAGATATGACCAAAAATCGGAAAAATCACTACTACTGTCACAGTTTTTATTTAATGACGCTCAAAATTATTTCTCGTATTGGGCCCATATGTACCTTATATAAAAATTCCCAAAGTTTAACATGGGACCCTACAAGAGCATTTTGGCGGGAAGAAGTCTCCTCAATTTCTATACGAATGGGACAAGTCAGACAAATAACACCTTGCGTGCAACATGACATTATTATTTGGGCCCGAAGTGCCATATCGGTCTAGGTCACGCATCCAAGGTCAAGGTCACAGCAAGGTCAGGGTCACAAAACATGTTTCCCCCGTAACGTAACTCCGTTAATATTGGGTCTAGAGATCCGCGGTTTGTTTGATAGTATTCTTCAAAGACAGGAGCAAAGGCAGTGTGGCCTCAGATTTCACCTCACATTTATAGTTTTTGAGTTACTGGATGATCAATTTGTAACCTAATAAAAATTATAAAACATTGAGGTGACTACATGCATGCAGGTAGATTACCTATATATGGTAGATTATGTACCAATATTACTGACATCATGTGTGCCAAATGCCATCGAAATCGAAGCAGTAGTTTGGACGCAAAACAATAATCACACTTTAACATGACCAATCCCGTTATGAAGCCTCAAGACGCAAACTGGTTGACAGCGCGGTGACGTTTCGGCCTATAACCTGGTCGACATTGCATGTAGACCATCCCGATCGGCCTTAAAATGTTCAACGTAGACCTTTCTATTTCTCTTCGGTAAGCAACTTTTAATACTGGTGAAGTATAGCAATTTGTTGGTGGTTTCATGAAGGTATATCTGAAGGACTGGTGTCAGCGCTAAACATGGCATACAACGGGCAATCGCATAAGCCCGATTTTCGTCTTCCTTCTCAAGCTATGCTTGATCCTATCTCGCTCATAGTATCAACGACAGTGGGAGAAGTAGAGACATGCTCCAGATTATATCAAGTAGTTAGGCAAATGCGATTCTCACTTGTGTTTTTTTGTTCAAAGTCATTGATTTGGCGAAGGTATAGCTTTCAAAGAGTCCGGCAATGCCGCTATCGTCAATCAGATCACGGGAAGACTGTTTATTTCTCGTCTTCAGCTTGCTTCATAACGCACAAGTTGGTTGGTTGGTTGATTAAAACTAGGACGCTTTAACCACCTTTGGTCATATCGCGTCTATGGGAGAAGGAAGGAAGAGTGGAGCCATGTCTCCGTTGGAAACCCCCTACTCTTTGCGAAGAAGGATCTTTATCCTGCGGCCATCAAGGCGGCCCCTCAAAATGCACAAGAAAGGGAAGGAACTGTCGTTACATTGTCATCATATATGTGGCTTTCTTCCGTTGACAGCGGCATGACGTCATACGGCATGACATCATACGGCATGACGCCATACGGCATGACATCATACGGCATGACGTCATACGGCATGACATCATACGGCATGACATCATACGGCATGACGTCATACGGCATGACATCATACGGCATGACATCATACGGCATGACATCATACGGCATGACATCATACGGCATGACATCATACGGCATGACATCATACGGCATGACGTTATACGACATGACGTCATACGGCATGACATCATACGGCATGACATCATACGGCATGACGTCATACGGCATGACATCATACGGCATGACGTCATACGGCATGACATCATACGGCATGACATCATACGGCATGACGTCATACGACATGACGTCATACGGCATGACGTTATACGGCATGAAGTCATAATGGTATGGGACTGAATCTAGAACTGTTCCACGGTAACCCGAGCTATTAAAATGGAATATTATTTTGTGCTTTCGATTCTTTCTTGTGGTGTGTATTCGTTCTTCGGATCTTCGATTTACACAAATAAGGGGAATAGTGTACTTTGTGACCATTTGATTATGTGAATTGTTTTGAATTTCAAAGAAATTAAAGGACTTGTCTCCCTCCAGGAGACAGCGCTAAATAACTTCCATGTATGTCCCGGGTTGGGACCCCAGAATGGCGACAGTCATCACGTCATATACTGTACAACGACATGCGCCATGTGCTCGCCTTGCCTCTCTCCCTGTCTCCCCCTCTCTCTCTCCCTGTCTCCCCCTCTCTCTCTCTCTCTCTCTCTCTGCACCTCCCCCCTCTCTCCCTGTCTCCCCCTCTCTCTCTCCCTGTCTCCCTGTCTCTCTCTCTCTCTCTCTCTCTCTGCACCTCCCCCCTCTCTCCCTGTCTCCCCCTCTCTCTCTCCCTGTCTCCCTCTCTCCCTCTCCCTGTCTCCCTGTCTCCCCCTCTCTCTCTCTCTCTCTCTCTCTCTGCACCTCCCCCCTCTCTCCCTGTCTCCCCCTCTCTCTCTCTCTCTCTCTCTCTCTGCACCTCCCCCCTCTCTCCCTGTCTCCCCCTCTCTCTCTCCCTGTCTCCCTGTCTCCCCCTCTCTCTCTCTCTCTCTCTGCACCTCCCCCCTCTCTCCCTGTCTACCCCTCTCTCTCTCCCTGTCTCCCTGTCTCTCTCTCTCTCTCTCTCTCTCTCTCTGCACCTCCCCCCTCTCTCCCTGTCTCCCCCTCTCTCTCTCCCTGTCTCCCTGTCTCTCTCTCTCGCTCTCTCTCTGCACCTCCCCCCTCTCTCCCTGTCTCCCCCTCTCTCTCTCCCTGTCTCCCTGTCTCTCTCTCTCTCTCTCTCTCTGCACCTCCCCCCTCTCTCCCTGTCTCCCCCTCTCTCTCTCCCTGTCTCCCGGACTCCCCCTCTCTCCCCCTCTCTCTCTCCCCTTTCCCTCTCTCTCCCCCTCTCTCTCTCCCCTTTCCCTCTCTCTCCCCCTCTCTCTCTCCCCTTTCCCTCTCTCTCCCCCTCTCTCTCTCCCCTTTCCCTCTCTCTCCCCCTCTGCCCCCCTCTTCCCCCACTCTCTCCCCTCTCCGTCACCCCCTCTCTCTCTCTCTCTGCACCTCCCCCCTCTCTCCCCCTTTCTTTCTGCCCCCTCCCCCCTTTCCCCCTCTCTCTCACCTGCCCTTCTCCCCTCCCCTCTCCCCCCCTTCTCTCTCTATGTGGGTATATATATATATATATATATATATATTTATATATATATATATATATTTATATATATATATATATATATATATACGTTACTTACATGTCGTTATGGCTGGCCTGGATTAAGACTTGATTGGCTTGGCATTCCGCGCGTGTCGCGGCAGTGACGCCGAGTGCCACCCGGGCACCGTGCCGGCCGCTGGTGTAGGGCCCCTGGGTCACACCCTGAGAGCCCTCACAGCGAGTCGGCGGACATGCTGCAAGGTGGGTCCCTTGGGGCGAGCGGTTGGCGGGGTGGGGGGAAGGGGGGGAGGCGAGGGGTGGGGTGAGGCGAGGGGTGTGGGGAGGAGAGGGGTAGGGGGAGGCGAGCGGTCGGGGGAGGCGTGTGGGTCGTGTTGGCAGTGACAGGTCGACCCCCAGAAGGATTGTTGGGGTGGGGGAGTGGAAAGTGATGAGACGGCGGAGCAGTTTTTTTGTCCTGTGTGGGTCAAGGGGTCAGTCGCCTGTAGTTGGGGCGCAGGGACCGCTACAGGTGGCGACCCCCGGCGGTGCCCTCATTAGGCTGATTGCAGCCAGTTGGCCCCACGACCATCTTGTGGCCACCTTGTCACCACCTTGTGTGGCTGCCTGGCGGCCCATGACCGGTGGCGACGTATGTCTAGGACCCGGACTCCACTCTCACCGCGGTCCAGCAGTCAGCCATCCGTCTACTGAAACACCCCGTATAACTCTCTTCCCCTAGATGTATCTTGTCGTTCAGCTATCTTTTGAAACACCCATCAAAACTGGTAACCACTTAGAATGCATCATAGCATTCATTCGTCTTTTGATACACCCTGCATAATTCTTCCACCCCCCAATGCGTGTCAAATGTTTTAATTAAACACCCTGTATACCTCTCCTGCATCTTAGATGTATTTTACCACCCATTCAGAGTTTTGAAACGCCCTGTACAACTCTTCTACGCCGTAGATGTATGTATGTTACCACACCTTGAGCCACTGAACGGCTCTGTATGACTGTCCCACTTCCTAAGTTATATCTAATCATTCATGCATGTACCTTACTGATCTACCCATCCCATCCCACCATTAGCACCCCCCCCCCCTGGGTGAGGGGTGGGGGTGGGGGGGTAGACTTTTCCAACCACCTTACCACTCCACCCACCCCATGGCCGCATTCGATTATGCGCTCGGAGTACTCGGGGCATGAGTGCACGTAAATCGAACACCTCGTGTTGTGATCCGATTGAGGCCATTCAACACGAGTGCCGTACTCTCCAATTTTCTGGGTGCACGGAAGAGCAAGATGGCGGACAAGCGAAGCGTGCCAATCGTTCGGTTTAGTAACAACACGATAACAAATGACGCTTGGCTATTTCAAATTATCGGATCATTAGTGCTGCCATAGTCGAATACGACAAGACATCTGGTTCGTCTGCCTCAACTTCATGCATTTTCCAGCTCTGTATCCCTCTGTTCCGCCCCTACCCGCCTGCCCCATCCACCAACCCCTCGCCCCTCACTCACAACCCCCACTTATCTCTCACGACATGTCCCCAAAGCGTCTCGCCCCCATACTCCCCCTCCCTCCCTCCCTCCCTCCCACCCCGTCCGTTTATGTATCCATGAATTATGCCCACCCCATCGCTATTCCCGTCCCGGCCCCTCCCACCTCTTCTCTATCCACTCTTTGCTACTGCAACCTAGTCGTGACCTACATTTATACATATGGAGCCCTAATTTCACAGGATTTTATTCTGGGACTTGAAAAGCGCATGGGGAAGAATAATGAAATTTAAAGGGGTGATACTCTGGAAATGGCCGACCGGTCGGGATTGCCTGTCAGACTCTCAGTTAGAATGAAATCCAGGACGATTATTCAGCCAAGAATGGTTTCCATCCCACTGAATCCCTTAGACTGCGGTAACCATGGGAACACTTCTAGGGGCTGGCTCATATTACCCATCTACAGCAGTAGTAACCATGGGAACACGCCTAGGGACTGGGACATCGTACCCATCTAAAGCAGTAGTAACCATGGTAATACGTCTAGTTGCTGAACTCTTACCCATCTAAAGCAGTATTAACCATGGGAACATGTCTAGGGGTTGGACTATCTTACCCATCTAAAGCCGTAGTAACCATGGGAACACGTCTACGGGCTGGGTCAGCTTACCCATCTAAAGCAGTAGTAACCATGGGAACACGTCAAGGGGCTGGGCTAGCTTACCCATCTAAAGCAGTGATGGAGATTTTTTTTCTTCTCAATTTACTATTAATTGCTTCCTCAATAACTTCTTGATTTATTCCTTTGCCGATTTATTTATCTATCGCGTTTTTGGTTTCTCTATCTATTTATTTCCCTATGGCTGGTACAGTGCCAGCTGAATGTGAATGTTGAGACATGCCGATGGAGATGCCTCATCTCGGCCGTTGACACTTAGCGAAGGAAGGCAACCGTCCAACCAGTTATACGTGAATCTACCTCCAGCTTCCGCTCGTCACTCGCCTCATATGATGTTTCATAATTATAACACTGACTTCCTATTTAACTTCCCGACGCAAAACATGGCGCTGGACGCACTGGACGCGGCATTGTTTCGAATCGTCACAGGCAACGAGTTTTCCATTTTCCTCTCACTTTTTGGCTTCGCCTTCCGTGTAATCTCGCCGGCCGCCGTTGCACTGAGTTTCTGTCCTGCCGGTGACAGGACGAGGCGCCGACGCGGCTGTCGCGGACATTCTCCACAGCGCGCCACCTGGGATACAACTCATGACGTCACTGCCTCTTATAATCGCATAGGCAACGTTAGCCATGGACCGCGCTATATACATGTGACCAGCATGATAACTTTTTAGACTTTTAGACAAAGTGCCTCTCTATTCGTGTGGCACGCTGCAGTTTTTGTACTTCTTACCGACTTTCCTGCCCATAAATTTAGACAGATGTTTCTCAGCAAATCGCAAGTGGTTTTTATAGCCTGATCTACGTTTTTGATGATAAGCATGGCATAAATATAAATATAACGTGTCCATTAAATAAAAAAAAATGGCATGTTGTAAAGATTCCTTCTTATAAGAATTGTTTCTTCAACCAGAACCGACATAACCTTGACCTTTGAGACGATGCACGTGTTGCAGTTGGATACAAAAAAGTGCCTCACTTTCCCTGTGGCGCTCTCCAGCCACGTGACTATAGCGTCTCTGTGACATCTGTGCCCTTCAGCATTGCACGGGAGAACACAAAAGGATGAATGCTTACTTCCCTTTTGTTTGACCTCTTTCTTCTTCATGGGGGCAAAGACACATGGCACCTATTCCAGGAAAATTACGCCAGAAACGTAATTTTATTTTGCCATTGGAAATCAAGCAAAGGCTATAACAATTTCCTCTTGCTGAGGTACATAAACAAATACAAAATTGTTAAGAATATAACATGTCAAGAAATCTCATGACATACATTGTGGAACAAATGTTTATGTTATCTAAACCAGGGTATGTGTAGTTATGCACACGATAAATTAATGCTATATAAAACTTATATCGATAAACATCAAGCCGTTTACGCATGGTTATTAACTCTTGGACCGCGACAAAAATATCAGCCTTTGCCTCGAAAGGAAAGTCGGGATTGCCGTTTAAGATAATGTCGATGGACACCGGAGCAGAAAATCCTATGTTGGTTTTTCGAATGCTGCTGTAGCGCTTACAAGAGAAAAATAGTGAAGTAAGCCTAGAGCTTCTCCACATGGACACAATGGGTTCTCAATTTTATACATGTCATATAGGTGCGATTTTAGGCGGGCATGAATGAAATCAACAGAACGAGGACCCAATGAAGAAAGTTTGGTCAGCCATGACTGAAACAAGGTTCTGTTCGCATGGACACCTGGACTGGCTGGACCATCTGCACTGGTAAAGCTTGGCTCTTTTCAAGAAAAAAAATCATTAGCCATTAAATATTGGAGTACAATCTATCTATCTAGGATAGGTTTCCGGCCAACATGGAGTCACATGGTGAGTCCTGGGGGTCATTTCACTAAGATATCGTAAATTGTTCTCGTCAAACTACAAAATTTAATCGCCGGCTGGAACAGGAATGAAAAATGTAGAATTTATCACAAATATATGGCAAACATGTTTTTGAATAATATTGGTGGAAATTGGTGGTTAATATGTCGTTAACTTAGCTTGTAAAAGATACGGTTACGAGCTGGTAACTCTTAGTGAAACGATGCCCTGGCTCAAAATATAGCATCGTGTTGCGCAGTTAAAGCTGTGCAAAGCGTCTTCGTAATTGGAACCAAAAGTTACAATAACCTTAAATAAATAAACTACCACCACCAGTGATTACCCTAAATAACATGCCTTTAGGGGTGGTGAATAAGTTTTGTTACCTGGGAAGTACCGTCACGGATAATTTATCCCTGGACGAAGAAATAAATAGTTGCATTGGGAAGGGAGCCACCACCTTTGGTCGGTTAAACAAACGTGCTTGGAGAAATCCAAACTAACCATTCCAACCAAAATGCTAATCTACAGGACGTGTGTGCTAAGTAGCCTGCTGTATGGCAGTGAAACGTGGACTACATATTGTGGCCAAGAAAAAGGTTAAACAACTTCCATCTTCGTTGCTTGCGAAACATTTTAGGCATTTCTTGGCAAGACAAGGTAACAAATGCCGACGTGTTAGCCAACCTCTCGAGCCTTCTTGCTCTTGTGAAACTACGACGTCTCCGTTGGCTTGGAAACGTTCATCGAATGGAAGATGAACGCATTCCAAAGGATGTGCCCTACGGTGAGCTTCCCGATGGCAAAAGGCCAACTGGACGGCCAAAGTTCAGGTTTAAGGATGCTTGCAAGCCTGACATGAAGGGTTTCGGCATCCATACAAATTCTTGGGAGGACCTAGCATCCAAAAAGAGGGAATGGTCACGTGTCGTGCGTGAGGGAATGGCCCACCACGACGAGCTCTGGTTTGACAAACTGGACTTGAAACGCCAATCTAGGCGCCCAGTGAGTACAAACCAGGACCTGTCGACGGGTCATCGATGCGACGACTGCGGGAAGCTCTGTCGGTCACAGATAGGCTAGTTCAGTCATAAGCGCAAATGCCGCGACGCAAATCGTATTACTTGAAATCAAACAAAGCTGCAAAATCCATCGTCTTTCGTAGACGGACGGATGCCAACCACAATAACCAAAGTTACAATAAGCACCACTTTGGTCGGGTCACCAAAAGCCGATGTTAGTCTAGATTGTGGCAATCAAGTTGCCACAAGCATGTATTCTGCCATCTGATGTCGCTGTCTCACGTCGCTTTTGTCATAGGTGACTATGCAAATATCCGCCATCGCTGAATGAAGGAAATTAACGGAGGCAGAACGGACTCACAGAACATATTTTGGTCTTTTCTTCTTCTGAAAAACAGAAGGAGAAAACCGGTCTTAATAATGTGTTTTCATGTGGTGACGTTTTCGATTCAGATGATTGGCAAAAAACCAGATAGTATTCAGAACGCATTGCATGTCCAGTGGCGTCACATATGTGGTGCAGACCGAAGGCATGATATGGGGGTCTTAAAAAGACTGTGTGCGTATTTGATGACCTTTCGTCACGAGGATATTTTATTTCGACTTTCCGACCAATACTGTTTGCCCATTTTCTGCTAAATATCCGTCTTATATGACATATTCTGACCTAGCAGAAGCAGCTAGCCACGTAGAGGGAAGCCATGGGGCAACCAGACAAATGCCAGAACGACCGTGCACCCAGTTCAACCAACCCAATGTTGTCCTGATAAGTTTCTTGGCCAAGTTTAGCATTCATGCGCACAAACGCGGCATAAAACGATAGACATAATAGACATCTTTAGCCTCTAGAGAAGTTATTTTTCCATCGGTACCATCCCAATGTCTGTCGAAATTTGACACGATTTCTTTTAGATTTATTTGTCCACCCAAAGCGAGCACACACACGTTTCGTGAATTAATTTAATTTGTGTTCTATTTGATTTTATTAAGATGCAAAAAAATATATTATTTATTAAAATACTCCTTGTTAGTTCACATATATACTGGTGAACCCCCGATATCGTTAGCACATATATAAATAATAATATTAGGTTTATTTCATATTAAAACAAGCGTACATTACATTATTCATCGCAAAGTGAGTAAAGCCGCGCATAGATGCTCGTGCAAGAAAGAAGAAAAAAACTGTACAAAAATCAAACATACAAAAAATATTAATAATAAAATTGAAAAGATGTTTTTTTATAATAATGCAGTACACAAAACAATAGTTTCATCACTCAAACAATGTTATGCTACAAAAGGTATACAAGCTATAAATACGATCACAAATGCTATAGGATGATGAAAGTCATTAAGTGCCTCAGAATATCCAAGTACACTGTGACAATTTGAGTGACCAGATAGACAACCCCCAGCCTGATTGCACGTATATCTCTGAAGGAGGGACCGGGTGGGGCGGGGGGGGGGTCAGTTATCCCATGCAGAAAACACGGCCTGCGGCCGGTATTATCGACCGCTGCGTCCAGTTCTCACACGCCATGTCTCGCCTCATTGTCCGCGAGATTAGACTGTTAACGAAGCACGATAGCCCCTGAGAGTGGGCCAGCTTGACGTGTCCTTGCAACAAGAGGACATGACAGGTGCGCGTGCTAGCTTCACGTCGGTTATTCGAAAGGGCTTATACGAGAGTTTTTGCAAAATAACCTTGCCATCCAACGTACCACTCCAGCCATTAGCGGCTCGCACGTGACCAGAAGCGACGCCCTGATTGGTCCAGCCCGGTGTGTTGTCATGCACGGGAGGACTGGCCCTGATAATCCGGCCTGCGGTAAAGAGATCCTGTCGGGAATGCCAATAAGGGCGGCCTTTGGTCCTCTCCTCCATGGGGTGGCTGCTCCCTTACCTGGCGCAAAGAATACAAGAAGTCTCCAGGTCCCAGCAGTAGCTATGTGGCATTCCATTCCATGCCCTCCTCCCCCACCCCCATCCATCTCCTCCCTGCCTGCGTTCCGCATAATCTGTCCTTCTCTTTCCTTTTTTATTTACGACCTCTGCCTTGTCAACGATGTCCTTCACAGCTGCCTTTTCAACCACCTTTAACCTCTTCTGCCTTGAGTACCTCCACCTCTCGCTGTCTCTGCCTCTGCCTTCTCCTTTACCTCAGGTCCCCACCTCCACCACCTTGTCTCGCACACTGGACCTCCTCCACCACTTCGAACAGCCTGTTCTTTGCCACCAAACCCCTTCTTTTTTGTCTCTGAAACCAATTGTCCCAACTTCCACTCTTTATAAAACTTACTTGCACCCTTTCTCATTCGCCGCACGAGTTTGAAACCGATTTTTGTTGTGTCATTTGCAAATAATCGACAAGAAAAGTCCCGTTTTTCATTGTTACCTGGCCATTGGAGCTTTCTTGCCATCAACAAAACAATGTGTACAGCACGTTTCTGAATACCATATAAACCACTTCCGTCCTGAATAATAACTAAACGATTTAGGTTTATTCGCCCAAGATTTATTTTGAGTCTGCGAGAGTCGTGTTTTGTCTCTTTGGGCTTCCGTAGAACGGTTTCTGGACCATGCGACTGTAGCACGACTAAAGCAGGATTTCATACAAAATGGCGGACGTGATTCCCCGCAGCATTGCATTTTGAAAGGAAAATCGATGCATCTTTATAACCTCACTTATCGTGCCCTGGATGTCTGATGGATATCGTCGCTTCACACGCCTGCAACTACAGGGACAAGCCCCATAAATGCCACAAAGCCTGCAGGCTTTCTATTTTTTCTAAAGAATCGCACGGTATTTATCTGATCAATATCTGGCCGTGAAAAGGGATGTTCAACGTTTTTCGAGCAGGAATCGTTTTGTAATGTCGTGATCACATATGCATGCAAGCATCACGAGGCAACAGCAGATGGCAGGGCCAACTCATGCATTGATATGTTTTTTGTTTTTTGAACATTGGTATGAACGTTGATCATTTGTCCTCAAGATCGAGAGTGTTTCTTTGGGTTCTTAAACTGCTAGTCGCCATGACATAAGGACGATGCTTTGGCCAGACGGTCATGGGTCAAGCTCAAGCTCGATCCGTGAAGGCGACCTGTAACCCGAGAGTGGTTTACATGAGAGCCTATATGGCTATAGTTCACAGACACTTGAACATGTGATATATTCCATATATTTGATACCCAGGCTATATAAATATATATAATAATAATTCATATATAAATGAAATTGTCAAATCAATGGTATTCCCATCAATTTGCACGCCGGGAGGGGGGGGGGGCGGTATATTGAGGCCGCTTTAACCATTTTCGTCATATCGCGTCAATGGGAGAGAACCATCGTTTATTTCGAACAGGAAAACAACAATATACATGTAATACAGCATACAGCAGAAACGAACAAAATATAAGAAGGTAGGGAGAGTAAAGCCACGTCCCAGGGGGTAACCCATGGGACATGGAATCTTTATCCTGCGACCACACAGACATGACCACAGCGGGACTCGATCCACCGATCCACGTGCCGTTAGGCTGTCAGGTGGCCAGAGCACTCAATGCGAGCGCTCTAACCCACTGAGCTATCGGGCCGGCCCCGGGAGAGGGGGAAGCTGATGTTTGTTTGTTGTTGCGCTGGGTGCCGGTCATTTTTTTTAATTTGTAAGTATCATATGAAGTGCAAGTGCGAGTGTACATGCTGGATTTCTGGACGAACATAGCAAAATATTCCATCGCACGATCTTATAGGTCAAAGCTACTCAACCTTTTTCATACTTGTCTAGCTGCTTTTTCGCTAAAACGAATTTGTGTTCCTAACACAATAATCAATACGTCCTTGGTTCGAATCCGAGTCTGGCATATAACCGTGGGCATGTTGTATAATCATTGGCTCATTACTATGTATACAACGCTGTGATTTATACAGGCCTAAAGACACGTGTCTTTCCGGGCTGTATGATGTTACTATGTATATAACGTTGTGATGTATACGTGCCTAGAGCCACGTGTCTTTTCTTGCTGTGTATCACTCAACGTCACCATCCAGCTAAAGGCCAGGTCGTAGGCGGCAGTTTGTCTATGTAAGACTAATCAACAATATATCCTCCCCCCCTCCCCCCTCCCCCACCACCTCAAGTACAGCGATGTGTCCAACCTGCACTTGCTTACTAGGCATATTTACGTAGAATTGACTTTTTGAAGTAATTGGGTATTTTGTAATCAGCGACACCAATATCCCCTGGGGTTAATTAAGGTATTTATTACACACGAAGATGGCATATGTATTGAGGGACTCTTCCCATTGGCCAATGCATAAATCCTATATTACGAACAATAGACATTGTCGTGCGCCACTATAGCTAAGGGCAAATGGCGTTTTGTAGCATAATAATCAATGTCGGCGTAAAGAGGAAAAAACAGATAAAAATCGTAAAAATTGAAGACTATTACAGCTCTGCAAAAGACTAACATGCAACGCATATGGCTGCTGCAATTATATTGCCGCCCCCCCCCCATCACACACACACTCACCGAAATACGAAATACAATCCAATATATCGGTGGAAGGTGTCCTTGGGGCGAATAGCCCCGCATTGTGGCCACAACACGCACACCCTGGAGCCAGGCATTGTTATAGGCTCAGATTAATTGCGACCAGCGAAGTCTGCTTGTTAAACTTGCCTCACGGAGCCATCAAAATCCTATTTTTTGTAAGCTAAAACTAACCGCAAAATGCAAAAGCCAAATGCTTGGAGCGCTGTCGGCCCTTAGCTATGACGATCGCCACTCATAATTAATTGCACATCTTTTTCAAATAGTAATAATTAGTCAATTTCCACCGGTTTTGATTTGGCTGGTAGCAAAACGGGTGGCGAGGGGCGAAGCGGTCGCTGTCGGCTACTGGCTCCCAGCCACGTGGCCGGCTAGTACCACGCCTGGACGTGTGTGTGTGTGTGTGGGCGGGGCGGGGGGGGGGGGGGGGTGGCAGTGACTATGTATAAATGGAGCCTGCCCGTCCGCCGCTGCCTAGTATGTACCCTCTACCCTACCACTCCCTCTCGCACCTCCGATGGCTCATGATATTCAAATAGCCAATCATATGGCAGGTCTTATCTCATTTAACACCCCCACACCCACCTACCCGGACTCCACCCCCACACCGCCCCCCCCCCCACACACCCCCATACACATAAACCCGCAGACTGATGCCATAGCGATCAGCCGGGGATTATCTGGAATGGCGGGGCGGTGGCGCGGGGGAAAAGGTGGGGCGGTGGAGTGGGGGGGCAGGGGTGGGGCGGTGGACCGGGGTGAAGTGGTGGGGTACATCATGGCGGGAAGGTGGAGCAGTGGAGTGGGGGGAGGGTGGGGCGGTAGAGCTTGTGGGGGAAGTGGGTCGGTGGAGCGGGGGGGGGGGGGGGTGAGGTGGGGCCGGTAATTATGAAGCATTACGAGTCGCAGGGGTAATCCATCGATGTGGCAGAGAGACGATACGGCATAGACTCCGGGCACGGAATCTGCATGCTGTGAACGAAATCTCAACGTGATATTTGGAATTTAAAATAATTAATAATTAATAAAGAAATAATGTATTTACAAAAAGAACAAGGTATAGGTATAGGTACGAGACGGCATTGCCATTGAGATATTGAATTCTCTTGATGAAGATTGATGAGATAATCCAGATAGATAGCCAGATAATCGTCCTCCCCTCCCCTCCGCCAGCTCTGCGGCGTGTCATCAATGCATAATGGAGGGTGGCTTGCAATGAAAGAAAAAGGCGGAAAACTCTATGAAAAATATTGTTATTTGATAATATTTGCCATTGTGGATAGATTGGTGCACTATAGACATGGAGCAAGAACTCACGAAGGCCCAGAGATGGCTGTATGGCGCACACCTTCAATAATTGCTGGTGCACACCTTCAATAATTGCTGGTGCACACCTATAATTCCACTGTTCATCGTCCGCCATTTCACAGTTCACGTCAGCGTACACGTGGCTTTATACATGTATTGTGATAAGGATTGAGTGTGGACGGTCCATACAAACAGGGTGGACGGTCCATACATACAGGCTGGACGGTCCATACATACAGGGTGGACGGTCCATACATACAGGGTGGACGGTCCATACATACAGGGTGGACGGTCCATACATACAGGGTGGACGGTCCATACATACAGGGTGGACGGTCCATACATACAGGGTAGACGGTCAATACATACAGGGTGGACGGTCCATACATACAGGGTGGACGGTCCATACATACAGGGTGGACGGTCCATACATACAGTGGACGGTCTATACAAACAGGGTGGACGGTCCATACAAACAGAGTGGACGGTCCATGCATACAGGGTGGAAGGTCCATACATACAGGGTGGACGGTCCATAGAAACAGAGTGGACGGTCCATGCTTACAGGGTGGACGGTCCATACATACAGGGTGGACGGTCCATACAAACATAGTGGACGGTCCATACATACAGGGTGGACGGTCCATACAAACAGGGTGGACGGTCCATACATACAGGGTGGACGGTCCATACATACATGGTGGACGGTCCATACATACAGGGTGGACGGTCCATACATACAGGGTGGACGGTCCATACAAACAGAGTGGGCGGTCCATACATACAGGGTGGACGGTCCATACAAACAGGATGGACGGTCCATGCATACAGGGTGGACGGTCCATACATACATGGTGGACGGTCCATACATACAGGGTGGACGGTCCATACATACAGGGTGGACGGTCCATACAAACAGAGTGGACGGTTCATACATACAGGGTGGACGGTCCATACAAACAGGGTGGACGGTCCATACATACAGGGTGGACGGTCCATACATACATGGTGGACGGTCCATACATACAGGGTGGACGGTCCATACATACAGGGTGGACGGTCCATACATACAGGGTGGACGGTCCATACATACAGGGTGGAGGGTACATACATACAGGGTGGACGGGCCCCTACATACAAGGTGGACGGTTCATGCATACAGGGGGGACGGTCCATACATACAGGGTGGACGGTCCATACATACAGGGTGGACGGTCCATGCATACAGGGTGGACGGTCCATATATACAGGGTGGACGGTTCATACATACAGGGTGGACGGTCCATACATACAGGGTGGACGGTTCATACATACAGGGTGGACGGTACATATATACAGGGTGGGCGGTCCATACATACAGGGTGGAGGGTACATACATACAGGGTGGACGGGCCCCTACATACAGGGTGGACGGTCCATACATACATGGTGGACGGTCCATACATACACAGGGGTCGTGAAGGGAGAGATCCAGTGACCAGTGTCGATTTTTCAAAATCATGTGTGTCCAATATCGATTTATCACGACGTTTCGTGTCGATTTTTTGGTTTTCAGTGTCATTTTTACTAATTTGCCACTACCTGTGTCGATGTCGCTTGTTCATGTCCTCAGTGCCGGAATTCAGAGGTCAATGTCGAATGCCGATTTTTGAAATATATGCCTGTGTCTGGTGCCTCCATTTACCCCTCCGAGACCCCCACACAAGGTGGACCGCCCCGTGACGCTGGCCGCCATAAACCTTGGGCGGCCGTCGGGAGGCCTGCCGCCCTGAATACCACCCACTCCATTACGGACGGTACATCACAGCCAACACGTGGAATTAAGAGCTTTGCGCTAGGCAATGAGACGAGCCATGCTTTGCGGAGTGGCCGAGGCGGTGTGGCGCTGTTGGATGGCAGTTTATTACGACGTGGGCACCACAACATAGAGTAGGATAGGCAGCTCCATGTTCTCTCTCTCTCTCTCTCTCTCTCTATATATATATATATATAGAGAGAGAGAGAGAGAGAGAGAGAGAGAGAGAGAGGGAGATGTATATGGGGGTGGTGGAACGGCAGGATTGCAGGTAACGTAATGTGAATTTGTTGATAGCATTACAGGGGCGCAGCGAAGCTTTTTGGAAGAGGGGGAAAGATCCAATTTAGGTGAGGCGATCGCTGACATGCTGACGACCTGTGGGAGGTGCAGGATCCAAACAGTGGGGGGGGAGGGGTTCGGAGTGGGGAAACGCCCAAAACACGGAGTGCTCGATTTTGCATTGAAAAGGGGCTTTCAAACTGAGGTTAAGGGTTGGGGGGTGAGAAGGGGGGAGGGTGGGTGGGGGGGGGGTCAACCCCCTGGATTCCCCGCCGGGTCCGCCAGTATATTACGGTAGATGATGGATCTGGGTACCCTTTGGCAGCCGATGTTAGGGAAAGGTTCGATGGCAAATGTGCCTTCACAGCCCCCCCCCCCCAAAGTTATTCCTTACGGGTCCATGTTTTTGGTAGCCCGAGTCCATCTCAGAGGTAGCCCGAATACGCACATTTGTCACCGGTATACCTACCGACACTTCTGGTGCGCGCACTCATTCGGTGTGCCGTTGTATCCCGGTCAAAACAGCACGGGACATTCGGGGAAAAGATGGCGGCTGATTAAAAAGCGACGGACAAGGCTGGTTCCCCTACATCTACATGCACCGGACTTGACCCGTATGTTTTATTGGCAAACGACATAAACCGATCGGTACACCCGGAGGAGCCTTGTCACGTGTCGGGGGTACCAAGCGGGATACCTGTACTGGGCCAAGCCATTGGACCGCTGACGATATTTGGTTGCAGTATCCGGTCTCTAGTTGATTTAGAGGGGCCGCCCCGATAGCTCATAGGGTTAGAGCGCTCGCCTTGAGTGCTCTGGTCACCTGAGAGCCTAACGGCACGTGTATTGATGGTTCCCGCGCCCCCGTGGCCATGTCGATGTGGTCGCAGGATAAAGATCCCATGTCCTTCTTGGCAAAGAGTAGGGGGTTACCCCCAGGGACATGGCTCCACTCTCCCTGCCGTCTCCCATTGACGCGATATGAGTGGTTAAAGGGTCCTGAATATAGAAACGACCGACTAGTTGGTTTAGAGAGTCCACGGAGGTGAGGTTGGCTGGGTGCCGTCGCGGGTTGTCCGCAGTGAGCTGTCGGCGTTGCCATACTACTGGTACCGGGCACCAGCTGGTGGGGGTCGTCTGTCTGCTGTCAGCCCTACATGGCTTACCTCTCACGCGACAGACAATTAATACCGCAGGAAGAGGAAGAGGATTTAATAAGTAGAGGAATTGAGGGAGGGGGGGCGGGGGGCGGACCTTTTCATTATTTGTATCTACAGCAATCCCTTTCCGAGACAATACTGTCCTAACTGTTGCGATCATCATCTTCTGTTTTGCAAAAAGAAAGGAAAGCATAATAATTATAAAAAACTAATCATAGTATTCTCATTACTTTGCATCATCGCCAAACAAAGGTTATTCCCATCGTAAAATCTCAATCGTGGTCTCCGATTGAAACCGGGGGGCCTCCCTGGTGTAGTGGTTAGCGCACTAGACCGCAGATCAATAGGTCCTGGGTTCGAATCCGGGCTCGGGCACCTAAACTGGGGCATGTTTCATTCCTTCATCCTTCATCGTCTCGGGAGGTTCCTTGGCCCAATTTAGCCTGTATGTGCACAAAAGTGGCCTAAAACACCAACATTCCATACCGATTGAAACCAAATGATCCATCTACAGAGATCAGATAGCTGCCTTTCTGCACACATGGACTGATGGGGTCCACAGACACCATGCCCACGACTCTGAGCGGAAGGGATGGCGATTTCCCAGACGCGGGGTCCGCAGAAACCATGCCCACGACTCTGAGCGGAAGGGATGGCGATTTCCCAGACGCGGGGTCCGCAGAAACCATGCCCACGACTCTGAGCGGAAGGAATGGCGAAGTCCCAGACGCGGGGTCCACAGACTCCACGCCCACGACTCCAAGCGGAAGGGATGGCGAGGTCCCAGACACGGGGTTCACAGACTTCAGTCCCACGACTCTGAGCGGAAGGGATGGCGAGGTCCCAGACACGGGGTCCACAGACTCCATGCCCACGACTCTGAGCGGAAGGGATGGCGAGGTCCCAGACGCGGGGTCCACAGACTCCACGCCCACGACTCTGAGCGGAAGAGATGGCGAAGTCCCAGACGCGGGGTCCATAGACTCCACGCCCACGACTCTAAGCGGAAGGGATGGCGAGGTCCCAGACACGGGGTTCACAGACTTCAGTCCCACGACTCTGAGCGGAAGGGATGGCGAGGTCCCAGACACGGGGTCCACAGACTCCACGCCCACGACTCTGAGCGGAAGGGATGGCGAGGTCCCAGACACGGGGTTCACAGACTTCAGTCCCACGACTCTGAGCGGAAGGGATGGCGAGGTCCCAGACGCGGGGTCCACAGACTCCACGCCCACGACTCTGAGCGGAAGGGATGGCGAGGTCCCAGACACGGGGTCCACAGACTACACGCCCACGACTCTGAGCGGAAGGGATGGCGAGGTCCCAGACACGGGGTCCACAGACTACACGCCTACGACTCTGAGCGGAAGGGATGGCGAGGTCCCAGACACGGGGTCCACAGACTACACGCCTACGACTCTGAGCGGAAGGGATGACGATGAGTCCAATGAGGAACCTTTCGACCACATTTCTTTTCCTGAGCAACATCTCAATCTGCGCTTAATGCCAGCTGACTGGCCATTACCGCCAGACACCCTGCTTTAACCCACAGGATGGCCCACTCCGACCGCCGTCTCTCAGCCGTCGCACGCCTCTCTCCCGAGAACAACAATTTTATGCGTCGGGAGCATCGTTTTGTTAAACCAAGAGCTTAGCTCACGGCTAGTCACAGAAGGCACCTGGGGGCTCTGGATCAAACCATGCCCACTGCCAGTCCACCGTCATCTGCGCCTTGAGGACTCGCGGCCTGCGTGAAGACGTCGGTCACCCCCCGCCCCACACCTCCACACCTCCATACCCCACCCCACAACCCCACCCACCTTACACCCCCGCTTCGGGAGCTCCACTAACGCTGGCCGCTTTAGAGCAAATGGAGGTATCTGCAATCATCAAACGGAAACATCTGTCTAGGCTACTGATCAACGACGTTGGAGGTGATCGTTCCTCACGGATTCCGAATGGGCATCGGCTCTAAACTGTGTTTTAAGGATAGTCGTCAACATTTGTTTTAGAGGTAGGCCCTCAAATGTACTTTAGAAGTAGGCCCTAACATGTACTTTAGAAGTAGGCCCTAAAATGTGTTTCAGAGGTAGGCCCTAAAATGTGTTATGGGGGTAGGCCCTAAAGTGTATTTTAGAGGTAGGCCCTAAAACGTATTTCACAGGTAAGTTCTAAAGTGTATTTTAAAGATAGGCCCTAAAATGTATTTTAGAGGTAGGCCTTAAAATGTCTGTGTTGAGACATGTATTTGAGAGGTGTGCCCTAAGATGTAACGTAAGTCGGTCCTGGTGAGTATGGTGTTTTATGGTTAAGCCCAAAACGATAATGCATCATGGGTAGATGATCAAGAATCTAAATATCAGAAATAGGCGAACACAAATAGTCATGAATCAGACGTCTTTATGTATCAGATCTAGGCGAACCATCTTTATGTGTCATCAGATTAGTTGTATATTCAGGACGCTTTAACCACTTTTGGTCATATCGCGTCAATGGGAGAAGGAAGTGAGAGTGGAGCCATGTCCCCGGGGGTAACCCCCTACTCTTTACGAAGAAAGACATGGGATCTTTATCCTGCGACCACACAGACATGGCAACAACAGGGCTCGAACCACCGACCCACGTGCCGTTAGGCTCTCAGGTGGCCAGAACACTCAATGCGAGTGCTCTAGCCCACTGAGCTGTCGCGCCGGCCCCTGTGTCATCAGGTAAAATGAATACAGTCTGTGTATGTACAGGGGTTCTAGCGGCTGGATGCTTGGTAGACAGGAGCCATACCACAGGCACAGTAAATCAGTGGAGGGGGGAGGCCGGGGGGGGGGGGGGGGTAGGGGGCCCTACAACGCATACTAAAGACACAAGGTGTCCAACTCCCGCTCGAACTGAGCGACAGGCACCCGCTTCAAATCCCAATATCGCACCTTTACCGCGCTTGACGGGCCCCATAAATGCCTAAGTCCGATATCTAATTAATTTATTTATTTCATCAGTACGTAAACGAGACCTGTACTGCCGTGTAGTCGCGACAAATAAAGAATTATGCAACGACAACAAACAACTCCGGAACAGATTGAGCAAAAATGGCTGACATCAGTCAGCGAGATGAATCTAATTGGTTGGCAGTCGAAAAATGTGTCACGTGACACAGGGGATGCAACTTCAAAATTTGTTGAATCGGGAGGAACATTTGCATAGCATCTCCCTATGATGTGATTAATCAAAATGACAGATTTTAGGAGTACCTCCCCACATGAGCGTCATGTGAAAGCTGACCAATCGTCATATCGCGCACTGTGCCTGAGATCTCGCAGGCGAATTCTCGCGATGTCAGCCATTTTTGCTCAATCTGTTCCGGAGTTGGTTGTTGTCGTTGGATAATTCTTTATTTGTCGCGGCTAGACGGCAGTACAGGTGTCAGTTACTTTTTGATGAAATAAATAAATTACTTAGAAATCGGACTAAAGGTGCGATATTAGGGGTTGAAGCGGGTGCCTGTCGCTCAGTTTCAGCAGGAGTTGGACACCTTGTGTGTTTAGTATACGTTGTGGGGCCCCCTACCCCCCCCCCCCCGGCCTCCCCCTCCACTGATTTACTGTGCCTGTGAGTCATACTTACTCTCCTTGTCACGTGGTATGGATGGGAGTTGTGCGTGTCACGGCTGAAGCCGAACAACGTGATGGATATGGGCTGGCTAGGGGGCACCCCACATCCCCGTGAACCACCCGCCCCGCCCTCCGCTGTTATACAACCCCCTTCCCCAACCCCATAGGACACTGTCCTGTAACTCCCTTCTTACAACCCCATAAGACACTGTCCTATAACTCCCTGCTTACAACCTCACAGGACGCTGTCCTATAAGCCCCCCCCCCCCCAACCCCAAGGACGGTGACAGTTTCTTTAGAATTCCGTAACCTGACGTTGTCAAAGTTACTTCTGTCTGGTTCCGGGGCTTCGCGTCAGGTGGCGCTGCCGGTATGTAGTCACCCATAGACCAATGTCTCCATTAGACGGCGCCACTTTACCGTCCAGCAGTTGTAACGCTTTGCGCTCCCTTTCCTCGCAGTTCCCGTGTTGACATAGCAGTAGAATGAGTGATTGCGTCCATAGGTCCTGGCCGAGGGTTAGGTGTTGGGGTGGGGTGGGGGGTGGCGATCACCGCGCAGTGGGTAGGAGGGGGGCAGGTTGGTTTGGATATGGACAGTGAGAGGGAGGGGGTCAGGATGTGGGTTTAGACATAGAACGTGGGGCGAAGGGGGTCCAGGTGTGTTGGTCCATGGACAGTGGGGTGGAGGGAGTCAGGGTGTGTTTGGCCATGGACAGTGGGGTCAGCGTGTGTTCGGACATAGACAGTGGGAGGGAGGTAGATAGAGGGGAGTTTGGACATGGACAGCCTATTAAGCTGTCACTTGGCTCGTGAAGGCGAGAGACAAACAACATATCGAAATCAATCAAAAGAGAAAATAGGACCATAAAACGACACTAATGGAATGACTTCTTCTGAATATGGCTCGAATAAGTACAGATCTCACGCGCTCTATAATGTGCTACATTGCCTTGGAGATGTGGGGTGGGGGTGGGACTCGGCTTCTTATACTTTCAATTGTGCAATGTTGATTACCTACCAGAATTTGGTCGTTTCATCGTGACGTCTGATGACCAATATCTCGAGCCACAGCCACAGCCACAGCCACAGCCACAGCCACAGCCACAGCCAGGGCAATTATCATATCTCGATCCAGCACGACAGCCACAGCCACATCCACAGCCAAAACCACAGCCACAGCCACAGCCACAGCCACAGCCACAGCCGCAGCCACATCCACAGCCACAGCCACAGCCATGGCAATTATCATATCTCGATCCAGCACGACAGCCACAGCCACAGCCACAGCCACATCCACAGCCACAGCCACAGCCACAACCACAGCTATAGCCACAGCCACAGCCACAGCCACAGCCGCAACCATGGCAATTATCATATCTCGATCCAGCACGACAGCCACAGCCACAGCCACATCCACAGCCACAACCACAGCCACAGCCACAACCACAGCTATAGCCACAGCCACAGCCACAGCCACAGCAACAGCCACATCCACAGCCACATCAACAGCCACAGCCACAGCCTCGGCCATTATCAGACTTCCTGTTGTATCTTCCATAGTGACCGTATTTGCCAGGCCAATCATCTTACCATATATAGTCCAGGCTGGTTTCAGCGAACGCGACAACCCGTTGGGCCTTCTGTCGTGTCTGCGGCTGTCATTTCCGGTGCTGTTTCAAAATACGGAATCACTATGGGGAAAACTGTGTGACGTCACGCGTGACCCTGTCCTTTCTTGGTCAATGAAGGAATAAAGCTCCAGCGTTGTGGCTCGATGATCCCAGGCGACTTGTTACTCGTCAAGAGAACACGGACCTCTGTCTGGTCGTCACAGGTGGGGTTCAAGCCCCACCTGTGCAGATGTCTTTGTTTCTGCGTGATAAAGATTCCATGTCTTTCTTCATAAAGAGCAGAAAGACTTGGCTCATCCATGTCTTGACATTTCCATTTGTTGCGATATTAAAGCCTCTTATTTCTTAAACCAATCAACCAACCAATCAATCAGACAGACACGATAACATCGACCCCCACCCCCACCACGCCACCACCCCCTCACCCCGTTCCCCCAAGACCGGATCAAGGTTGGGTTTAAGGGGTGAGGCGGGAGGGGTCAGGCTAATAGCATTACCATCGGTGGAGATATGGGCACAGCGATGCCTGCCACGTGACCACGGTATGATTAGTGTAATCCTTTACATGGCGGTCCGTGTGATTGCTATACGGCCACTGGCTGATGCTGTTCGGGATTACGTCATGGAGGTCACATCCGGGCGATCGATCACTCCGATCACCCGTCAGGCCCCTCTTCATTCGCTAGGAGGCGCTGCGCTCGCACAGGCTATATATATATAGGAGCGGGCCGTGCGCTCGCAATTTCAATTCGTTTACGATAAGAGCGATAATAGGGGTTCTGTGCGGTATCCGCTTTCAGTGTCAACGACGACAAGCTGTAACGTCCTTCCAGTCTCTCTTCCGTCTATTATTATGGTTCGCCAAACTCTAAGCCCTCAAGTTGCAAGCCGCAGACGTAAAGACGGATAAGGATCACCCAAATATCCGTTTCCGTATCAGACACATCCGTTTCCGCGTTCGCCATTTCACGCACAGTACACATCAAAAATAGGTGTCAGGGCAATTTTGGCGAATTACTGAAGAAGAGGCTGGAAATCCCACACAATGACGTCACGTAACCATGAGAGTAACTCCCCACTCGATGTACATCGTCAAAACAAAAAGATACATAAATACTACAAACGACTTATTGAATACAGTTAAGCATGAGCCACTTCAGCGCGAATGACTTCAGCATGATCCGGGGTCCGCCTTCCATATCACAGTCCACGAAATGTATTATTATGGTGAATCCTAAGCGTGAGTCATAAGTGAGTTATGCTGAAACAATGGTTCGCCTTAACATGGAAGAACGACCGCTTCTTCAGCATGAGCTACTTCAGCATGAGCTATTTAAGTAGGAGTTATTTTACAATCCGATCGATTTAAGGTACAAAAATACCCCCCCCAAAACATGGTTACCATGGAAACACCACTGACGACGGTCGGAAACGTCTGTGATGAGTATATATAATTCAAGTCGAACGTCATTAAATCGAGAAAAATATTACCAGATCGACGAAGATTGAACCAATTAAAGTGTGCCTGACATCATTGCTTAAGCTTTCTTCACTCGGGGAGCAAATTTCAATTTTCTTGAAAGCCGATGAAATGAATCATAATTTCCGTCTGGCACTGGAAAATTGTTTACTGGAACATGTAATAGACGTAGAATGTCGTATGGGTCCAATGTGGGATGGAAGAACTTCGAGACGCAGCCGAGGACACGCAACTCACTCCTTATCTGGTTTAATGTTTATTTCAAAATCTATTGTAAGTTTCGTCTGAGGCGGCGGCGATGGGACTGATTATGAGAGGGAGGGGTCACTATCTTCCCTTTCATTAATGCTATCTTGCTGATCGAGTTACTGACATGTACAATAATAGACCGATCCGTACGCCGACACTAAGCTAGCCCCGACCACGCTTGAATCCTTTTTCCTTAATCGTGAGTATGAAATTGCCAATCATAGTTGATGGTAGGTAGTACATCAGCTATGGTTGTCAATTTCCTACTAAGTACCTGTGAGCCGTACTCATCTCTGAAACCGACAACAAAGTGACAAACTGCTTTGCTTGTCGGACTTGTTTTTCCGACATAACGCACGTGGAAGACCTTTTTTCACCACATGATTGGATAAAAGCAACAGTGACATCAATGAATGATTGACAGCCTGGATCGGTCTATTGCGATCCATTCCTTGATACAATTAGTTTCATCATTTCCATGTGATAGCTCTTCCTGTTTGCAATGTACATTCTCGCTGGTATCCCATGGAATCGACAGTGCATTATTCTGCCCTTGGCTGCGTATGTTGTTGCTCATTCTTGCAGTTGTCGTTGCAACCAAGAGGCAATAACCCAATGTCCTCATGTCGGGCTGGCTATTGAGCGTTTCCCTGCCTCCCTGCCTGATGGCAATAGCATGGACATTTTGTCTCGGGTCTTGGATTTAGTGGCAGATAAGATACGATAGGATAAGATAAAGTTTTATTTAACGTCGGTATGTAAAAATCATCTTAGACTGAATATTAGGCTGAATATTAGGCTGAATATTAGGCTGAATATTAGCACCGACAATGACCGACAATGATACAATGACATGAGCTGATGAGATATATGTGCATATGATATAACAACCAGTGTCAGAGGGTGGTCCAGGACCTTTCCCTTTCTCTAAAGAAGTTGTTCATTTTACCCCTCCCAATACACGACTTCGCAATTATACGCCATCTTGGCATAATCGAGACTGGCGCAAAGAGTTATGGGAAATATTTTGGTGCTATCTTGCCTTTTTCTATGGAGATAAATACCATATTTCCACGTTATTGGCAAGGTATGTATACAATTAATGAGCATATCTAACTTACATTCAGATTACGTAACTTTTCTGTTACATAGATGACACTATTTCCTGTTTAAATGTCTACAAAATACGTTGTCAGGCGATGACGCCATCTTGACATCTCGCAAAGACCAAAATAATACCCAGAATGCATTGCACATGCAGTGGCGTCTCACGGTGGCAAAATTGGAACTACGATTAGCGAAGTGGTCTATTTTGGGAGTTACCTCTTTCCACCACCCACCGATTTCTGTACGCCGTCAGCAGACAACACAAGGCTGCGGGGTTTTTCGACTCTTGGTTGCAATAGTAGGGAATGCCTTTAGTGGAGGGGAGACATTCCAAGTTGGGATTGTACCCCAGTTTGAAGGAGGGGAGACGGTGTATGTTAGGAGATGGACGGTACCCCAAGTTAGTGGAGGGGACGTACCCCAAGTTATAGGAGGGGAGATAATCCAAGTTAGTGGATTGCACAGACCCGAATTTAGGTAGGGGAAACACCCAAACTTAGTGGCGCGGACACACCCTAAGCATGGGCGGATCCAAGGGGGATCTCCAGGGGGTCTGAACCCCCCTTTTTGAGGAATAGTAAATTGCAAAATATAGGCCATCGTGGACCGGCCCCCCTATCCAGCAAATCTGGATCCGACCCTGAAACCGGCCCCCTGTCCAGATTTTCTGGATCCGCCCCTGGGCTTAGTATGAAAGAAGAATCGAAACGAAACGAAAAATGCGACCCGAAACGAGGCGATATGTGATGATGACAAGTAAATGCCTTTAGATGAGTTGATAAGTTGATGAGTTGATGAGTTGATGAGTTAATGAGTTGATGAGTTGTTGAATAGTCTAGTTGATGAGTTACCTGAGTTGGTGAGTTGTGGCTGTGTGGCGTTGTGAACTGTCTGCGGCGTGTGGGCTCACGGGCCTTTGAAGCTTAGGAACTGACTATTTGATATTGAGAGGGGGAGGGGGGGGGGTGCTGGGAAGGGGAGATTCGGGCTTTTAAAAAAACATGTTTCTGAGCATTGTTGGCCCCCAAAATTTTCGCTTATAGGCCCCGCAAAAAAAATGGATATATATATATGAAAAAAAAATGCTTCTATAGTAACCAAAACATTTCACAGTGATCACCAAAATAATTTTTGCTTCCATTAGATTGTCGGGGGGGGGGGACCACAGCCCCTTCCCCTCAAGATCAAATGGTCTGTCCCTTAGACCAGGCCGCGAGAAACCAACAAGCTAGTTTAGTTGCAAGGTGTGTGTGAGTGTGGGGGGGGGGAAGGTGACACTAATCTGGAGCGGACGCCTGAGCTAAAAAAAGTAACATCTTTCAATTTGTCATTGATCGATCATGACATGTTACCATGTGTTTCTGTACCACTTCGAGCATATCCGGCAATAGATGTCATTATTGAGGCTGGGCCCAATCATGTTGATACTCCTGTAAAACGCTAATGCTATGCCGCGCAGTCGTCCAACACGTAGCAATGTTCTACCCGCTGTCTTCCTCAACTCTTGCTATGCGTTTTCTGATCTAAAATAATAAAAAACATACCTCAATGCACGCTCCTGTATCTTTTCAATTTCACGCATTATGAGTATTACGATTATTGACGATTTTTAGAAACAATAGAAGTACGCAATAAAATATAAGAATTGCAACTCTTGCCTACTTAAGACTTTAACAAATTACTCGGTGTTTCGCATTGCAACAGGGACCACAGGGAACAAAGTCGCCTTCGCTCACATGATATATATTATATGTGTTATTAAGTGCAAGCTTGGTCCCCGGAAATCCTTCCTGCAAGTCCGCGGCGTAATTGTCTTCTCGACGACTTGCGCAACGCGGCCCTAGCGGAGGAGAGTGTGAATGTATTGAGGCAGTCTCCGACCACGAGGTGCGGCAAGAGCAACGAATGCTAATCTTTAAGCGTCCCACGCTTAGAATATCTTTATATTTGTTTAATATCCGCCACGCCAGCCTCATAGCCAAAATGTGGAGAAAAAAGTTAATGCAGCGTTGGATTTTATGCTACCCCCTAGCGTGAATCTGGAAAGCCCCCCAAAAGTATTCTTCAAATGCGCCCTTGTTGCGAACTCGCTTCTGACAATAACAAAAATACAGAGGTTTGTTTGCCCATAGTGACATCGCTTCTTCATAGATTGAGGATAAAACTGTTTTATTAGGAGAGAAATAGGATGTTTATTAATGCAAAAGGCCACACGCCAGAAATACCCAACACCGCCTAATTGCCGCTGTCCTCGAATCCGCGGAAGGATGATTTCTGTACTTAGCAATGCGTCGCCATGGCACCCTTAATTACGTCACGCGCGGCACGACATTTACCTCCCCAATAAAATAAAGTCCAACGAATAGGTGTCACCCACGAGGCTACGCGAGAGTTACTGCTCTGGGCGAGATCTCCGCGTCCGTTTATATACTCGGGCTCGAATCGGAGTCTTCCATTTCGTCTGCGTTAAGAATATAATGTTTTGTGTGAGAGATTTCCCCTTGCCACTCAATTCTCTTCCCAGGTCGGTCACCAGTTTACAGCTTCTCGTAATGTGACGAGCGGAGAGAAGGGTGGGTTGGGGGGGGGGGGGAGTGGGCGAAGGGGAAGTGAGTCCGTACTTCATGCCTCAAGCCTTATATACTCTGGACAAGCCTTCCGGTCCACAAAGTAAAGATGTCTGCATTACCCCGACACCACTACAAGACTCCATGTCCAAACATCACGGCGGTGTTATGTGTGTTTCGTGGAACAAGTCACCGTACCTGAGGGATTCGAAGGGCCTGAGTGACGATACATTAGGGCATTGGAGATAGCTAGGCGAGTAGCCGCAATCAGGAAAGAAAGAGCCTTCCATATGATGCTGCCACAAAGTCCAACCACCACAGTAGCTAAACCAGTCAAATAACTTCCAATGTGTCTGGTACAGCGGAAGCCGTTAGGTGGCGTTAAGAGAATGATTTGAAACCAGATACATGGTGACACAGCCTTCGTGACGTCACGTCACATGGCCTCACATGATGCGCATACTAGATTAGTTTACAATATCGGCCATCTTAGGGAAAAAACTTAATGCCGCATTGATTTCTGGGAGATATTTTTGTGTTAAACTCAGTATTTATATATAAATAAATTAATTTTTCTGGTATCGGATAGCCTGCATAAAGCAATTGAGTGTCTAATTCATACACCAGAAAATGAATCTCTTCCTCCGCGTGACTCAAATGTAGAGACGGTTAGAAATACACTTATTGTTACCATGTGACGCGTGGATAACATGTACAGACCAAAATAATATCCACAGCATATGCAGTGGCGCCGTACGGTGGTAGGATTGGAACTATGATTTATGCCCACGCAAAGTCACACGTGATTACGAGAGGCCAACGAGACGAGACCTGGAGGGTCACCGCCTTCCCGCCACTCAAAAAACTGAAGTCGCCGTAGACAGAGCATCCCAGAGGGCTGTCCGGGCCGGCCCGGTAGCTCAGTGGATTATAGCGCTCGCCTTGTGTGCTCTGGCCATCTGAGAGCCTAATCGGTGGTTCGCGCCCCGCTGTGGTCATGTCTGTGTGGTCACAGGATAAAGATCCCATGTCCTTCTTTGCAAAGAGTAGGGGATTACCCCCGGGGGCATGGCTCCACTCTCAATTCCTTCCTCCATTGACGCGAGAAGACCAAACGTGGTTAAAACGTCCTGAATATACAACCAAGCATTCAAGAGGGTCATCCAACGATTAGTCAAATTCATGCTCCCCACCCCTTGTTTTGGTTTTGTGACTGGTTTTGCGAAATTGATTTTGCGACATTGGTTATGTAACAATGATTTTGCGACATTCATTTTGCGACATTGGCTTGGCGACATTGGTTTTCACGACATTAGTTTGGCGACATTGTTTTTTTACGACATGAACCTTATGGCTAATCGAGCGAGTTTAAGCCTGGTAGGATTTGACATCGGTGCCATAATGCTACGACTGATTATGGGCTCCAGATCTGGCGTTGGCGAAGCATTGTTTCGAACCAAAGTTCATGATCCATTCTATGTACTTCATGTCGTATTAGTTGTAGGCCAGTGCTGATAATTTAACCCGGATGGCTTGGGGACCGCTAACGGCACTTGGCTCATGCTTTACGCCTATCCCCTCTCCCTCATAATGCCGGGTTCCTAGTGTCCGTATTGTCGTTATTGACGCAATCACGGCTCATCATGTCCATGCCCCGTGGCAACAGAGCGCTCTTTCCAACTCGGGCCGACATATTGATCCTAACAAGACTTCCTAATACATGCAAACCCCACACTCACCTTCACCGTGATCCTGAAACCGTCTCCCGCCAAACCCCGCCGCTATAGGCTAGCTACCACCCCCCACCCCCCATCCCCCCTCCTTCACCCCACCTTCCAAGGCAGTCTGTCACCCACGCTCTCGGCTACGCCCTACTGTTACTACCTCCACCCTTACCACACCACACAGACCGGAATCCCTTTCTCAGTGCGCTCGCCAAACTTACCACCCAATGCGCCCCGCTGCCCCCCCCCCCCCACCCTCCCCATCACCCTCAGATGGAGATACAGCGCGGGTCTCGCAGGTCATCCGTCACCCCACGGCTACCCAGGCATCATCACCCCCAGCCATCCGTTTACCCCACCCCCACCCCACTCCACTGCTCACCCCACGACCACTCCCGCCCCCCTCCCCCACACCCATGCCGCCAGAGTCGCGCCTCCTAGCCCTCAGGCTAGCCGTCACTCTGCTCGCACTCACCCCTCCACCCCTCCCAACCTGGCCCCACCCTACCCACACCTTGTACCACCATACCCCCACCACATCCTAACCCACCCCACCTAATAACCTATGCCCCCACCCACTCTATTCCACCTCACTCCACCATACCCTACCCCACCACATCCTAACCCACCCCACCTAATAACCAACGGCTCCGCCCTATCCAACCCTCCGCACCTCATCCCACCCCGCTCCACCACACCTACTCCACCCCACCTTATAACCAAACGGCCCCCACCCTAGATTACCCTACCCCACTTCATCCCACCCCGCTCCACCACACCTACTCCACCCCGCTCCACCACACCTACTCCACCCCGCTCCACCACACCTACTCCACCCCGCTCCACCACACCTACTCCACCCCGCTCCACCACACCTACTCCACCCCGCTCCACCACACCTACTCCACCCCGCTCCACCACACCTACTCCACCCCGCTCCACCACACCTACTTCACCCCGCTCCACCACACCTACTCCACCCCGCTCCACCACACCTACTCCACCCCGCTCCACCACACCTACTCCACCCCGCCTTATAACCAAACGGCCCCCACCCTAGATTACCCTACCCCACCTTATCCCACCCCGCTCCACCACACCTACTCCACCCCGCCTTATAACCAAACGGCCCCCACCCTAGATTACCCTACCCCACTTCATCCCACCCCGCTCCACCACACCTACTCCACCCCGCCTTATAACCAAACGACCCCCACCCTAGATTACCCTACCCCACCTCATCCCACCCCGCTCCACCACACCTACTCTACCCCGCCTTATAACCAAACGGCCCCCACCCTAGATTACCCTACCCCACTTCATCCCACCCCACTCCACCACACCTACTCCACCCCGCCTTATAACCAAACGACCCCCACCCTAGATTACCCTACCCCACCTCATCCCACCCCGCTCCACCACACCTACTCCACCCCGCCTTATAACCAAACGACCCCCACCCTAGATTACCCTACCCCACCTCATCCCACCCCGCTCCACCACACCTACTCCACCCCGCCTTATAACCAAACGGCCCCCACCCTAGATTACCCTACCCCACTTCATCCCACCCCATTCCACCACACCTACTCCACCCCGCCTTATAACCAAACGACCCCCACCCTAGATTACCCTACCCCACCTCATCCCACCCCGCTCCACCACACCTACTCCACCCCGCCTTATAACCAAACGGCCCCCACCCTAGATTACCCTACCCCACCTCATCCCACCCCGCTCCACCACACCTACTCCACCCCGCCTTATAACCAAACGGCCCCCACCCTAGATTACCCTACCCCACCTCATCCCACCCCGCTCCACCACACCTACTCCACCCCGCCTTATAACCAAACGGCCCCCACCCTAGATTACCCTACCCCACCTCATCCCACCCCGCTCCACCACACCTACTCCACCCCGCCTTATAACCAAACGGCCCCCACCCTAGATTACCCTACCCCACCTCATCCCACCCCGCTCCACCACACCTACTCCACCCCGCCTTATAACCAAACGGCCCCCACCCTAGATTACCCTACCCCACCTCATCCCACCCCGCTCCACCACACCTACTCCACCCCGCCTTATAACCAAACGGCCCCCACCCTAGATTACCCTACCCCACCTCATCCCACCCCGCTCCACCACACCTACTCCACCCCGCCCTATAACCAAACGGCCCCCACCCTAGATTACCCTACCCCACTTCATCCCACCCCGCTCCACCACACCTACTCCACCCCGCCTTATAACCAAACGGCCCCCACGCTAGATTACCCTACCCCACCTCATCCCACCCCGCTCCACCACACCTACTCCACCCCGCCTTATAACCAAACGGCCCCCACCCTAGATTACCCTACCCCACCTCATCCCACCCCGCTCCACCACACCTACTCCACCCCGCCTTATAACCAAACGGCCCCCACCCTAGATTACCCTACCCCACCTCATCCCACCCCGCTCCACCACACCTACTCCACCCCGCCTTATAACCAAACGGCCCCCACCCTAGATTACCCTACCCCACCTCATCCCACCCCGCTCCACCACACCTACTCCACCCCGCCTTATAACCAAACGGCCCCCACCCTAGATTACCCTACCCCACTTCATCCCACCCCGCTCCACCACACCTACTCCACCCCGCCTTATAACCAAACGGCCCCCACGCTAGATTACCCTACCCCACCTCATCCCACCCCGCTCCACCACACCTACTCCACCCCGCCTTATAACCAAACGGCCCCCACACTAGATTACCCTACCCCACCTCATCCCACCCCGCTCCACCACACCTACTCCACCCCGCCTTATAACCAAACGGCCCCCACCCTAGATTACCCTACCCCACCTCATCCCACCCCGCTCCACCACACCTACTCCACCCCGCCTTATAACCAAACGGCCCCCACCCTAGATTACCCTACCCCACCTCATCCCACCCCGCTCCACCACACCTACTCCACCCCGCCTTATAACCAAACGGCCCCCACCCTAGATTACCCTACCCCACCTCATCCCACCCCGCTCCACCACACCTACTCCACCCCGCCTTATAACCAAACGGCCCCCACCCTAGATTACCCTACCCCACTTCATCCCACCCCGCTCCACCACACCTACTCCACCCCGCCTTATAACCAAACGGCCCCCACCCTAGATTACCCTACCCCACCTCATCCCACCCCGCTCCACCACACCTACTCCACCCCGCCTTATAACCAAACGGCCCCCACCCTAGATTACCCTACCCCACCTCATCCCACCCCGCTCCACCACACCTACTCCACCCCGCCTTATAACCAAACGGCCCCCACCCTAGATTACCCTACCCCACCTCATCCCACCCCGCTCCACCACACCTACTCCACCCCGCCTTATAACCAAACGGCCCCCACCCTAGATTACCCTACCCCACCTCATCCCACCCCAATCCACCACACCTACTCCACCCCGCCTTATAACCAAACGGCCCCCACCCTAGATTACCCTACCCCACCTCATCCCACCCCGCTCCACCACACCTACTCCACCCCGCCTTATAACCAAACGGCCCCCACCCTAGATTACCCTACCCCACCTCATCCCACCCCGCTCCACCACACCTACTCCACCCCGCCTTATAACCAAACGGCCCCCACCCTAGATTACCCTACCCCACCTCATCCCACCCCAATCCACCACACCTACTCCACCCCGCCTTATAACCAAACGGCCCCCACCCTAGATTACCCTACCCCACCTCATCCCACCCCGCTCCACCACACCTATTCCACCCCGCCTTATAACGAAACGGCCCCCACCCTAGATTACCCTACCCCACCTCATCCCACCCCGCTCCACCACACCTACTCCACCCCGCCTTATAACCAAACGGCCCCCACCCTAGATTACCCTACCCCACTTCATCCCACCCCGCTCCACCACACCTACTCCACCCCGCCTTATAACCAAACGGCCCCCACCCTAGATTACCCTACCCCACCTCATCCCACCCCGCTCCACCACACCTACTCCACCCCGCCTTATAACCAAACGGCCCCCACCCTAGATTACCCTACCCCACTTCATCCCACCCCGCTCCACCACACCTACTCCACCCCGCCTTATAACCAAACGGCCCCCACCCTAGATTACCCTACCCCACTTCATCCCACCCCGCTCCACCACACCTACTCCACCCCGCCTTATAACCAAACGGCCCCCACCCTAGATTACCCTACCCCACCTCATCCCACCCCGCTCCACCACACCTACTCCACCCCGCCTTATAACCAAACGGCCCCCACCCTAGATTACCCTACCCCACTTCATCCCACCCCACTCCATCACACCTACTCCACCCCGCCTTATAACCAAACGGCCCCCACCCTAGATTACCCTACCCCACCTCATCCCACCCCGCTCCACCACACCTACTCCACCCCGCCTTATAACCAAACGGCCCCCACCCTAGATTACCCTACCCCACCTCATCCCACCCCGCTCCATCACACCTACTCCACCCCGCCTTATAACCAAACGGCCCCCACCCTAGATTACCCTACCCCACCTCATCCCACCCCGCTCCACCACACCTACTTCACCCCGCCTTATAACCAAACGGCCTCCACACTAGATTACCCTACCCCACCTCATCCCACCCCACTCCACCACACCTACTCCACCCCGCCTTATAACCAAACGACCCCCACCCTAGATTACCCTACCCCACCTCATCCCACCCCGCTCCACCACACCTACTCCACCCCGCCTTATAACCAAACGGCCCCCACCCTAGATTACCCTACCCCACCTCATCCCACCCCGCTCCACCGCACCTACTTCACCCCGCCTTATAACCAAACGGCCCCCACACTAGATTACCCTACCCCACCTCATCCCACCCCGCTCCACCACACCTACTCTACCCCGCCTTATAACCAAACGGCCCCCACCCTAGATTACCCTACCCCACCTCATCCCACCCCACTCCACCACACCTATTCCACCCCGCTCCACCACACCTACTCCACCCCGCTCCACCACACTTACTCCACCCCGCTCCACCACACCTACTCCACCCCGCTCCACCACACCTACTCCACCCCGCTCCACCACACCTACTCCACCCCGCTCCACCACACCTACTCCACCCCGCTCCACCACACCTACTCCACCCCGCTCCACCACACCTACTCCACCCCGCTCCACCACACCTACTCCACCCCGCCTTATAACCAAACGGCTCCAACCCTAGATTACCCTACCCCACCTCATCCCACCCCGCTCCACCACACCTACTCCACCCCACCTTATAACCAAACGACCCCCACTCTAGATTACCCTACCCCACTTCATCCCACCCCACTCCACCACACCTACTCCACCCCGCCTTAAAACCAAACGGCCCCCACCCTAGATTACCCTACCCCACCTCATCCCACCCCACTCCACCACACCTATTCCACCCCACCTTATAACCAAACGGCCCCCACCCTAGATTACCCTACCCCACCTCATCCCACCCCACTCCACCACACCTACTCCACCCCGCCTTATAACCAAACGACCCCCACCCTAGATTACCCTACCCCACCTCATCCCACCCCGCTCCACCACACCTACTCCACCCCGCCTTATAACCAAACGGCCCCCACCCTAGATTACCCTACCCCACCTCATCCCACCCCACTCCACCACACCTACTCCACCCCGCCTTATAACCAAACGGCCCCCACCCTAGATTACCCTACCCCACTTCATCCCACCCCACTCCACCACACCTACTCCACCCCGCCTTATAACCAAACGGCCCCCACCCTAGATTACCCTACCCCACCTCATCCCACCCCACTCCACTCCACCACACCTACACCACCCCACCTTATAACCAAACGGCCCCCACCCTAGATTACCCTACCCCACCTCATCCCACCCCACTCCACCACACCTACTCCACCCCGCCTTATAACCAAACGGCCCCCACCCTAGATTACCCTACCCCACCTCATCCCACCCCACTCCACCACACCTACTTCACCCCGCCTTATAACCAAACGGCCCCCACCCTAGATTACCCTACCCCACCTCATCCCACCCCACTCCACCACACCTATTCCACCCCGCCTTATAACCAAACGGCCCCCACCCTAGATTACCCTACCCCACCTCATCCCACCCCACTCCACTCCACCACACCTACACCACCCCACCTTATAACCAAACGGCCCCCACCCTAGATTACCCTACCCCACCTCATCCCACCCCACTCCACCACACCTACTTCACACCGCCTTATAACCAAACGGCCCCCACCCTAGATTACCCTACCCCACCTCATCCCACCCCACTCCACCACACCTACTCCACCCCACCTTATAACCAAACGGCCCCCACGCTAGATTACCCTACCCCACTTCATCCCACCCCACTCCACTCCACCACACCTACACCACCCCACCTTATAACCAAACGGCCCCCACCCTAGATTACCCTACCCCACTTTATCCCACCCCGCTCCACCACACCTACTCCACCCCGCCTTATAACCAAACGACCCCCACCCTAGATTACCCTACCCCACTTTATCCCACCCCACTCCACCACACCTACTCCACCCCGCCTTATAACCAAACGGCCCCCACCCTAGATTACCCTACCCCACCTCATCCCACCCCACTCCACTCCACCACACCTACACCACCCCACCTTATAACCAAACGGCCCCCACCCTAGATTACCCTACCCCACCTCATCCCACCCCACTCCACCACACCTACTCCACCCCGCCTTATAACCAAACGACCCCCACTCTAGATTACCCTACCCCACCTCATCCCACCCCACTCCACCACACCTACTTCACCCCGCCTTATAGCCAAACGGCCCCCACACTAGATTACCCTACCCCACCTCATCCCACCCCACTCCACCACACCTACTCCACCCCGCCTTATAACCAAACGGCCCCACCCTAGATTACCCTACCCCACCTCATCCCACCCCACTCCACCACACCTACTCCACCCCGCCTTATAACCAAACGGCCCCCACCCTAGATTACCCTACCCCACCTCATCCCACCCCACTCCACCACACCTACTCCACCCCGCCTTATAACCAAACGGCCCCCACCCTAGATTACCCTACCCCACCTCATCCCACCCCACTCCACCACACCTACTCCACCCCGCCTTATAACCAAACGGCCCCCACCCTAGATTACCCTGCCCCACCTTATTTGACCCGACTCCATCATACCCTACTTTTCTCCGCTGTATGCCGCGCCACGCAATTCTTTCACACCCCACTCCACCACTGTGAGCTACCAAACCCCGTCCCACCCCACCAACCCTATCGCACCCCAACGAATAAATAAATCCATATAGATAAACCCATGTAACTATACCCATATAAATAAATGAACATAAATAAACCCATATAAAAAAAAATATATAAATAAACCCATGTAAATAAACCCAGATAAATATACCCATATAAATAAACCCATATAAATGAACCCATATAAATAAACCCATATAAATAAATCTATGTATATATACCCACATCACTAAATCCACATGAATAAATCTATATAATTAAATCCCCGGTCGGAAAGAAGGGACCCCCCCGCCCGCGCACCCCCCCCCCCCTCCCGCCTACCCCCTCTCCACACACCTGACCTAGAAGGATTACAATGGCGCTGTCTGGCTAGGTGAGTCCTGGATACGGGGACACCCCCCCCCCCCACCCCCCTATATTAATCAGCATACTGAGCCAAATGAAGGGCCCCTAAAGGGGGAGGGAGGCGGGGGGGGGGGGGGGGCGCTTGTCGCATGTCGATTTGAAGAGAGTGCTGTCGGTTAATGGTATCCCGCTTGCAACAGGCACCGGACTATATGTCCCTTTCTGCAGTGGCCGTAGATGTATAATAACAGCAACTAGAGGTGAAACTCGCTTCCTCGTCTCCTTCATATTTGCACACGTTTTCAAGCGGACAGCCCCGCGCTGCTTCTGCTTGGAACGCCACAAGCTGCGACGATGGAGAGTGTTGGGCTGGGCCCCAGCCTGTATTTATTGCAGGTCTTCCTACTGATTCGGAAATTATATTTTAATAATTTTTTAATATTTTTTCAATCTCCTGTTGTACTCTTGACGAATCTAGACGATCTACCAAAGAAATACAGAAACATGTTTAACGCCTCGCAGTAAGACATTGGCGTACTGTTTGCGGCGTCCGCTTCCCTTGGGGACGCCCCACCACTCCAGGTCCTCTAATGGGGCTGAGCACCATCAGTACTCGCCAGCCATGGCGTGACTCGCACCATCAGTACTCGCCAGCCATGGCGTGACTCGCACCATCAGTACTCGCCAGCCATGGCGTGACTCGTACCATCAGTACTCGCCAGCCATGGCGTGACTCGCGAGGATTAGGCAGTAATTAGATTTATGTTGTCTCTAACCGCCAGCGCTTAACACCAGCGTTTTGTTCCCCCTTTTTTTCTGTCGCCACTCCACCCGAAATGCTGCTTCAATCGCTAGATGGCGCACCGTTCATTACATATTACCGCCGCTGAACAATTTTCATCAACATCGTTAGGCCATTTGCGGCGACAAATTACATAAGACAAACGTTGTTGTTGTTATACAGCATCCTTCTGTGCCACAGCGGTAACTGGTCCTGAAGCCTGCCTCCCGCAATCATATATTGTGGTCTCAAGTGATCATGCTCTGGCTATTATGTCGGGATATTCTTTGTTCTCTGTCAACAACTCATCGTTTTACGGATATGTTTTTCATTATATTTCGCCGACATAGCTCCCCCTCCCCCCCCCCCTCCCCTCATCCGGGTCTCCCTCACCACCACCCGGTCTCCCACACCACCCCCTGTGGCTACCAGCGGTCAGCTGCCAGCGCCAGGAGACCTGTGATCAGCAGCCTAGGCGGGCGGCGGTCACGTGAGGAGCCTCGTTCATGCCTTGGTTACCGTCATGACATGGATGCACGTGGTGCATTCCCAGCCAGCTCTGAATAGTCTGCCCCTCAAACAGCTCGCCCACACTGCCTCTCCCAGCCAGCTCTCCGACACTGCCCCTTAGACAGCTCCCCAACACTGCCCCTCAAACAGCTCGCCCACACTGCCCCTCCCAGCCAGCTCTCCGAAACTGCCCCTTAGACAGCTCCCCAACACTGCCCCTCAAACAGCTCGCCCACACTGCCCCTCCCAGCCAGCTCTCCGACACTGCCCCTTAGACAGCTCCCCAACACTGCCCCTCAAACAGCTCTCCAACACTGCCCCTTAAACAGCTCTCCGACACTGCCCCTTAAACAGCTCTCCGACACTGCCCCTCAAACAGCTCTCCAACACTGCCCCTCCCAGCCAGCTCCCCGACACTGCCCTTTAGACAGCTCCCCAACACTGCCCCTCAAACAGCTCGTCCACACTGCCCCTCCCAGCCAGCTCTCCGACACTGCCCCTTAAACAGCTCTCCGACACTGCCCCTTAAACAGCTCTCCGACACTGCCCCTCAAACAGCTCTCCAACACTGCCCCTCCCAGCCAGCTCTCCGACACTGCCCCTTAAACAGCTCGCCCACACTGCCCCTCAAACAGCTCTCCAACACTGCCCCTCCCAGCCAGCTCTCCGACACTGCCCCTTAGACAGCTCCCCAACACTGCCCCTCAAACAGCTCGCCCACACTGCCCCTCCCAGCCAGCTCTCCGACACTGCCCCTTAGACAGCTCCCCAACACTGCCCCTCAAACAGCTCGCCCACACTGCCCCTCCCAGCCAGCTCTCCGACACTGCCCCTTAGACAGCTCCCCAACACTGCCCCTCAAACAGCTCGCCCACACTGCCCCTCCCAGCCAGCTCTCCGACACTGCCCCTTAGACAGCTCCCCAACACTGCCCCTCAAACAGCTCGCCCACACTGCCCCTCCCAGCCAGCTCTCCGACACTGCCCCTTAGACAGCTCCCCAACACTGCCCCTCAAACAGCTCGCCCACACTGCCCCTCCCAGCCAGCTCTCCGACACTGCCCCTTAGACAGCTCCCCAACACTGCCCCTCAAACAGCTCTCCAACACTGCCCCTTAAACAGCTCTCCGACACTGCCCCTTAAACAGCTCTCCGACACTGCCCCTCAAACAGCTCTCCAACACTGCCCCTCCCAGCCAGCTCCCCGACACTGCCCCTTAGACAGCTCCCCAACACTGCCCCTCAAACAGCTCGCCCACACTGCCCCTCCCAGCCAGCTCTCCGACACTGCCCCTTAAACAGCTCTCCGACACTGCCCCTTAAACAGCTCTCCGACACTGCCCCTCAAACAGCTCTCCAACACTGCCCCTCCCAGCCAGCTCCCAGACACTGCCCCTTAGACAGCTCCCCAACACTGCCCCTCAAACAGCTCGCCCACACTGCCCCTCCCAGCCAGCTCCCCGACACTGCCCCTTAGACAGCTCCCCAACACTGCCCCTCAAACAGCTCGCCCACACTGCCCCTCCCAGCCAGCTCTGCGACACTGCCCCTTAGACAGCTCCCCAACACTGCCCCTCAAACAGCTCGCCCACACTGCCCCTCCCAGCCAGCTCTCCGACACTGCCCCTTAGACAGCTCCCCAACACTGCCCCTCAAACAGCTCGCCCACACTGCCCCTCCCAGCCAGCTCTCCGACACTGCCCCTTAGACAGCTCCCCAACACTGCCCCTCAAACAGCTCTCCAACACTGCCCCTTAAACAGCTCTCCGACACTGCCCCTTAAACAGCTCTCCGACACTGCCCCTCAAACAGCTCTCCAACACTGCCCCTGCCAGCCAGCTCCCCGACACTGCCCCTTAGACAGCTCCCCAACACTGCCCCTCAAACAGCTCGCCCACACTGCCCCTCCCAGCCAGCTCTCCGACACTGCCCCTTAAACAGCTCTCCGACACTGCCCCTTAAACAGCTCTCCGACACTGCCCCTCAAACAGCTCTCCAACACTGCCCCTCCCAGCCAGCTCCCAGACACTGCCCCTTAGACAGCTCCCCAACACTGCCCCTCAAACAGCTCGCCCACACTGCCCCTCCCAGCCAGCTCCCCGACACTGCCCCTTAGACAGCTCCCCAACACTGCCCCTCAAACAGCTCGCCCACACTGCCCCTCCCAGCCAGCTCTCCGACACTGCCCCTTAGACAGCTCCCCAACACTGCCCCTCAAACAGCTCGCCCACACTGCCCCTCCCAGCCAGCTCTCCGACACTGCCCCTTAGACAGCTCTCCAACACTGCCCCTCAAACAGCTCGCCCACACTGCCCCTCCCAGCCAGCTCTCCGACACTGCCCCTTAGACAGCTCCCCAACACTGCCCCTCAAACAGCTCGCCCACACTGCCCCTCCCAGCCAGCTCTCCGACACTGCCCCTTAGACAGCTCCCCAACACTGCCCCTCAAACAGCTCTCCAACACTGCCCCTTAAACAGCTCTCCGACACTGCCCCTTAAACAGCTCTCCGACACTGCCCCTCAAACAGCTCTCCAACACTGCCCCTCCCAGCCAGCTCCCCGACACTGCCCCTTAGACAGCTCCCCAACACTGCCCCTCAAACAGCTCGCCCACACTGCCCCTCCCAGCCAGCTCTCCGACACTGCCCCTTAAACAGCTCTCCGACACTGCCCCTTAAACAGCTCTCCGACACTGCCCCTCAAACAGCTCTCCAACACTGCCCCTCCCAGCCAGCTCTCCGACACTGCCCCTTAGACAGCTCCCCAACACTGCCCCTCAAACAGCTCGCCCACACTGCCCCTCCCAGCCAGCTCTCCGACACTGCCCCTTAAACAGCTCTCCGACACTGCCCCTCAAACAGCTTTCCAACACTGCCCCTCCCAGCCAGCTCCCCGACACTGCCCCTTAGACAGCTCCCCAACACCGCCCCTCAAACAGCTCGCCCACACTGCCCCTCCCAGCCAGCTCTCCGACACTGCCCCTTAAACAGCTCTCCGACACTGCCCCTTAAACAGCTCTCCGACACTGCCCCTCAAACAGCTCTCCAACACTGCCCCTCCCAGCCAGCTCCCCGACACTGCCCCTTAGACAGCTCCCCAACACTGCCCCTCAAACAGCTCGCCCACACTGCCCCTCCCAGCCAGCTCTCCGACACTGCCCCTTAAACAGCTCTCCGACACTGCCCCTCAAACAGCTCTCCAACACTGCCCCTCCCAGCCAGCTCCCCGACACTGCCATTTAGACAGCTCCCCAACACTGCCCCTCAAACAGCTCGCCCACACTGCCCCTCCCAGCCAGCTCTCCGACACTGCCCCTTAGACAGCTCCCCAACACTGCCCCTCAAACAGCTCGCCCACACTGCCCCTCCCAGCCAGCTCTCCGACACTGCCCCTTAAACAGCTCTCCGACACTGCCCCTCAAACAGCTCTCCAACACTGCCCCTCCCAGCCATCTCCCCGACACTGCCCCTTAGACAGCTCCCCAACACTGGCCCTCAAACAGCTCGCCCACACTGCCCCTCCCAGCCAGCTCTCCGACACTGCCCCTTAAACAGCTCTCCGATACTGCCCCTCAAACAGCTCTCCAACACTGCCCCTCCCAGCCAGCTCCCCGACACTGCCCCTTAGACAGCTCCCCAACACTGCCCCTCAAACAGCTCTCCAACACTGCTCCTCCCAGCCAGCTCCCCGACACTGCCCCTCAAACAGCTCGCCCACACTGCCCCTCAAACAGCTCTCCAACACTGCCCCTCCCAGCCAGCTCTCCGACACTGCCCCTTAGACAGCTCCCCAACACTGCCCCTCAAACAGCTCTCCAACACTGCCCCTCCCAGCCAGCTCCCCGACACCGCCCCTTAGACAGCTCTCCGACACTGCCCCTCAAACAGCTCTCCAACACTGCCCCTCCCAGCCAGCTCCCCGACACTGCCCCTTAGACAGCTCCCCAACACTGCCCCTCAAACAGCTCGCCCACACTGCCCCTCCCAGCCAGCTCTCCGACACTGCCCCTTAAACAGCTCTCCGACACTGCCCCTCAAACAGCTCTCCGACACTGCCCCTTAAACAGCTCTCCGACACTGCCCTTTTTGGCACCACGTAAATTGGAGCGACAGATAGAGGGCGCTTTGCCATGGATGCCTGTCGGAGGCACACCAAGTGATGGCTGGCACAACTTGGGACTGTCTGGGAAATGGTAGGCCTATTATGTAGGTGAACTACCATGGGATAAATGTGTAGGGTTTCCTGTCTGCAACGTGCGGATGTAATCTTGTAATTGGGGGCAGCTGCATCGTAGGTAATTACATCGTCTTGTATTACACTACGTCACATGGGTCAGTGTCTTTTAGACCCAAGTCGGGCCGGTGAGACAAAACAGGTGGGGGCGAGAGATTAGGCCAGGGTGTTTGGAACCAGTCATGGCGTCCATGTTTGGAACCAGTCATGGCGTCCATGTTTGGAACCAGTCCTGGCGTCCATGTTTGGAACCAGTCCTGGCGTTCATGTTTGGAACCAGTCATGGCGTCCATGTTTGGAACATCAGTCAGTCTATGTTTGGAACCAGCCAGTCCATGCTTGGAGCCAACCGGTCAAGGTTTGGAACCAACAAGTCTATGCTTAGAACCAGCCTGTCTATGGGAACCAGCCAGTCTGTTTGAAACCTACCAGTCTATGCTTAGAGCCAACCTGTCTATGAGAACCAGCCAGTCTATGTTTGGAACCAGCCAGTCTATGTTTGGAACCAGCCAGTCTATGTTGGGAACCAGCCAGTCTATGTTGGGAACCAGCCAGTCTATGTTGGGAACCAGCCAGTCTATGTTGGGAACCAGCCAGTCTATGTTGGGAACCAGCCAGTCTATGTTGGGAACCAGTCTGTCTATGTTGGGAACCAGCTAGTCTATGTTTGGAACCAGTCAGTCTATGCTTGGAACCAGCCAGTCTATGTTGGCAACCAGCCAGTCTATGTTGGGAACCAGCCAGTCTATGTTGGGAACCAGCCAGTCTAAGTTGGGAACTAGCCTGTCTATGTTGGGAACCAGCCAGTCTATGTTGGCAACCAGCCAGTCTATCTCTGGAACCAGCCAGTCTATGTCTGGAACCAGCCAGTCTATGTTGGGAACCAGCCAGTCTATGTTTGGAACCAGCCAGTCTATGTTGGGAACCAGCCTGTCTATGTTGGGAACCAGCCAGTCTATGTTGGGAACCAGCCAGTCTATGTTGGGAACCAGCCAGTCTATGTTTGGAACCAGCCAGTCTATGTTTGGAACCACCCAGTCTATGTTGGAAACCAGCCAGTCTAAATTGGGAACCAGCCAGTCTATGACTTCATGGCGTCGTGCCAGACGTCACGTGATTGCCATCCGTCGCTTCCGTTCAGGGTTCCGTCGAACCGATATGCATATGACAGAAAAATCGGCAAAACATACCTCAATGATATTTATTAGTTTGTGTCTCTGGCATTCTATCGCGAGCCCTCTTTTCTGTAATAAATCGGTATTTTCTATTGTGTAATAAATTGATAAATTACAAAACACGACCGACATAGAAATTGATTTAGCTGTAGATACAATTACCTGCGAAGTCGCAGACGAACGTTGCAACGGCATGAGTCTGTGGGGTGGGGGGGGGGGATTAGAATTGCCCAATCACGTGTTTTCACCCCAAACCAAACGTGACTCGTGGTCGTAATATCTATTCGTGTTCCATTAGTACAGCCGACCCACGCCAGAGGGCGCGTGTCGCAGCATGGCAGCAGGGCGTGGGGTGTGTATGTGTGGGGTGGGGTGGGGTGGAGGGGGGGGGGGTATGGTGTCAGGACAGAACACAGCTTCGCGGCGTCTAGACAAAACTCTATATCGAGAGCATAGAGAGGGCATGTATCACACTTTACTAAACGTGAGCACCAGAGGGCACCATACACAGCTTAGCCTAAACTTAGCCTAAACGGGACTGGATGACCGGGCGGGGTGGGGGGGCACTTTGTCCATCTGCCAAATTGGCACTCCCAAGTGACCCCCCCAGGGGAAGTAGGTCACACTGGGGTCGGGTTACACGGTTGCATGACCTTGCCCTCCGAGGGTCAAAGCCCTCGTGCTCCACTTCCAGGATAAGTCGGTCGCTTCTCCAACGCTGAAAAAAAAGACCGGCGTCCGACTCTGAGTCAGAAAGAGAACTCTTCTCGACGCTCTTAGACCTGTAGAGAACTCCACTCGTGTAGAGTGGCTTGTATGTATCCCCCATCCACTCCCCTCAATCCCCTCTCCCCATCCCCTCTCCCTACCCCACCCCCTACCCCACCTTCTGTCCTGCCCCTTCCACCCCTAACTACCCCCCACCCCGCCAACCCCACCGCCCGCACCTTCCGTGTTACTCTCCACGCTGACATCGTTCCCTACATATGACACTTGGTCTATTCCTTCGTGATGTTTTCGTGGTTTAGTCCCCAAAACATCTGATTAGTCACGTGACATGGGTAGGGGAGGGTCAAGACGAGGCCCAGGGCGTGGTTATCCAGGTAAAGTACATCAGAAAACTTGCAACGCTAGTTTTTAACTTGTAGCCCATAATCTAATAGGCTCTTGTCGAGTGCGCTTGGGTTGGCCAGCCATGTGTGTCTTTCGAGCCATATCGGCGCGAATGGCTTGTTCTTGATGTTGGCAGAGGGGTCGGGGGTTTACTCTGCTCCCGGAAACATTGCTTTTCTCGTCCTTTATCTCCCAGAAGTACAGACGATCAGGGAGGGGTGGGGGGGGGGGGGAGGGGTGGAGGAGCACTTGCGCTCTCCAAAACAAATATGAAACCGGTAGGGATCGGATTCAAGAAGGAAGGGGTTTGTTATGTTACAAAATATCCGCGCATTGCAATATGTCCGCCCACGATCTTCGTCGTTGCAAAATGTCCGCCCGCCGCACATTTATGTAGTGGTCTGTTTGTGGCAATATATCCGCCCCGTTGGAAAACGTCCGCCAAAAGGCTTTGTTGAACACAGTATGGAACTATATCTGACGATTAACACCTTATAATAAGTTTTATCGCAATATGTGAATGCCAGGATTTCTTAGTATATGTGCAGCCTGACATCCCGGGTCAGACGTGCAACGAGGATGGCCAGCTACTGGGGCCAAAATACTCAATCCGCCTCATGTATGGCGATACATCGGCGAATTAAGGTCAAATGTCACGTGATTCTAACTTCAAGATCACATGCGATGGTCACGTGCCTCAATATGCTCAATATTCTTCAAGAAGCAACCTGCAGTAAAGCTAAATAGACCGAAGTGCACCCCCCCCCCCCCCTGCCCCCCCACCGGCACACACTGTGTTCGGGTTCCAAAATAAATGCGACGAAGATGGAGAGGACCCATTCGTATTGCACCATTTGAGTTGACGGCGCGTACACGTACCCCATTTTGACCCCGAATAATTTGCTCTTCGAGTACGCATATTAAAAAAATTCTTTATTGAGTATCTAGGAGCAAGTGGCCAATCCAGCAGAAATATTTAATATCTCGAAAACTGGGAGGCGTAGAACCATTATTTTGATACCTTTACATAGGTTTTGGGGATTTTAATCTTAAGGTAAGTCAGAATCAGTGTCATTTATTGAATCAAGTTCATTAATACAGTGTGTAACACATAATACATTTAGAACAGTTTAGTGACTTGATCAGGAGACCCCCCATTAAGACATGCGCGGTCGCTTTCATGAGGGCCACCTCAGTTAGGATAAATACATTGACGATGGGCGGACTTCTGAAGTGAATTATATGCATGACAGGAGCAAATACAACAAATAATAAACACAAAAAAGAGAACAAAAACCAAATAATGTATGATAAATGAAAGAAACATGGGAGAGGAAAAGGGTTTGGGAAATTGTACACATCATTACTACAAAAAGTCATATACGTGTAGACTGTTAAACAGTGTATCTGCAGCATCACGTCTATTTATGAAGGGTATGGGGGACCAGGGCAAGAGAAACAGAAAGCGACGCCAACGGACAAATAGCTCGTGAAATTTTAAAGCTGGCGATAAGGGCTGCAACAATAAACCTATAGCAGTCATAACAAAATTGATGGAGGGTAGTAAATATCATTTAGAAGAAAGGATAAATATCTTACAACGGTTGGAAGTACATGGAGAAAAACGCAAAGGTGAAACAATTTACAGGCACAAAAGGATTTCAATAAAAAATACAGTGATGCGGATTCAGGCGGGCTCTTCTTGAATTAATGAATTCTTTAAAGAAAAAGCTGTCAAGGTCATAACTGATACTAAGGAGGAATCTTGCGAAAGGTTTATAACAGCTGAAGAGGTAACACAGGTATCAAAGAACATGAAAATAGTAACACTCCAGGAAACGATGGTTTCCCGGTGGAATTTTATGCCTTTTGGAATGATATAGGTATATACTTATTAAAGAATGTATTGGCACGCAGAATGAGAGATGTCCTTCAAGATGTCATTAGTTGTGATAAAAAAAGGTTGTCTGCAAGGTAGATAAATCGGTGAAAATACAAGACTCCTGTGTGATGTCATGTACTATTTGCAGGAACTGCGGTTAAGCAGAGTGCTCTTACTGGTAGATTCTACAAAAAAACATTTGAGACAATTAGCTGGAAGTTTTGCAAGTTTTAATAGCGAGTGAATTCTGTACAAATATGTACAATGGAGCCCCTAGCTGCATGTTGAACAATGGTAGTTTTTCCTCCTATTTTGACTGAGGTAGAGGCTGTCAACAAGCTGACCCGTTACCCACCTATGTGTTTATTCTGGCCGAGAGCCCCTTGCGGTGGCTATACAAAGTATCAAGTGCGATCTTGGGAAGTCAAGAAGTTAATAATGCTGCATAATATGTTCGGGGTTAAAGATAAATGTAGAAAAACCCGTGAGAGTGGATTGGGCGGGGAAACAAACTCAAATGAAGTGCTTTGTCCGGAAAAGCCTATCGCGTGAGCCAGTAGCTTCACCATTTTAGGTAAATTCGATGTTGATCTCAGGAAAATGGCCGAGCTTACCTACGTCGGAAAACTTGATGAAATACTTGCTGGAATAATATAAGAAAATAAGAAAAGAAATTTATCGTTGGGAGGGCGAATAAAGGCGTTAAAAACCTTAGCATTACCAAAGTTAGTTCAACGCAATTCGTAGGTGGACATGTTGCAACGACGAAAGTCGTTCTGGGTGGACCTTTTGCGACGTAACAAGAGTTCCCAAAAAGATAGATGAACAACATCTAAATTATTCTGCTTTATAATAACGTGTCCCTTCGCTCCAAACAGGTGCTCATGTACGCCCCCCACCCCCTGCGGATCCGCCAGGGGAGACACCACTTGCGCTCATGTTCACTTTCTTTCGTATGTTTTTTTGCTTTTTAAACATTACATCAAAGGCCGAATCCCGAGTAGTGTAACACAATCATAACGTTAACATTGAAGAGGAATGACACTTCCAGGAAGCGAAGGGGCGACAAAAACAAACATCACCGTCGCAAAGATGATACAATGTCAGTGTCAACTGTGACAGGCATATTATAATGGGGATTCATGACACAAGAACTCCCCAGTCGTCCTCTTCCAATTAGTATTTATTTACGGGTGAAAGACCTGTTTTGTGTGTTCATTTTATGAATAGTTAATTATGAAGGGGTATCTCTTTCACTAAAGATATCCATCTTATAAGGAGTATCTTTTTGATAAGAGATGTCCTCTCTCAGGCATTAGTAGGCGTCCAGGGACCTCCCCCCACTCCCCCCCCCCCTGTATTTAAATAAAGTACCCCCTCCCCCCGCCCCCCACCCCTCCGGGGATCATTCACCTCCCGATTGTGAATGTATCTTGTTGTGGCTATCGTGTTATATAGGGCGAGGACAATGGTGTTTCATTTGTCGCAGAAATGTAAACATCGAATATATTTGTTTCAAAATACAACTCTGCCAACAGTCTCGTTGAACGAACCACATGCCTTATGGAGAGATAAATGTCTTATCTTTAACTATATTATGATTTTCTAGCTTCACACCCACTCGATGCTTCTCGCACAAGCCGCGCAGACGGCCGGTTCCCAACACTCAAACGTTGACTACCATGAGTGCGAGTCACGCTGTTGCAGCAAGGCACCAGCGTGATGCGCACTCGTTCTAAGAGCACGTGTTTTTTTGTTGGTCCCCAAAGGACCTAAACGGGAAATAAAACCCGCGAGAACTGTACAGCTCTATCGCAAAGCAATACATTACAATGGCACTTGAAAGGCTACGACATGCGAAGTCACCGACCCAAGATGGACGTCTGGGCCCGTAACTTCGAAACGCCAGGGGCAAAATATTTCGCCCTAGAATAGGACATTAGCATGGAGCGGGGCGAAATATTTGGCCCCCGCCGTTCCAACTTACGGGCCCAGATCCCGCGTTCCGCCCACAAAACAGCAAGAGACATAACAAGAAGAGACAGGACCATTTCCCTCTCTAACAATGAGAGCATTGTTGCACGTGTTTTTCTTATCAGGGTGATGTTACCTCCGTGTTGTTCAGGGCTCTGTTAATTAAAAATAGAATCGCCGACGGGAGGTCTGAACCGTCTTCGCTAAGGGATGTGTCTGGGCGAATTAAAGGAGCGCCACCTACCGGATGACTACTGTACTTGGCGCGAGGAAGCACGCATGGTGCTGTAGAGCTCATCCCCGTAGAATCCACGTTTATTTAAGGTTGAAAAAGAAAAACATGTTTTGAACAGAAGCTGCCCCCAGAGCTGGCTTTATGGCTGTTGGAGCCATAATGCTATATATATTGCTAGCTAGACCTTATCCTTTCATCTTGCCCTCCCCACCCCCTCAGCCCGTAACATATCCATTGTCAGGCCGCTGTCAACTACCGATACTGATCATCTTTTGGAGGTGTTTCATTCCTTGCACCTGAGAATAAGCCATTAGTTCGCAACGAGGATAGTTGCCCTTGGGATAGCTCTGATGAGACCCTTGTTAAGGGCTGAGCTCGTGTTGGCGAGGCGCCAATATCCCCCGTGCCTGATCTGTCCTAAAACCAATCTCGTTATCGCCTGGTCAGGAGTAACGAGATAGACCGCGACTACATGTCTGCCTTTCCCTGGCCAAGCAGGCAACAAATGAGAACTAAACATCAAGTGAAATTGGACACAGGTGTTGCCTATAGAACGAACTATACAGGCTGTTTAATGGCTGTTTACCTGGCGTCGTCCAGGTAAGGCGTACCGACTCTCGGTGAAGCTCTCGCTGTCTCTCGTCACCTGGGTCGATGTTGAGGGGGTCTAGGGACACTCTTGGTGGCCGAGCGACAATCATCCGCCCTTTGTCTGCCGCCATGCGATGGCTCTTTTGCATAGAGCGGTGCGCCACTTCATGACGTGGCCCCACCCTCCCTAGTCCTACCTCACTCATTCACAAAGAGGGATGTGTTTACCATGACATGGCTTCGCCGCGCACAGCAGTGTGCCCATTTTTTCATCAAGAGGGATGTTAACCATGACATGGCTCCACCGCGCATAGAAGTGCGCCCAATCTGTCATAAAGAGGGATGTATTTACCACGACATGGCTCCACCACGCATAGCAGTGCGCCCAATCTTTCATAAAGAGGGATGTATTAGCCATGACATGGCTCCATCGCGCCTAGCCGTACGCCCACTCAATACATTTAATAAAGAGCGCGTATCTCCATGAATTGCCGCAAATATATAGGACGATACCCTTCCGTGTCTCTCAGCTCACCGTGCATACATCCTACACGGTTTACACGGTACACTAATTCCTTCAACAGTTTGGGGCCGCCCCGGTAGCTCAGTGTGGGTTAGAGCGCTCGCCTTGAGTGCTCTGGGCACCTGAGAGCCTAACGGCACTTGGCTCGGTGGTTCGAGCCCCGCTGTGGCCTGTGGTCGCAGGATAAAGATCCCATGTCCTTCTTCGCAAAGATTACCCCCGGGGACATAGCTCCACTCTGCCTTTCTTCTCCCATTGACGCGATATGACCAAATGTGATTAAGGCGTCCTGAATATGCAACCAGTGAACCTTCCACAATTGTAAAAATTGTCGAGGCATCGGTCGGTCAACCATTCACACGGTAAAATCGCATACCAACCGACTTACAAACGAGTGGGTCATTAGCAAGCCAACCACGTGCTCCGTGTGTTTGTCAACATGGCCACGATACCGCCATCGGAGGAGTATTTAATTTTAACAGCTGCAACCGGCTAACAATCGGAAACGCCCTTGTACGTTACCTGTGTAACATAATAACTTGTCTGGTCACGCTTCTTTAATGCCACTAGCCCTAATCAGAACCCTAACCCTAACCCTAACCTAACCCTAACCCTAGCCCTAACACTGACCCTGATTCTAATCTAATCTAACCTAACCTAACCGAACCTAACCTAACATAACCTAACATAACATAACCGTAAACCTAACATATGTATGTAACAGTTGTGTACTGTGATGATTCCCGAGTGGCCGGAGTCAAAAAAAACAGTGAACGAACGGTTAGGCAACTAGAGGCTTTATGAGGCCATTATAGGCGCTAGTTACGTCCTATTTGCTGCGCTTGCACACACGTCAACCGGGCACTTTATGACGCCGGACAGATTATCACGCCGGACAGATTATCACGCCGGACAGATTATGACGCGGGACAGAATATCACGCCACACCGGCTGTCGAGTCACTGAGGCCGGCGTTTATTTAATATCAAGGACGACAGTGAGGTTCATCAGTTAGCACTACTAGTGTAGCCTGCCGAGGGTGTAAGTGGCCAAATCCCACCGCTGCCACCAAAACTGTAGCCTGCCGAGGGTGTAAGTGGCCAAATCCCACCGCTGCCACCAAAACTGTAGCCTGCCGAGTGTGTAAGTGGCCACATCGTATCGCTGCCACCAAAACTGAGGTGTGCCGAAGGGGTATGTCCTAAGCGATGAGTATTTCTCTCTTGTACCTACCATCAGCTATGATTGCCAATTTCATACTATTGAAGAAAAAGGACCCAAGCATTGGCGGAGCTTAGTAGCCGAGTATAGATCGGTCTATTCCCATATCGTGAAGTTGATCGCTAGAACATACACTAAACGTATAATGCGTGGAAAATCTGCCCTCTACTTGTTAACAGTTAGGTCCAAATGTTGATTGTTGTTGCACAGTTGGTCGAAATGTTGACTTGTTGTAATAACTCATAACTCGCCGTCTCTTTCCCTCTCCAATTCAGAGGTGTCGCAGGTGGTCGTCATGTGGAACGTGTCCACTCCCCTGGCAGTGTACGAGGTCGGGAACCAGTCTGATGTCACCGACCTCGACCTTGAGAGCCCCAGTCAGAACTACTCCTCGTATGACTACAGCCAGTACTCCAACTACAATGACTACAGCGACTTCGCCGTCCTCTGGGCGGAGGTGGTGCGAAACCCAGACTGGCACTGCCTCATTGAGTTCAAGTATATCGACACTTATCCCCCAACAAGTGAGTCTTTTTTACCGTTTTGTTAGAGTGCTTTTCTTTAAAGCCACTATTGCAGCATAATGGGAGCATTTCTTTGGTATCCGTTCCTACAGGTAGACCGAATAAGGGACGCACCATTTCATATCAGCGGGGGGGGGGGGGGGGGGGGGCCTAGAAAATATTTGAAAATAGTTTGTTGTGACTGTTTGGGGAAAAAAATATTTGCTTTTCAGATGCTACAAAAAAAAATAACTTGCTGTCATAATTTTTAAAAAAAGTGTTTGGCACTGCATAAATAAATTTCGAATGGAATTACCAGGCTATGAATAATTTGATTGACAAAGAACCAAAAAAAAGAAAAATGTCGATAAATTTGTGAAAAATAAAAAAATTGCACGGTAATTTATTTTCTAGCCCCCCCCCCCCCCCTGATATGAAATAGTGCGCCCCTAAGCACATTACGCATCGGTACACCTTCCGACACTTCTTTTACCCGCGTCGGGTACGCACGCATCAAATCGGCATGCCGATTGTATCCCGTTCAAAACAGCACGGGACATTCGGGAGAAGATGGCGGCTGATTATTGAAAAGTGACTGTCTAGGCTGGTTCCCAGGCCCGTAACTGAACCGGATATGATCACTGGGCACATTTCATTGACATCCGGAGTGGCCTTATCGACACGCATGAAAGAGTACTTTTGCGAGTTGGGTTCACCGGGTACAAGCCCAAAGAAATGCATGTACCCACTGCTTATACGCATATTTCCTGGTCAGAGGCTGCCATCACGTGTATGGGAGCGTCAGCACATTGACACCACATTTATGGTGACGTCAGCACATTGACACCACATCTGCGGTGATGTCAGTACATTGACACCACATTTATGGTGACGTCAGCACATTGACACGACATGTATGGTGACGTCAGCATATTGACACCACGTTCATGGTGACGTCAGCACATTGACACCTCCTTTATGGTGACGTCAGCACATTAACACAACATTCATTGTGACGTCAGCACATTGACGTTGCCTGCATAGACGGTATCAGCCATGGCATCAAGAATAGACCAGACCGTATCACCTATGGCATTAACAATGTACCAGATGGCATCAGCCATGGCATTAAGAGTAGACCAAACCGTATCACCCATGGCATTAACAATATACCAGATGGCATCAGCCATGGCATTAAAAATAGACCAGACCGTATCACCCATGGCATTAACAATATACCAGATGGCATCAGCCATGGCATTAAAAATAGACCAGACCGTACCACCCATGGCACTAATAATATACCAGACGGCATCAGCCATGGCATTAAGAAGAGACAAGACGGTATCATCCATGTCATTTAAAATAGACCAGACAGAGGAAGTGAAGTAAACATCGAAAGACAAAATGTCTCCTGGAAGCGACTGAAGAAAAGTGACAAGTTAATAGATAAAGCGAAATGTGTCAGGTCTAAATTACACAACGCTTGGTCGCATTATGACGGGGGGACTGGCTGTGGGGCCAGTTCCCCTGTCATAATGCGACCAAGCGTTGGAATGTTGGAATGTCTGTACCGTCAGCCTACCGTCACTATGTTGATGCAGGAGTAATGCAGTGTGCCAGACACGGGACGCTGCGTCACAGTGCTGTGAGGGACACATCCCCCTCTGCTCATCTAACAATTACAAATATAATGGGGGAATGTTCCAGCCATGCAGAGGGTGGCGCTTCGACTGTTGGAACAGCCGCATCCAATATAATTTAAGCCTGCCACATTTCGCTTTATCTATTAACTTGTCACAACGCTTGGTTGCTTGGCCCACAGCCAGTTCCCCTGTCATAATGCGACCAAGCTTCGTAATGTTGGAATGTCTGTACAGTCAGCATACCGTCATTATGCGCCCTTCCATGTTGATTGTTTGGTTGCTAATGTCATACCGCCCCAGTGGGAAGCATCACAGGAGGCTGGCCTTGTCACGAATCACACTCGACAGTATCCGAACGCGCTACCAACCAGGCCACAGGGCGCTGTTTTTTGTGCTGTCTCTAAACACTTTGCAAGCTAGGCATCACAATCCGAAACGGTAATAAAGATATCGGTGGGTGTTTGACCGTCAGGACCTGTTTTTAATTCGACTTTTACTTCAATCTATATGTGCAGCCCCGCCACCCCCCCCCCCTCCCCCCTCCCCCCAGCGCCCTCCCTTGCTTCAGATTCCACCCATTCTGGTCGGACCCATTCGGAGGACTCCCCCCCCCCCACCCCGTCCTCAACCCTTTTCAAAATATTGGATCTCTTGTTACCCTTTTGGAGAGAGAAAATCGTTTGCCGGGCTGACTATTTGTCGTCGTGTTAGCGTTAAAACATTTCGGCTGCTGGATTCAGATTCAGAGGTGAGACACAATGTATTTATTTACAAGCCACTTAAGTACAAATTCACCCTAAAATTGTGGTAACTGTCGGTTAGATGGCCTAATATACCATCATAGTTAGGCCATATATCGCCCCTCTAAACATGCGAGAGTTAGGCCATATTACGCGCATCTAAACATTCGATAGTTAGGCCAAATAGCGCCCATCTAAACACACTCGATAGTTAGGCCATATATCGCCCATCTCAACACACTCGATAGTTAGGCCATATATCGCCCATCTGAACACACTCGATAGTTAGGCCATATATCGCCCATCTAAACACACTCGATAGTTAGGCCATATAGCGCCCATCTGAACACACTCGATAGTTAGGCCATATATCGCCCATCTGAACACACTCGATAGTTAGGCCATATATCGCCCATCTAAACACACTCGATAGTTAGGCCATATAGCGCCCATCTGAACACACTCGATAGTTAGGCCATATATCGCCCCATCTGATCACACTCGATAGTTAGGCCATATAGCGCCCATCTGAACACACTCGATAGTTAGGCCATATATCGCCCCATCTGATCACACTCGATAGTTAGGCCATATAGCGCCCATCTGATCACACTCGATAGTTAGGCCATATATCGACCATCTGATCACACTCGATAGTTAGGCCATATATCGCCCACCTGAACACACTCGATAGTTAGGCCATATAGCGCCTATCTAAACACACTCGATAGTTAGGCCATATATCGCCCATCTGAACGCACTCGATAGTTAGGCCATATATCGCCCATCTGAACACACTCGATAGTTAGGCCATATATCGCCCATCTGAACACATCGATAGTTAGGCCATATATCGCCCATCTCAACACACTCGATAGTTAGGCCATATATCGCCCATCTGGTCACACTCGATAGTTAGGCCATATATCGCCCATCTGAACACACTCGATAGTTAGGCCATATATCGCCCATCTCAACACACTCGATAGTTAGGCCATATATCGCCCATCTGATCACACTCGATAGTTAGGCCATATATCGCCCATCTAAACACACTCGATAGTTAGGCCATATATCGCCCATCTGAACACACTCGATAGTTAGGCCATATATCGCCCATCTAAACACACTCGATAGTTAGGCCATATATCGCCCATCTAAACACACTCGATAGTTAGGCCATATAGCGCCCATCTGAACACACTCGATAGTTAGGCCATATATCGCCCATCTAAACACACTCGATAGTTAGGCCATATATCGCCTCATCTGATCACACTCGATAGTTAGGCCATATAGCGCCCATCTGAACACACTCGATAGTTAGGCCATATATCGCCCCATCTGATCACACTCGATAGTTAGGCCATATAGCGCCCATCTGATCACACTCGATAGTTAGGCCATATATCGACCATCTGATCACACTCGATAGTTAGGCCATATATCGCCCATCTGAACACACTCGATAGTTAGGCCATATATCGCCCATCTAAACACACTCGATAGTTAGGCCATATAGCGCCTATCTAAACACACTCGATAGTTAGGCCATATAGCGCCCATCTGAACACACTCGATAGTTCGGCCATATATCGCCCATCTAAACACACTCGATAGTTAGGCCATATATCGCCTCATCTGATCACACTCGATAGTTAGGCCATATAGCGCCCATCTGATCACACTCGATAGTTAGGCCATATATCGCCCCATCTGATCACACTCGATAGTTAGGCCATATAGCGCCCATCTGATCACACTCGATAGTTAGGCCATATATCGACCATCTGATCACACTCGATAGTTAGGCCATATATCGCCCATCTGAACACACTCGATAGTTAGGCCATATATCGCCCATCTAAACACACTCGATAGTTAGACCATATATCGCCCATCTAAACACACTCTATAGTTAGGCCATATATCGCCCATCTAAACACACTCTATAGTTAGGCCATATATCGCCCATCTGAACACACTTGATAGTTAGGCCATATATCGCCCATCTAAACACACTCGATAGTTAGGCCATATATCGCCCATCTAAACACACTCGATAGTTAGACCATATATCGCCCATCTAAACACACTCTATAGTTAGGCCATATATCGCCCATCTGAACACACTCGATAGTTAGGCCATATATCGCCCATCTCAACACACTCGATAGTTAGGCCATATATCGCCCATCTGGTCACACTCGATAGTTAGGCCATATATCGCCCATCTGAACACACTCGATAGTTAGGCCATATATCGCCCATCTCAACACACTCGATAGTTAGGCCATATATCGCCCATCTGATCACACTCGATAGTTAGGCCATATATCGCCCATCTAAACACACTCGATAGTTAGGCCATATATCGCCCATCTGAACACACTCGATAGTTAGGCCATATATCGCCCATCTAAACACACTCGATAGTTAGGCCATATATCGCCCATCTGAACACACTCGATAGTTAGGCCATATATCGCCCATCTCAACACACTCGATAGTTAGGCCATATATCGCCCATCTGGTCACACTCGATAGTTAGGCCATATATCGCCCATCTGAACACACTCGATAGTTAGGCCATATATCGCCCATCTCAACACACTCGATAGTTAGGCCATATATCGCCCATCTGATCACACTCGATAGTTAGGCCATATATCGCCCATCTAAACACACTCGATAGTTAGGCCATATATCGCCCATCTGAACACACTCGATAGTTAGGCCATATATCGCCCATCTAAACACACTCGATAGTTAGGCCATATATCGCCCATCTAAACACACTCGATAGTTAGGCCATATAGCGCCCATCTGAACACACTCGATAGTTAGGCCATATATCGCCCATCTAAACACACTCGATAGTTAGGCCATATATCGCCTCATCTGATCACACTCGATAGTTAGGCCATATAGCGCCCATCTGAACACACTCGATAGTTAGGCCATATATCGCCCCATCTGATCACACTCGATAGTTAGGCCATATAGCGCCCATCTGATCACACTCGATAGTTAGGCCATATATCGACCATCTGATCACACTCGATAGTTAGGCCATATATCGCCCATCTGAACACACTCGATAGTTAGGCCATATATCGCCCATCTAAACACACTCGATAGTTAGGCCATATAGCGCCTATCTAAACACACTCGATAGTTAGGCCATATAGCGCCCATCTGAACACACTCGATAGTTAGGCCATATATCGCCCATCTAAACACACTCGATAGTTAGGCCATATATCGCCTCATCTGATCACACTCGATAGTTAGGCCATATAGCGCCCATCTGATCACACTCGATAGTTAGGCCATATATCGCCCCATCTGATCACACTCGATAGTTAGGCCATATAGCGCCCATCTGATCACACTCGATAGTTAGGCCATATATCGACCATCTGATCACACTCGATAGTTAGGCCATATATCGCCCATCTGAACACACTCGATAGTTAGGCCATATATCGCCCATCTAAACACACTCGATAGTTAGACCATATATCGCCCATCTAAACACACTCTATAGTTAGGCCATATATCGCCCATCTAAACACACTCTATAGTTAGGCCATATATCGCCCATCTGAACACACTTGATAGTTAGGCCATATATCGCCCATCTAAACACACTCGATAGTTAGGCCATATATCGCCCATCTAAACACACTCGATAGTTAGACCATATATCGCCCATCTAAACACACTCTATAGTTAGGCCATATATCGCCCATCTGAACACACTCGATAGTTAGGCCATATATCGCCCATCTCAACACACTCGATAGTTAGGCCATATATCGCCCATCTGATCACACTCGATAGTTAGGCCATATATCGCCCATCTAAACACACTCGATAGTTAGACCATATATCGCCCATCTAAACACACTCGATAGTTAGGCCATATATCGCCCATCTGATCACACTCGATAGTTAGGCCATATATCGCCCATCTGATCACACTCTATAGTTAGGCCATATATCGCCCATCTGAACACACTCGATAGTTAGGCCATATATCGCCCATCTCAACACACTCGATAGTTAGGCCATATATCGCCCATCTGATCACACTCGATAGTTAGGCCATATATCGCCCATCTAAACACACTCGATAGTTAGGCCATATATCGCCCATCTGATCACACTCGATAGTTAGGCCATATATCGCCCATCTAAACACACTCGATAGTTAGACCATATATCGCCCATCTAAACACACTCGATAGTTAGGCCATATATCGCCCATCTGATCACACTCGATAGTTAGGCCATATATCGCCCATCTGATCACACTCGATAGTTAGGCCATATATCGCCCATCTAAACACACTCGATAGTTAGGCCATATATCGCCCATCTAAACACACTCTATAGTTAGGCCATATATCGCCCATCTCAACACACTCGATAGTTAGGCCATATATCGCCCATCTAAACACACTCGATAGTTAGGCCATATATCGCCCATCTGATCACACTCGATAGTTAGGCCATATATCGCCCCATCTGATCACACTCGATAGTTAGGCCATATAGCGCCCATCTGATCACACTCGATAGTTAGGCCATATATCGACCATCTGATCACACTCGATAGTTAGGCCATATATCGCCCATCTGAACACACTCGATAGTTAGGCCATATATCGCCCATCTAAACACACTCTATAGTTAGGCCATATATCGCCCATCTCAACACACTCGATAGTTAGGCCATATATCGCCCATCTAAACACACTCGATAGTTAGGCCATACAGTGCCCATCTGAACACAGTCGATAGTTAGACCATATAGCGCCCATCTGAGTCTAACGTTCTAATTTACCGTTCATATCCACTAAAAAAACAATATTTCATTTCATATATTAGTCGGTAGGCGGCTTTATCATTTTTAAATCGGGGGTGGGGTGCACCACCATGCTAGGTCCATGCCCAGCAATATGGTTAGCTGGCTGTTCGATTTGCCGAAACAATACATAAACAACATGAATTACTCACCATGAGGGATCAATTGGGGGCCAGTTGCTGAATGAGAGAAGATAGTGCGACTTTAAGTGCATTAAACCGAAACCAAACAACACGGCAGGAAGCAATTTTGCGACAATCAAACTCGAAAATTTGAAGACGGATATCCCACAGAAGGTCAGATCAATAGCCTCTTGAAGGTCAGAGAGCCTCTCAAAGGTCAGAGCCTCTTGAAGGTCAGAGAGCCTCTTAAAGGTCAGAGAGCCTCTCAAAGGTCAGAGAGCCTCTCAAAGGTCATTGAGCCATATGGTGGGGTTTAACATCCTTTGATTGTTTGCTGATGGCACACATTTTGGTGTGTTTTTTCCACAGTATTCGGTCACTTTGGTGGGAAAGCAGACATCTGTCGGAATATAGAACGATTTCTTGCCCTCATATCTAGCCTTGATCTCGGCACCGGCCGCCGGCCTCTTACTGAGGGAGGGAAGCCCAGTCCCACATCGGATGTGTCATACAAACCTGACGCCCACTTGTTGGAGGGGGTAAAAAGCAACTAATTCATTTAAGCTGTCAATGCGCATCTGTCGCTTTCGCAGTGAATTGCTATTTTTAAATGTCTTTCTACGTGGTGCGCTCACGGTCTGGCGACAGTGACAGTTTATGCCATGGCAGGGCAGAGGGAGAGCATGATGCTTTACACAGGCAGTGACGTCAGTAACCAAAACAAGAAAGTCGTCGGGAAACCCGGAAGTAAAATCCTGGCTATTCTGTGCGCCATAGGCTGGTCTGTGCCCCATAGGCTGGTCTGTGCTCCATAGGCTGGTTTGTGCTCCATAGGCTGGTCTGTGCTCCATAGGCTGGTCTGTGCTCCATAGGCTGGTCTGTGCTCCATAGGCTGGTCTGTGCTCCATAGGCTAGTCTGTGCTCCATAGGCTGGTTTGTGCGCCATAGGCTGGTCTGTGCTCTCTAGGCTGGTCTGTGCACCATAGACTGGTCTGTGCTCCATAGACTGGTCTGTGCTCTCTAGGCTGGTCTGTGCTCCATAGGCTGGTATGTGCTCCATAGGCTGGTCTGTGCTCCATAGGCTGGTCTGTGCTCTCTAGGCTGGTCTGTGCCCCATAGTCTGGTCTGTGCTCCATAGGCTGGTCTGTGCCCATAGGCTGGTCTGTGCCCCATAGGCTGGTCCGTGGCCCACAGGCTGGTCTGTGAGCCATAGGCTGGTCTGTGCCCCATAGGCTGGTCTGTGCTCCATAGGCTGTTCTGTGCTCCAAAGGCTGGTCTGTGCTCCATAGGCTGGTCTGTGCTCCATAGACTGGTCTGTGCTCTCTAAGCTGGTCTGTGCTCCATAGACTGGTCTGTGCTCTCTAGGCTGGTCTGTGCTCCATAGGCTGGTCTGTGCCCCATAGGCTGGTCTGTGCCCCATAGGCTGGTCTGTGCTCCATAGGCTGGTCTGTGGTCCATAGGCTGGTCTGTGCCCCATAGGCTGGTCTGTGATCCATAGGCTGGTCTGTGGTCCATAGGCTGGTCTGTGCGCCATAGGCTGGTCTGTGCCCCATAGGCTGGTCTGTGCGCCATAGGCTGGTCTGTGCTCTATAGGCTGGTCTGTGGTCCATAGGCTGGTCTGTGCGCCATAGGCTGGTCTGTGCGCCATAGGCTGGTCTGTGCTCCACAGGCTGGTCTGTGCTCCATAGAGTGGTTTGTGCTCTCTAGGCTGGTCTGTGCTCCATAGACTGGTCTGTGCTCTCTAAGCTGGTCTGTGCTCTCTAGGCTGGTCTGGGCTCCATAGGCTGGTCTGTGCCCCATAGGCTGGTCTGTGCCCCATAGGCTGGTCTGTGCTCCATAGGCTGGTATGTGATCCATAGGCTGGTCTGTGCTTCAAAGGCTGGTCTGTGCCCCATAGGCTGGTCTGTGCTCCATAGGCTGGTCTGTGCTCTCTAGGCTGGTCTGTGCCCCATAGGCTGGTCTGTGCTCCATAGGCTGGCCTGTGCCCCATAGGCTGGTCTGTGCTCCATAGGCTGGTATGTGCCCCATAGGCTGGTCTGTACTCCATAGGCTGGTCTGTGCCCCATAGGCTGGTCTGTGCTCCTTAGGCTGGTCTGTGCCATATAGGTTGGTCTGTGGCCCATAGGCTGGTCTGTGCTCCATAGGCTTGTCTGTGCCCCATAGGCTGGTCTGTGCTCCTTAGGCTGGTCTGTGCCATATAGGCTGGTCTGTGCCATATAGGCTGGTCTGTGGCCCATAGGCTTGTCTGTGCTCCAAAGGCTGGTATGTGCCCGATAGGCTGTTTTCCAGTCGCATTATGAAGAATCGCATTTTGGTTTCACTTCCCTCACAGATTGTGGCAATATTACCGTTTTCTTCAAATAGAATTAGACACTATATGAATACTGTTCTGTTCCCTTTGCCCCCACGTATCATCTACCGTTGACTCCCTCAACCTCTTGAATAGCGAGTACAAACAGACGCTATATATCAAGAAAACAACCTGAGCCATCGGCAAAACAAAATCGGACCCATGTTCCGGTGCCACTGTAATGTCCTCACGTATTAGAACTTCACTGACAGAGATTTGACTTGACAACCATTTTCCTACCATTTCACTAGATATCTTAGGTGACGGACGGACGTGGTGATCGCTAGAGACATCACGTGACTAGTGGACACATCCCCGATTAGCTTCATTGCCCGTCCCCTGAGCGTCTCGATGGGCTATTGGCTAGATGGGCTCGACCAATAACAACGTCATAGATGTCACATGGTAGAACTGGCGCGGATCCGAAGCCGTATGAGGAACGCGGCAACGCGGACCGGGTGTCTCCATGGAGACCTCTCGACGTTAGATACCATGGTACAGATATCAGTGGTATCACAGACACATGGAATGGGAGAGCGGGGGGGGGTGAGAAAAACAGTGGGCGAGATATCTAGAGGCAGAGATAGACTGAGAGAGAAGGTGAGAGGGGGATAGACGGAGAGAGAAGGTGAGAGGGGGATAGACGGAGAGAGAAGGTGAGAGGGGGATAGACGGAGAGAGAAGGTGAGAGGGGGATAGACGGAGAGAGAAAGTGAGAGGGGGATAGACGGAGAGAGAAGGTGAGAGGGGGATAGACGGAGAGAGAAAGTGAGAGGGGGATAGACGGAAAGAGAAAGTGAGAGGGGGATAGACGGAGAGAGAAGGTGAGAGGGGGATAGACGGAAAGAGAAAGTGGGAGGGGGATAGACGGAGAGAGAATGTGAGAGGGGGATAGACGGAGAGAGAAAGTGAGAGGGGGATAGACGGAGAGAGAAGGTGAGAGGGGGATAGACGGAGAGAGAAGGTGAGAGGGGGATAGACGGAGAGAGAAAGTGAGAGGGGGATAGACGGAGAGAGAATGTGAGAGGGGGATAGACGGAGAGAGAAAGTGAGAGGGGGATAGACGGAGAGAGAAAGTGAGAGGGGGATAGACGGAGAGAGAAAGTGAGAGGGGGATAGACGGAGAGAGAAGGTGAGAGGGGGATAGACGGAGAGAGAAAGTGAGAGGGGGATAGACGGAAAGAGAAAGTGAGAGGGGGATAGACGGAGAGAGAAGGTGAGAGGGGGATAGACGGAAAGAGAAAGTGGGAGGGGGATAGACGGAGAGAGAATGTGAGAGGGGGATAGACGGAGAGAGAAAGTGAGAGGGGGATAGACGGAGAGAGAAAGTGAGAGGGGGATAGACGGAAAGAGAAAGTGAGAGGGGGATAGACGGAGAGAGAAATTGAGAGGGGGATAGACGGACAGAGAAAGTGAGAGGGGGATAGACGCAGAGAGAAGGTGAGAGGGGGATAGACGGAGAGAGAAGGTGAGAGGGGGATAGACGGAGAGAGAAAGTGAGAGGGGGATAGACGGAGAGAGAAGGTGAGAGGGGGATAGACGGAGAGAGAAAGTGAGAGGGGGATAGACGGAGAGAGAAAGTGAGAGGGGGATAGACGGAGAGAGAACGTGAGAGGGAGATAGACGGAGAGAGAAAGGGAGAGGGGGATAGACGGAGAGAGAAGGTGAGAGGGGGATAGACGGAGAGAGAAGGTGGGAGGGGGATAGACGGAGAGAGAAAGTGAGAGGGGGATAGACGGAAAGAGAAGGTGAGAGGGGGATAGACGGAGAGAGAAGGTGAGAGGGGGATAGACGGAGAGAGAAAGTGGGAGGGGGATAGACGGAGAGAGAAGGTGAGAGGGGCATAGACGGAGAGAGAAAGTGAGAGGGGGATAGACGGAGAGAGAAGGTGAGAGGGGGATAGACGGAGAGAGAAGGTGAGAGGGGGATAGACGGAGAGAGAAAGTGAGAGGGGGATAGACGGAGAGAGAAAGTGGGAGGGGGATAGACGGAGAGAGAAAGTGAGAGGGGGATAGACGGAAAGAGAAAGTGAGAGGGGGATAGACGGAGAGAGAAAGTGAGAGGGGGATAGACGGAGAGAGAAAGTGAGAGGGGGATAGACGGAAAGAGAAAGTGAGAGGGGGATAGACGGAAAGAGAAAGTGAGAGGGGGATAGACGGAGAGAGAAGGTGAGAGGGGGATAGACGGAGAGAGAAAGTGAGAGGGGGATAGACGGAGAGAGAAGGTGAGAGGGGGATAGACGGAAAGAGAAAGTGAGAGGGGGATAGACGGAGAGAGAAGGTGAGAGGGGGATAGACGGAGAGAGAAAGTGGGAGGGGGATAGACGGAGAGAGAAGGTGAGAGGGGGATAGACGGAGAGAGAAAGTGAGAGGGGGATAGACGGAGAGAGAAAGTGGGAGGGGGATAGACGGAGAGAGAAAGTGAGAGGGGGATAGACGGAAAGAGAAAGTGAGAGAGGGATAGACGGAGAGAGAAAGTGAGAGGGGGATAGACGGAAAGAGAAAGTGAGAGGGGGATAGACGGAAAGAGAAAGTGAGAGGGGGATAGACGGAGAGAGAAGGTGAGAGGGGGATAGACGGAGAGAGAAAGTGAGAGGGGGATAGACGGAGAGAGAAGGTGAGAGGGGGATAGACGGAGAGAGAAAGTGAGAGGGGGATAGACGGAAAGAGAAGGTGAGAGGGGGATAGACTGAGAGAGAAGGTGAGAGGGGGATAGACTGAGAGAGAAGGTGGGAGGGGAATAGACGGAGAGAGAAGGTGAGAGGGGGATAGACTGAGAGAGAAGGTGGGAGGGGAATAGACGGAGAGAGGCACCAAGGGAGAGACTGAAAAAGAGAGGGAGATACACGGAAGTGAAACAGAGACAGTGAGAGATGTAATGGGGAAGGGTGGGGGGGGGGGTCAAGGGAGGGAGAAGGAGGGTGTTAGAGAATTAATGCGGGAAGGGAGGGGACAGATCTGAAAACCGACGGGGAGGTAAATATATATGTAAATTTAGGCGTACTGGGGAGGGGAATAGAGGGAAAGATGAAGATAATTCCGTTATAAAGGTAGGCTGCGTTTTTTCCTATTCTGGTAAGACAGAAGCCAATTAATTACGTACCTGGCTGCGCGCGCAGTCAGTAATAAGGTCACAAAATAATACATTTACTCTACAGTTTTTCCGCTTGGTTTTTGATCAACTGTGCCAGATATAGGAACGTTGGGTAACGTTCGGCGATGGGCTTGTATAGTGTATGGTGAGTCTATCTGCATCGACACGGTTGGGTGGTTTGCTATGGATCCACGTTTCATTCTGTGATATCATGGCGGCCCCATGTGAAATGTCAAGGTGCAATGGAGACCTGTAACCTGTAAAACTTGTTTTCTAAGGACACGAATAATACTTATGTCGGCTCGGTTGGTTGGCAATCGTTTCTCTGTGTTCGACGGTGGAGTTGTAGGACTTGATAACGTGATAGTTGTGCTATCGATTGTGCGACATTTTTCGGTACGGTTGGCGCAGGGCTCTCGGTGTACACTGTGCCAGCAGATGGAGCTCCTTCCTCATATGATCTCCCGGCAGAGGGCGTTCGGCTTAAGCTACAGACCCTCTGTTTCATACGCGAAAAATGAATCTAATCTGAGATATGTTTGATGGTTGGCATCAAATACACAACTGCTTAGCCTTTACTGTGCTATTGGTAGCTTACCGGACGAATTCATAATTAGATTCCAAATTACTTGCGAACTATGTTTTTCAATTCACGCATTATTTTCCTTTTCTCCTTCGATGTGATTGTACGACAACGATCGTATATTTTATATATTTCAAATTGTGCATCGACAATGCCAAATCCAATCTAAACAACCTGGGAAAAACATTCATGACCCCAGGACCGTTGTCAACCGTGAGGTTTGCAGTTCCTGTCTGGGCAGAGGTGATGTGAGGAACGAGCTCCCTCTGCCGGCAGAGCTTAAGTGGAACGCCCTCTACCCGGAGATATATTATTGTATTTCTGCATTACTTTTTCTACGCAACACAGTCATTTATCTATACAGCGTCTCTCTAAAATGGTTTTACATGATTACTCCGCGATCGGCGTGAGGGAGCGGTTTGCCTACTTTTGAATCGTTCGTTGCCATGACTACGGCATTAACGTGGGTAGATTGATGGTGGTCATAGGGAGAGGGCTTCCCGTCGATTTGTGACGCAATTTGTGACAAATCATTCTCATTTTAGTGCATTATTATATCTTACCCGGCAGTCTTGCAATATGCAGCAGATCCTATAGATTGATGAAGAGTGTACTTTAGAACATCTCTTTCACTGGCAGCAAAGATGCATATCGGGGACACCGCGACATGGAACACGTTATTCTAGGACAAAGCAGGCGGTACCTGAGCCTGTACATTAAGGTGTCGCCCTCTAGTGGGAGAGTTAACCGTCGAATTGTGCTTCCATCTAGCGAGCCATTTGTTAACTATATTGTAACCGTGCGATGGGGAGATCTCGTCTGGCGCAGACAGGACATACCACACACGTGAGAGAACCCCATAACACCAGCATGAGTAGACGGAGATCTCTAAGAGGTCATAAATAAGATCTCGTCTGGCGCAGACAGGACATACCACACACGTGGGAGAACCCCATAACACCAGCATGAGTAGACGGAGATCTCTAAGAGGTCATAAATAAGATCTCGTCTGGCGCAGACAGGACATACCACACACGTGGGAGAACCCCATAACACCAGCATGAGTAGACGGAGATCTCTAAGAGGTCATAAATAAGATCTCGTCTGGCGCAGACAGGACATACCACACACGTTGGAGAACCCCATAACACCAGCATGAGTAGACGGAGATCTCTAAGAGGTCATAAATAAGATCTCGTCTGGCGCAGACAGGACATACCACACACGTTGGAGAACCCCATAACACCAGCATGAGTAGACGGAGATCTCTAAGAGGTCATAAATAAGATCTCGTCTGGCGCAGACAGGACATACCACACACGTGGGAGAACCCCATAACACCAGCATGAGTAGACGGAGATCTCTAAGAGGTCATAAACAAGATCTCGTCTGGCGCAGACAGGACATACCACACACGTGAGAGAACCCCATAACACCAGCATGAGTAGACGGAGATCTCTAAGAGGTCATAAATAAGATCTCGTCTGGCGCAGACAGGACATACCACACACGTGGGAGAACCCCATAACACCAGCATGAGTAGACGGAGATCTCTAAGAGGTCATAAATAAGATCTCGTCTGGCGCAGACAGGACATACCACACACGTGGGAGAACCCCATAACACCAGCATGAGTAGACGGAGATCTCTAAGAGGTCATAAATAAGATCTCGTCTGGCGCAGACAGGACATACCACACACGTGGGAGAACCCCATAACACCAGCATGAGTAGACGGAGATCTCTAAGAGGTCATAAATAAGATCTCGTCTGGCGCAGACAGGACATACCACACACGTGGGAGAACCCCATAACACCAGCATGAGTAGACGGAGATCTCTAAGAGGTCATAAATAAGATCTCGTCTGGCGCAGACAGGACATACCACACACGTGAGAGAACCCCATAACACCAGCATGAGTAGACGGAGATCTCTAAGAGGTCATAAATAAGATCTCGTCTGGCGCAGACAGGACATACCACACACGTGGGGGAACCCCATAACACCAGCATGAGTAGACGGAGATCTCTAAGAGGTCATAAATAAGATCTCGTCTGGCGCAGACAGGACATACCACACACGTGGGAGAACCCCATAACACCAGCATGAGTAGACGGAGATCTCTAAGAGGTCATCAATAAGTACAAACATGCATATCAACTTATACATTTACGTAATCTATATATTCCTTGAACTAAAAGCAATATATGAAAATGTCTAAGCAATTTCAGAGGTTTCCATATCAAGGCGTTTTTAACTGTTACGAGTACTGATGCAGCATAATTGCTATTTCTGATTTGCTTCCTTATCTTACTTCTATTGTCTAATTCCGTGATAAAAAAAGTCAGGCAATCTTTTGTTGTTCCAGTCTACAAGTGTTCGAGAGAAGCCATTCTTTGTATAATAGATACGCGATCGTCGAAAACAAAACGTTGCAATCACTTTCTGGGACTCCAATTATAACGTCACGAATATTAATACTGCCACTTAATGATATGCTCGTTATATCCCACATTGCATGTGCATGAAGACAGTCATAAATGAGGTGCATGATATCATGTAATCCACCACAATGTGCACACTTATCTTTAGTTTTCTTTCCCCATAGCTTTAGGTTCTTATTACACAGAGAGACACAATGGCGTTGCATGATATTTCATGTGGCCCCGTATCAACACGAAAACCCCAGAGGTGGGACTCGAACCTGCGACTCTAGTCATCTTAATAACATGACCAATGCGTATTGCTAGCTGTATTACATTTGTCTCCGGTACTATGGCCCAGGCGGCACTCAGTATTTCTGACTTAAGAGTTTACTTGGGACTGTGGAACTGATTAAGAATAATCATCTTATTTTTTGGCCTATAGTTACTTGGCAGTGGCATTCGCTCCTTAATTCAAACAGTCGTCTCCCGAAGTGGTCGGTCCCGCGTCCTGTCTGGGAGGCTCGATAGTTGACCACCAAGGGGTTTGGACCACGGTGTATGGCTGCTGGCCGGGGTCTATAGATGTCTGAGAGCGTCAGCCGATGCCACGGCCCCCGCCAGTCCTCGTCCTCTGCCAACCTCCTGGCCGCCGGGCGGACTTCGTTACGGTTTCAATGGTGTTTGAAATGCGCGGCCGCGTCATGTAGCTGCACCCGACCTACCCGCCATCTCACCCCACCGGCCATCTCGCCCCACCGGCTATCTCACCCCACCCGCCTTCTCGCCCCACCCACCATCCGGCCCCACCCGCCATCGCGCCCAATCGGCCATCTTGCCCCACCGGCCATCTCGCCCCATCGGCCATCTCGCCCCATCGGCCATCTCGCCCCATCGGCCATCTCACCCCACCGGCCATCTCGCCCCATCGGCCATCTCACCTAGCCCAGAACCCTAGGCTGTGTGGGCTGAAACACAGCCTAGTCGCATTCCATAGTAAAATTCTGGTCTGGTACAACCCCATTTCAGGGTTGTTTGACTTTGACCAAGTGTAGCTCTGATTCTCCTTTGCTGTGGGAAAAGTTTTATAACAGAAACAAACCCTAATCCTTTTCTTGTTACTTCCTGACAAGTAATCACTAATCACATAAGTAACCTTTACTTGAAAGGCAAAAATAGTCCAGTCTGTCACCAGAAATTCACATGAAAACATGTGTTTTCACTGACCCAATGACTGGGTCCCTGAACAATGAACCAATTAGCAAGGCTTATAATATCATGTGATGACCTTGCACATGTGCAGTGAACAAGTTCCTGTAAAAAAAATGGTGGCATGTTGTTTTCCATTTTTATGTCAGTAGGCAATTATAGCTACTTTTGAAGACTTTAACAACTTTAGAAGAGTGAATGCATCGTTAATTATATATAGAAAAGGACTTTTACATTGTTGAAACTAATTGTGACAGCTATACTTAAACAATTCAATTTGTCATGTGAAGTTGATTTTTCACTATAGAATGCTACATGGCTATGATTTTTCAACCATAGCCATGGATTCATGGCTACATCTCACCCCACCGGCCATCTCACCCCACCGGCCATCTCGTCCCATCGGCCAACTCACCCCACCGGCCATTTCACCCCACCGGTCATCTCGCCCCACCGGCCATCTCACCCCACCGGCCATCTCACCTCACCGGCCATCTCACCTCACCGACCATCTCGGCCCACCCGCCGCCTCACCCCCACACGCCATCTCTCCCCACCGGTCATCTCGCCCCACCGACCATCTCGCCCCCACCCGCCATCTCGCCCCTACGCACCATCTTACCCCACCGGCCATCTCGTCCCATCGGCCAACTCACCCCACCGGCCATTTCACCCCACCGGTCATCTCGCCCCACCGGCCATCTCACCCCACCGGCCATCTCACCTCACCGGCCATCTCACCTCACCGACCATCTCGGCCCACCCGCCGCCTCACCCCCACACGCCATCTCTCCCCACCGGTCATCTCGCCCCACCGACCATCTCGCCCCCACCCGCCATCTCGCCCCTAGGCACCATCTTACCCCACCCGCCATCTCGGCCCACCCGCCATCTCCCCCCGCCCTCCGCCTCACCCCGCCCCCAATCTCACCCTACCCACACTCCACAACACTTCGCCTTTGCCTCCATTACGTAGGTGGCAGTTATCACGACTTGGACAGTCCTTACCCACTTAATGCCAAAGCTCCCTGCCACTAAAGACCAGACCCTCTCAGAGGCGCAGCCAAGCGACATGTGATTGCTTCGCTCTTCACGCGGCGCAATCAGTCGGCGGCCTGGCTGGAGAGACCGCCCCCCCCCCTCCCCCCCCCTCCTGTGGCCCAGTCGGGCTTCACCGAGTGGCATCAAATGTCACAGGCCTCATGAATGCCACGAGTGGCAGGGTCGAACCCCACCCGTACCATGCCACGTGTGGCAGGGTCGAACCCCACCCGTACCATGCCACGTGTGGCAGGGTCGAACCCCACCCGTACCATGTCACGTGTGGCAGGGTCGAACCCCACCCGTACCATGCCACGTGTGGCAGGGTCGAACCCCACCCGTACCATGTCACGTGTAGCAGGGTCGAACCCCACCCGTACCATGCCACGTGTGGCAGGGTCGAACCCCACCCGTACCATGCCACGTGTGGCAGGGTCGAACCCCACCCGTACCATGCCACGTGTGGCAGGGTTGAACCCCACCCGTACCATGTCACGCGTAGCAGGGTCGAACCCCCCACCCGTACCATGTCACGTGTGGCAGGCTCGAACCCCACACGTACCATATCCACATCTGTACACGCCTGGCGACGTCACAATCAACGTAACACCTGCTGGCCTTGTACCGCCTGGCGACGTCACAATCAACGTAACACCTACTGGCCTTGTACGGCCTGGCGACGTCACAATCAACGTAACACATACTGGCCTTGTACCGCCTGGCGACGTCACAATCAACGTAACACCTACTGGCCTTGTACCGCCTGGCGACCTCACAATCAACGTAACACCTACTGGCCTTGTACCGCCTGGCGACGTCACAATCAACGTAACACCTACTGGTCTTGTACCGCCTGGCGACGTGACAATCAACGTAACACCTACTGGCCTTTTACCGCCTGGCGACGTGACAATCAACGTAACACCTACTGGCCTTGTACCGCCTGGCGACGTGACAATCAACGTAACACCTACTGGCCTTGTACCACCTGGCGACGTGACAATCAACGTAACATCTACTGGCCTTGTACCGCCTGGCGACGTGACAATCAACGTAACACCTACTGGCCTTGTACCGCCTGGCGACGTGACAATCACCGTAACACCTACTGGCCTTGTACCGCCTGGCGACGTGACAATCAACGTAACACCTACTGGCCTTGTACCGCCTGCATTGTACCGCCTGGCGACGTGACAATCAACGTAACACCTACTGGCCTTGTACCGCCTGCATTGTACCACCTGGCGACGTGACAATCAACGTAACACCTACTGGCCTTGTACCGCCTGCATTGTACCACCTGGCGACGTGACAATCAACGTAACACCTACTGGTATTGTACCGCCTGCATTGTACCGCCTGGCGACGTGACAATCAACGTAACGCCTACTGGTCTTGTACCGCCTGGCGACGTCACAATCAACGTAACACCTACTGGCCTTGTACCGCCTGGCGACGTCACAATCAACGTAACACCTACTGGCCTTGTACCGCCTGGCGACGTCACAATCAACGTAACACCTACTGGCCTTGTACCGCCTGGCGACCTCACAATCAACGTAACACCTACTGGCCTTTTACCGCCTTGCGACGTCACAATCAACGTAACACCTACTGGCCTTGTACCGCCTGGCGACGTCACAATCAACGTAACACCTACTGGCCTTGTACCGCCTGGCGACGTGACAATCACCGTAACACCTACTGGCCTTGTACCACCTGGCGACGTGACAATCAACGTAACACCTACTGGCCTTGTACCGCCTGCATTGTATCGCCTGGCGACGTCGCAATCAACGTAACACCTACTGGCCTTGTACCGCCTGCATTGTACCACCTGGCGACGTAACAATCAACGTAACACCTACTGGCCTTGTACCGCCTGCATTGTACCACCTGGCGACGTGACAATCAACGTAACACCTACTGGCCTTGTACCGCCTGCATTGTACCGCCTGGCGACGTGACAATCAACGTAACACCTACTGGCCTTGTACCGCCTGCATTGTACCGCCTGGCGCCGTGACAATCAACGTAACACCTACTGGCCTTGTACCGCCTGCATTGTACCACCTGGCGACGTGACAATCAACGTAACACATACTGGCCTTGTACCGCCTGCATTGTACCGCCTGGCGACGAGACAATCAACGTAACACCTACTGGCCTTGTACCGCCTGCATTGTACCACCTGGCGACGTGACAATCAACGTAACACATACTGGCCTTGTACCGCCTGCATTGTACCGCCTGGCGACGTGACAATCAACGTAACACCTACTGGCCTTGTACCGCCTGCATTGTACCGCCTGGCGACGAGACAATCAACGTAACACCTACTGGCCTTGTACCGCCTGCATTGTACCGCCTGGCGACGTGACAATCAACGTAACGCCTACTGGTCTTGTACCGCCTGGCGACGTCACAATCAACGTAACACATACTGGCCTTGTACCGCCTGGCGACGTCACAATCAACGTAACACCTACTGGTCTTGTACCGCCTGGCGACGTGACAATCAACGTAACACCTACTGGCCTTGTACCGCCTGGCGACGTGACAATCACCGTAACACCTACTGGCCTTGTACCGCCTGGCGACGTGACAATCAACGTAACACCTACTGGCCTTGTACCGCCTGGCGACGTGACAATCAACGTAACACCTACTGGTCTTGTACCGCCTGCATTGTACCGCCTGGCGACGTCACAATCAACGTAACACCTACTGGTCTTGTACCGCCTGCATTGTACCGCCTGGCGACGTGACAATCAACGTAACACCTACTGGTCTTGTACCGCCTGCATTGTACCGCCTGGCGACGTGACAATCAACGTAACACCTTCTGGCCTTGTACCGCCTGCATTGTCATATATACATGTATCTGTACATAGGATATAGTGTGGGTGGATCCTGGGAGGGGGTGGCCTGGACCCCCCTCCCTATTGAGGAACAATGCCGTTTTTCAACGCAATCTAAAACGTTGCCTCCCCCCCACCCCCTGAGGAAGAACGCTATCTAAGGCGGGGACCACACCCCCCCTCCTCCCCGGTCGCAAGTTTCAATGGACCCCCCCCCCCCTTTACCGTAAGTGAAACAACTCTTGGAACAATGGATGGTTCTGTGTTTCAGGCAACATTCGTGTATACAAGGAGCTACAGCGGATCCATGAACTATGGCGACAATGTTATTGAATGATGACATGGCTCCAAACCAGGACACCCATGGTGCCGAGGGGGTAACCCCCCCCCCCCTCCCTCCCTCCCTCCCCCCACACACCCCAGGCGCATATGGCTTGTTCAGTCGTAGGCAAAAAGGTCGGAAAAAACAGATTGAACTCAAATTCAGAAAATCGAAATTCTATCGTCTGGTGCAAGTGGACGAATGCTAAACCAACAGGATAGGTATCATGGATATATTTTTGTGTAGGCGTTAGACGGTCCCATGAAAGGCCGTTATTATAAGGTAACGGGCCGGCCCTACACAGCTGGCCTGGGGCACGGCAACCCTCCCTCCAATCGGTGTCTCTGCTAAAATGGCGGAAGGGGGGGGGGAAGTGTTTGAGGGGGCGTGGGGGTGCGGGGGGGGGGGGGGGGGGTAGGCTATCCCTGTCGTTGCGGTGAGCTGAAGTCATTCAAGCAAGGGTAATGGGTAAGATTTTCCGCGAACTCACTGTATCAACCAAAAGTGGATGCTGGATTGCGGAAACTGAATGCTGAATGCTTTATGCTGAAGGCTAAATGCTGGATGCCGAATGCTAAATGCTAGATGCTGAGTACTATATGCTGGATGCTGAATGCTGGATGCTGGGTGCTGGATGCTGGATCCGCCCCTGTACTATTATACATGTATTGCGCCTGGTTTGCTAAAAAATAACGCTATTTATGTGTTTAATTATAGGTATACTCCGTAACAGCTAAGTGTTTATTACCCAATATAATGTACTGTATTGCCACCCAGATGTATTTCCTTTAAACTGTTTACATTTTTGGTACCTTCACTTTGACTTTCTGCACGATTTGGAAATAAAACCAAATACGTAAAACAGCAAATAACGCTTACATACACATACATACACCATACATGTATACATACACCATACATGTTGTATACATACACCATACATGTTGTATACATACACCATACATGTTGTATACATATACCATACATGTTGTATACATATACCATACATGTTGTTTACATATACCATACATGTTGTATACATATACCATACATGTTGTTTACATATACCATACATGTTGTTTACATATACCATACATGTTGTATACATATACCATACATGTTGTTTACATATACCATACATGTTGTATACATATACCATACATGTTGTTTACATATACCATACATGTTGTACACATACACCATACATGTTGTATACACACACCATACATGTTGTATACATATACCATACATGTTGTATACATATACCATACATGTTGTATACATATACCATACATGTTGTATACATACACCATACATGTTGTTTACATATACCATACATGTTGTATACATACACCATACATGTTGTATACATATACCATACATGTTGTTTACATATACCATACATGTTGTTTACATATACCATACATGTTGTTTACATATACCATACATGTTGTTTACATATACCATACATGTTGTATACATATACCATACATGTTGTTTACATATACCATACATGTTGTTTACATATACCATACATGTTGTATACATATACCATACATGTTGTTTACATATACCATACATGTTGTATACATATACCATACATGTTGTATACATATACCATACATGTTGTATACATATACCATACATGTTGTATACATATACCATACATGTTGTATACATATACCATACATGTTGTTTACATATACCATACATGTTGTTTACATATACCATACATGTTGTATACATATACCATACATGTTGTTTACATATACCATACATGTTGTATACATATACCATACATGTTGTTTACATATACCATACATGTTGTACACATACACCATACATGTTGTATACACACACCATACATGTTGTATACATATACCATACATGTTGTATACATATACCATACATGTTGTATACATATACCATACATGTTGTATACATACACCATACATGTTGTTTACATATACCATACATGTTGTATACATACACCATACATGTTGTATACATATACCATACATGTTGTTTACATATACCATACATGTTGTTTACATATACCATACATGTTGTTTACATATACCATACATGTTGTTTACATATAACATACATGTTGTATACATATACCATACATGTTGTTTACATATACCATACATGTTGTTTACATATACCATACATGTTGTATACATATACCATACATGTTGTTTACATATACCATACATGTTGTATACATATACCATGCATGTTGTTTACATATACCATACATGTTGTATACATATACCATACATGTTGTATACATATACCATACATGTTGTATACATATACCATACATGTTGTATACATATACCATACATGTTGTATACATACACCATACATGTTGTTTACATATACCATACATGTTGTATACATACACCATACATGTTGTATACATATACCATACATGTTGTTTACATATACCATACATGTTGTATACATATATCATACATGTTGTTTACATATACCATACATGTTGTTTACATATACCATACATGTTGTATACATACATATACCATACATGTTGTATACATATACCATACATGTTGTATACATACACCATACATGTTGTATACATACACCATACATGTTGTATACATACACCATACATGTTGTTTACATACACCATACATGTTGTATACATACACCATACATGTTGTATACATACACCATACATGTTGTTTACATACACCATACATGTTGTATACATACACCATACATGTTGTATACATATACCATACATTTTGTTTACATATACCATACACGTTGTATACATATACCATACATGTTGTTTACATATACCATACATGTTGTTTACATATACCATACATGTTGTATACATACACCATACATGTTGTATACATACACCATACATGTTGTTTACATACACCATACATGTTGTGTACATACACCATACATGTTGTATACATACACCATACATGCTGTTTACATACACCATACATATTGTATACATATACCATACATGTTGTTTACATATACCATACATGTTGTATACATACACCATACATGTTGCATACACGGTACACCTGTTTTGCCCAGCCATTCCCCTTGATGCGCTCCGTTGGTTGGCGGCCATTACCCACTGATGTAACGACGCCATCTCGTCCTGCTGTCCGGTTGTCCGCAGCCCACGGGGCGATGATCATGCCTGGCATGTAGCGGGCAATAGAACCAAGATGGCGGTCACCGACCCCGCCCATTGGTGCGAGCCGCTATGCTTGACACACGGGGTCACGGCGACACATTAAAGGGAAATGGACAACACCGGCTGGGGTATATGTATGTTTTAAGGTCGTCGCCGCCCGCGCCATTTTGCCGCCCGCGCTGATGTTCCTGCCATGTTCCAGCCGCTAGGGGGGGTGGCGCTAGGAGCGTGGGTGGTGGTCGTGGCGAATGGACGGAGTGGGGGGTCGGGGGGGGGGGGTATATGTCCCCCAGGGATCCTGCTCTGGCGGCGTTGGTAGCCACCCCCCCCCCCACCCATGTGGAAGTTGAAAGTTTGATGTCTCCACACAGAGGGCGCTGTATATACGTCAACAGTTTTCCTTAGATTAATGATCACGTGATTACGCCCGCCGCCATCTGATTGAGCGTGGGGGGGATGGCGGTTTTTCGCTCCCGGACGTTTTGCTCTGATTTATTAATGGGAGAGACATTAAGTTATTGGCAAGTTGAATGCGTGCAGATCAGCTTCGTGGAACACCCAAATACGGTTCTAGTATAACATACTTTGTGTTGCACCAAACCAGTTGTTCAGACGGCTGGACTAATGGGGCGCCGACATAGCCGTTAACGACGGAATCATTCCATAAATGACTTAATAAGTCTCGCCCTTAGTCCCAGCTAGGCGGTTACTTTGGATACAACGCTAATTTCAGCATTTAGTTGGCCTGATTTCTCTTCTTGCTGCTTTATAACGTAGATACCAGATGAAGCATGAAGGTCTATGTACGGGGACCCAATTGGGCTGGCTGCTTTCCACTCTCAAATGTTATAATCGTCAATACGGCAGCAATATAATAACAACAAATTACAAGCAGATATAATATAGGCATTGCCAGTTAGTGTGATCGATAGTCACGGTGAAGTTAAACATAAAATTCAAAATAAACTGCCGCCGCTTCCTCCGCGCTCTTCCGAACTACTTATTGTTTGATTAACGACGTCATCATCACCGGGTAAGACATATCCGCAAGAGAAAATAGTCTATCACAGGATGATCCCTGTCGCAGTATCAGCCCTATCACAGGATCAGCCCTACCGCAGGATCAGCCCTATCGCAGGATCAGCCCTAACGTAGGATCAGCCCTATCACAGGATCAGCCCTAACGCAGGATCAGCCCTATCACAGGATCAGCCCTATCGCAGGATCAGCCCTAACGTAGGATCAGCCCTATCACAGGATCAGCCCTAACGCAGGATCAGCCCTATCACAGGATCAGCCCTATCACAGGATCAGCCCTAACGCAGGATCAGCCTTATCGCAGGATCAGCCCTAACGCAGGATCAGCCCTAACGCAGGACCAGCCCTGACGCAGGATCAGCCCTATCACAGGATCAGCCCTATCACAGGATCAGCCCTATCACAGGATCAGCCCTATCGCAGGATCAGCCCTATCACATGATCAGCCCTATCACAGGATCAGCCCTATCACAGGATCAGCCTTATCACAGGATCAGCCCCAACGCAGGATCAGCCTTATCGCAGGATCAGCCCTAACGCAGGATCAGCCCTAATGCAGGATCAGCCCTAACGCAGGATCAGCCCTATCACAGGATCAGCCCTATCACAGGATCAGCCCTATCACAGGATCAGCCCTATCGCAGGATCAGCCCTATCACAGGATCAGCCCTATCGCAGGATCAGCCCTATCACAGGATCAGCCCTATCACAGGATCAGCCCTAACGCAGGATCAGCCTTATCGCAGGATCAGCCCTAACGCAGGATCAGGCCTAACGCAGGATCAGCCCTATCACAGGATCAGCCCTATTACAGGATCAGCCCTATCACAGGATCAGCCCTAACGCAGGATCAGCCCTATCACAGGATCAGCCCTATCACAGGATCAGCCCTATCACAGGATCAGCCCTAACGCAGGATCAGCCCTATCACAGGATCAGCCCTATCACAGGATCAGCCCTATCACAGGATCAGCTCTAACGCAGGATCAGCCCTATCACAGGATCAGCCCTAACGCAGGATCAGCCTTATCGCAGGATCAGCCCTAACGCAGGATCAGCCCTCACGCAGGATCAGCCCTAACGCAGGATCAGCCCTATCACAGGATCAGCCCTATCACAGGATCAGCTCTAACGCAGGATCAGCCCTATCACAGGATCAGCCCTAACGCAGGATCAGCCTTATCGCAGGATCAGCCCTAACGCAGGATCAGCCCTCACGCAGGATCAGCCCTAACGCAGGATCAGCCCTATCACAGGATCAGCCCTATCACAGGATCAGCCCTATCACAGGATCAGCCCTATCACAGGATCAGCCCTATCACAGGATCAGCCCTAACGCAGGATCAGCCCTATCACAGGATCAGCCCTATCACAGGATCAGCCCTATCACAGGATCAGCCCTAACGCAGGATCAGCCCTATCACAGGATCAGCCCTATCACAGGATCAGCCCTATCACAGGATCAGCTCTAACGCAGGATCAGCCCTATCACAGGATCAGCCCTAACGCAGGATCAGCCTTATCGCAGGATCAGCCCTAACGCAGGATAAGCCCTCACGCAGGATCAGCCCTATCACAGGATCAGCCCTATCACAGGATCAGCCCTATCACAGGATCAGCCCTAACGCAGGATCAGCCCTATCACAGGATCAGCCCTATCACAGGATCAGCCCTAACGCAGGATCAGCCCTATCACAGGATCAGCCCTAACGCAGGATCAGCCCTATCACAGGTTCAGCCCTAACGCAGGATCAGCCCTATCCCAGGATCAGCCCTAACGCAGGATCAGCCCTATCACAGGATCAGCCCTATCACAGGATCAGCCCTATCACAGGATCAGCCCTAACGCAGGATCAGCCCTATCACAGGATCAGCCCTATCACAGGATCAGCCCTATCACAGGATCAGCCCTAACGCAGGATCAGCCCTATCACAGGTTCAGCCCTATCACAGGATCAGCCCTAACGTAGGCTCAGCCCTATCACAGGATCAGCCCTAACGCAAGATCAGCCCTATCACAGGATCAGCCCTAACGCAGGATCAGCCCTATCACAGGATCAGCCCTATCACAGGATCAGCCCTAACGTAGGCTCAGCCCTATCACAGGATCAGCCCTAACGCAAGATCAGCCCTATCACAGGATCAGCCCTAACGCAGGATCAGCCCTATCACAGGATCAGCCCTATCACAGGATCAGCCCTAACGTAGGCTCAGCCCTATCACAGGATCAGCCCTATCACAGGATCAGCCCTATCACAGGATCAGCCCTATCACAGGATCAGCCCTATCACAGGATCAGCCCTATCACAGGATCAGCCTTATCACAGGATCAGCCCTATCACAGGATCAGCCTTATCACAGGATCAGCCCTATCACAGGATCAGCCCTATCACAGGATCAGCCCTATCACAGGATCAGCCCTATCACAGGATCAGCCCTATCAGAAGGATCAGCCCTATCACAGGATCAGCCCTATCACAGGATCAGCCTTATCACAGGATCAGCCCTATCACAGGATCAGCCCTAACGTAGGCTCAGCCCTATCACAGGATCAGCCCTATCACAGGATCAGCCCTATCACAGGATCAGCCCTATCACAGGATCAGCCTTATCACAGGATCAGCCTTATCACAGGATCAGCCTTATCACAGGATCAGCCCTATCACAGGATCAGCCCTATCACAGGATCAGCCCTATCACAGGATCAGCCCTATCACAGGATCAGCCCTATCACAGGATCAGCCCTATCACAGGATCAGCCCTATCACAGGATCAGCCCTATCACAGGATCAGCCCTATCACAGGATCAGCCCTATCACAGGATCAGCCTTATCACAGGATCAGCCTTATCACAGGATCAGCCCTATCACAGGATCAGCCCTATCACAGGATCAGCCCTATCACAGGATCAGCCCTATCACAGGATCAGCCCTATCACAGGATCAGCCCTATCACAGGATCAGCCCTATCACAGGATCAGCCCTATCACAGGATCAGCCCTATCACAGGATCAGCCTTATCACAGGATCAGCCTTATCACAGGATCAGCCCTATCACAGGATCAGCCCTATCACAGGATCAGCCCTATCACAGGATCAGCCCTATCACAGGATCAGGCCTATCACAGGATCAGCCCTATCACAGGATCAGCCCTATCACAGGATCAGCCCTATCACAGGATCAGCCCTATCACAGGATCAGCCCTATCACAGGATCAGCCCTATCACAGGATCAGCCCTATCACAGGATCAGCCCTATCACAGGATCAGCCCTATCACAGGATCAGCCCTATCACAGGATCAGCCTTATCGTTGCCTGCCATGGCGGTAAAGAAAAGGCGAAGAAATGAGGAGCGCACCGGAAATTGTTTGTCGCCCCCGCCCCCCCCCCCTCTCGCCTTCCCCTCCCCAACCGGCTCCCAGAGCCACAACAACCCTGGATTGGCCGCTGACCTGCGTCTTACCATCCACATGTAGGGGCTGCTGCGTGCCCGAGTGGGTTGCGCGTTCGGCTGCTGTCGGATATTACTTGGTAGGGCCGCATCACCTTCGAACCCCGCCTGTGCAAATGTCTACGTTCTGTGCAGGAAGAAGATGCCATGTCTTCCTTCGCGAAGAGTAAGGGCTAACTGCCGGAGACATGGCTCCTCTCTACCGTGACCATTCCTAGCAGTAGATGCGATATGACATACAGAGGTTAAAGCGTCTAACTTACACCAACCGACCAACCGCCACCATCATATCTGTGGGATGTCGCGCTCTGTAGCCCCTTGGCAGTTTTCTATTTTCCTTTTTACCAGCTAATGGGTGGGTGGGTTTGAGGCTAAACTGCTTAAAGTGATATATTCTGTATTTTTTTTATTACCAACCTCTTCTCCGTGTCAAATAAGTATGTTCTGTCTTGAATTTAAATTCTTAAAGCAATTTGATCACCGGAGCAGAAGTTGTTGGCCGGCTTTATATCCCTCAGAGAGATATAAAACATACGCATCATAAGTTTGAGATACTTTTAATCTTGATTGTAAGATGTAAAAAATCTAAGATGGCACATGTAAGTAGGCTGCTTTAACAGCTAAACGTTCCACGTCCTTCTAAGATGGCGATCTAAGATGGCGATCGGACGGGGAGGGGGAAGGGGGGATGGGCTACCCCGAAGACACGCCCAGGATCTGTAACTGTAATAAAACCTGAGTCGGCATTCCCGTTGACTCGATGTGGCTGGTCAAAGCTTCAGCTTCACTATAATACATAAGTCTATCAATCAAGGGATTGGAGGGGTCTTGCTGTAGGCCAAGGTACAGTGGCTGCACCCGGAAACGTGGCATCAGGTAACAGTATTGTCTATGTCTGGCGACCTTACTGGCATGCCAAGTTTGATCAATGATACAGGGCTGGCGGTTACCATACAAGTATCTTGAAATGCAAATCTGCCCTATTATCGCCCAAGTAAAACTGGTTATGAAAAGCACGACAGGAATCGGCCCTATTATCGCCCAGGTAAAACTGATCATAAGCACGACAGGAATCGATCCTATTATCGCCCAGGTAGGCTGATGCTTGAGGCGACGGGAACCTTCTGTAGGGATTTCCTGCACTGTGCTCCATATTTTAGTGTATTTTTTTCATATATTAGTGTATGTTCCAATCGCATTCTTCAATGACATTTTAAAATATTGTTAAGCTAGATCGATATCCAAAATTTCCCTCACCATTTGTCATATCTAGGCCATGATACAGCTCTTCATTTAGCGTCGTGGGGCCGGCCCGATAGCTCAGTGGGTTGGAGCGCTCGCATTGAGTGCTCTGGTTACCTGAGAGCCTAACGGCACGTGGGTCGGTGGTTCGAGCCCTGCTGAGGCCAAGTCTGTGTGGTCGCAGGATAAAGATCCCATGTCTTTCTTCGTAAAGAGTAGGGGGTTTCCCCCGGGGACATGGCTCCACCCTCTCTTCCTTCTCTCATTGACGCGATATGACCAAAAGTGGTTAAAGCGTCCTGAATAACAAACCAACAAACCAATCATTTTGCCTCGCGTCAACAAAAGAACGTTCTCACAATGGACATAACGGATACGGGAAGGGGAACAGACTTCACGACCCGTCGCTTGAACCGTCTTCTTGTATCCACAACGAAGTCACGGTGTGTTTCGGCGAAACCTGGGAAGCGTTGGAATTTCCAGAGCTCCAAAGAGGAAATTGGCGACATATGGCTGCACCACTTACCACCCAAACCCCAGGCTGGCTGCACCACTTACCACCCAAACCCCAGGCTGGCTGCACCGCTTACCACCCAGACCCCAGGATGGCTGCACCACTTACCACCCAAACCCCAGGCTGGCTGCACCGCCCACCACCCAGACCCCAGGCTGGCTGCACCACTTACCACCCAAACCCCAGGCTGGCTGCACCGCTTACCACCCAAACCCCAGGATGGCTGCACCACTTACCACCCAAACCCCAGGCTGGCTGCACCGCTTACCACCCAGACCCCAGGATGGCTGCACCACTTACCACCCAAACCCCAGGATGGCTGCACCACTTACCACCCAAACCCCAGGATGGCTGCACCACTTACCACCCAGATCCCAGGATGGCTGCACCACTTACCACCTAGACACCAGGCTGGCTGCACCACTTACTACCCAGACCCCAGGCTGGCTGCATCACTTACTACCCAGACCCCAGGATGGCTGCACCACTTACCACCCAAACCCCAGCCTGGCTGCACCGCTTACCACCCAGACCCCAGGATGGCTGCACCACTTACCACCCAAACCCAAGGATGGCTGCACCGCTTACCACCCAGACCCCAGGCTGGCTGCACCACTTACCACCCAAACCCCAGGCTGGCTGCACCGCTTACCACCCAGACCCCAGGATGGCTGCACCACTTACCACCCAAACCCCAGGTTGGCTGCACCGCCCACCACCCAGACCCCAGGCTGGCTGCACCACTTACCACCCAAACCCCAGGCTGGCTGCACCGCTTACCACCCAAACCCCAGGATGGCTGCACCACTTACCACCCAAACCCCAGGCTGGCTGCACCACTTACCACCCAGACCCCAGGATGGCTGCACCACTTACCACCCAAACCCCAGGCTGGCTGCACCACTTACCACCCAGACCCCATGATGGCTGCACCACTTACCACCCAAACCCCAGGTTGGCTGCACCGCCCACCACCCAGACCCCAGGCTGGCTGCACCACTTACCACCCAAACCCCAGGCTGGCTGCACCGCTTACCACCCAAACCCCAGGATGGCTGCACCACTTACCACCCAAACCCCAGGCTGGCTGCACCGCTTACCACCCAGACCCCAGGATGGCTGCACCACTTACCACCCAAACCCCAGGCTGGCTGCACCACTTACCACCCAGACCCCATGATGGCTGCACCAATTACCACCCAGACCCCAGGATGGCTGTACCACTTACCACCTAGACACCAGGCTGGCTGCACCACTTACTACCCAGACTCCAGGATGGCTGCACCACTTACCACTCAGACTCCAGGCTGGCTGCACCACTTACCACCCAGACCCCAGGATGGCTGCACCACTTACCACCCAGACCCCAGTATGGCTGCACCACTTAACACCCAGACCCCAGGATGGCTGTACCAGTTACCACCTAGACACCAGGCTGGCTGCACCACTTACTACCCAGACCCCAGGCTGGCTGCACCACTTAACACCCAGACCCCAGGATGGCTGTACCAGTTACCACCTAGACACCAGGATGGCTGCACCACTTACCACCCAGACCCAAGGATGGCTGCACCACTTACTACCCAGACCCCAGGCTGGCTGCACCACTTACCACCCAGACCCCAGTGATGGCTGCACCCCTTACCACGCAGACCCCAGGATGGCTGCACCACTTACCACCCAGACCCCAGGATGGCTGCACCACTTACCACCCAGACCCAAGGATGGCTGCACCACTTACCACTCAGACCCCAGGATGGCTGAACCACTTACCACCCAGACCCCAGGATGGCTGCACCACTTACCACCCAGACCCAAGGATGGCTGCACCACTTACCACCCAGACCCAAGGATGGCTGCACCACTTACCACTCAGACCCAAGGATGGCTGCACCACTTACCACCCAGACCCCAGGATGGCTGTACCACGTACCACACAGACCCCAGGATGACTGAACCCCTTACCACCCAGACCCCAGGATGACTGAACCCCTTACCACACAGACCCCAGGATGACTGAACCCCTTACCACCCAGACCCCAGGATGGCTGAACCCCTTACCACACAGACCCCAAGATGACTGAACCCCTTACCACAGAGACCCCAGGATGGCTGCACCCCTTACCACTCAGACCCCAGGATGGTTGCATCACTTACCACCAAGACCCCAGGATGGCTGAACCCCTTACCACACAGACCCCAGGATGGGTGAACCCCTATACCACACAGACCCCAGGATGGCTGAACCCCTTACCACACAGACCCCAGGATGGCTGAACCCTTTACCACACAGACCCCAGGATGGCTGAACCCCTTACCACACAGACCCCAGGATGGCTGCACCACTCGCCTCCCAGACCCCAGGATGGCTGCACCACTTACCACCCAGACCCAAGGATGGCTGCACCACTTACCACCCAGACCCAAGGATGGCTGCACCACTTACCACCCAGACCCCAGGATGGCTGCACCACTCGCCTCCCAGACCCCCGGATGGCTGCACCACTTACCACCCAGACCGAAGGATGACTGCACCACTTACCACCCAGACCCCAGGATGGCTGCACCACTTACCACACAGACCCCAGGATGGCTGAACCCCTTACCACACAGACTCCAGGATGGCTGAACCCTTTACCACACAGACCCCAGGATGGCTGAACCCCTTACCACACAGACCCCAGGATGGCTGAACCCTTTACCACACAGACCCCAGGATGGCTGAACCCCTTACCACACAGACCCCAGGATGGCTGAACCCCTTACCACACAGACCCCAGGATGGCTGAACCCCTTACCACACAGACCCCCAGGATGTCTGAACCCCTTACCACACAGACCCCAGGATGGCTGAACCCCTTACCACACAGACCCCAGGATGGCTGAACCCCTTACCACACAGACCCCAGGATGGCTGAACCCCTTACCACACAGACCCCAGGATGGCTGAATCCCTTACCACACAGACCCCAGGATGGCTGAACCCCTTACCACACAGACCCCAGGATGGCTGAACCCCTTACCACCCAGACCCAAGGATGGCTGCACCCCTTACCACACAGACCCCAGGATGACTGCGTGGAGACCGAACGATAACGAGTCTACTACCCGAGTCCCCTATGCAGAGGCGGATCCAGGAATTTGAAAAGTGGGGGGGGGGGGGGGGGTCAACTGAAACATGCGACCGCGGGCAGGTGGGTCTCTCCTAAAGAAATTATCCATAACAAAATGCAAATTTACAACAAGGTCGTCAATGTATATTACAGTTTTCTTAAAGCAATATATTCGGTAATTTTTTGTATTACCAACTTCTTCCCCATATCAAATAAGTATATTTTGTCTGGAATTTAAATCCTGAAAGCCTGTGGGCTATCCGAAGAGAAACAATTTGGTCACCGTACCAGAAGTTGGTGGCCGGCTTTATATCCCTACGCGCCTGTTCGCTGTTCGGTATTTTGTGTGTGATGTCGACCGCGGCTCGCTATCACGTCCGCGCGCGATAAAAATAAACCGCGCAGTTTTATGTTGAAATTGTTTTTCTACAGACTCTCAGAGATATAAAACATAAATGCATCAACATTTTGAGATACTTTTAGTTTTGATTCTAAAATGTAAAAAATCTAAGATGGCGCATGTAAGTATATTGCTTTTAGCATTGAAGAGTTTGAAAGAGGGTCCCATTCCTTTGCACAGGGTGGCAATTTTTGAACGAGTAGTTTTATAATTTATAATGATATATAATAGTGTCCTTAATACCGATAAAATTCAGAACTATATTGATTCATTTACATTTATATATATATATACTTCTTGCTTATTAAAGATACATGATTAATGAGTGATTCTATAAGATCTTACTTCCGCCTAATATTCCTTCTGAACCAAATGGCAACCGAAATATCCGCTATTTTTTTTGACGACCTGGAGCGGAGTCCACTAGAGTATAGAGACCGGGGGGTAGGGGGGAGGGGGGGGTCCACGCCGCCCCAGATAGCGTTCTTTCTCAAAAAGAGGCAGGTCTACGCCTCAGATGGTCTTGATTTTGAATTGAAAACTTCCTAAAAACGGGGGGGGGGTGGCGGACCCCTGACCCCCCCTCCTGGATCCGCCCCTGTCCATACGCAAAGAGTTTTGAACTTGTTAATCATAGATGATTCGTTCACCATTGACCGATGTGTTTTCTACGGAATTCGTCACCAAAATGAAAATAATGACAATCCCGTTTCCGTCTTCTTCCGTTTTTATATAAATTTGTCAAACAATGGTCACAGCAGTCTTCGATTACCGTCGCTGGGAGTCGGTATTGTCAGCCTCCTTCCTCTGCTGTTCAAGCATTCCACCCCCCCCCCCCTCCGCACACACACACACAGCCACCGGTAAGGTCGTATGTAAATGTCGCGCTAACATATCGGGCAGGATCCAATATGAGCACCTTTCACCCCGATCAGTCTGCGTGGTGGACTTTCATTGGTTTCTCGATGTTGATAAAATTCAATTTTTGCCTTGGTCGAAGCTCCAGTTGCGAGTTGGCGGCTGGGGGCTGGGGGCTGGGGGCTGGGGGCTGGGGGCTGGGTGCTGGGTGGAGGTTGCTGATCTAACGACAAACTCACGGCTTATTAGGCTTACGCTTAACCCACGTGATAAACTGGTCCCATCTTCAGCCTGATGATTGTTCACACCGGAACGCGTGTAAGGATTGTGATAAATAACATCGTTCTGTTACCAAATTTTCTGCCAAAAAGAGATAAAATAACACACGTGCACCTAAATAGTCAAAAACGGTTTGATTGTCACGCCCCGGGGGGAAAATTTGACTAACGGTTTGTGCAAGAAAATAAATTCCTATCCTATCCTAAAGACTCGAACAGGACTCGAACAGTAACTGATGCCTGGGTAATGCCTCAAAGTCAATATTATCTAGTACAGTCAGGCCCCGTTAATCCGACACATTCGGTTAAACCAGAATCTGTGTCGGATAACGAATATGTCGGATTAACGAATTCGGAAATCCTAGGTGTGACCTGCAGGACCCGTCGGCAATGGTCGATTGTTTGCGTAATCCTCGCATACATGCGGCACCCGTTTTTTTTGTGTGA
>OZ025259.1:1576306-1777736 GCA_964019135.1 Arenicola marina
CTAGGTGCCGCTACAGATTGGTATTTTAATACGCAAACAGACAAAATGAAGTATGTTTTACATTAGCGGAACACGTTTTGTTCCGTGTTTGGGGACGCCGAATAGAGTCTTATATAGAACACGACAAACAGTCCCCAACTGGCTCCTTATGGATTCAATTTTGGGATGATCGGATGTGTTTGTGCGTTAAAGGCACCTTGTCACCGTATTAAATGGCGTATATTCACCTAGCCAGTCGGTAGCCAACATGGATGTCATTTAGAAATTATTTAGGAGGATTTTATTAAAATGTCAGAGGGTTTCTGATATTTTAACTGCCGAAATATGTGACTCAGTCCTCGATTCGCTCATATTCTTAGTAATTTAACACACTATCATGGGGCTATAGAGGAACGGGGTGCCATCCTATCCTCTATGATTTCGCGCTGACTATGTGCATGTACAGATCTATCAAATTGATTGAATTATAAAAACCGAGACAGTTTAGTAGACTGGTCGCGAGAAATATTTATGGCGATACAGAATAAGGACATGGAACACTCAGTAACCTTGACGAGATCCTCTAGGTTATAGTCGTGACCTAACACGTGTCAAAGCTTACTGCGCCGCCTAGCGGAAAATGGTGGAATTTGTGGGCGTGGGGCGGGGGGGGGGGTTGGGAGGGAGCGAGGGGTTGCTCTCATGGTCACTTGTGAACACGAGCAGAGAAATGAGGGGGTGGGTCGTGGACATTACTCAGCATCGCCCACCCCACCCCCACTTCACCCCATCCCCCACCCCACCCCACCCCCACCCCCACTTCACCCCACCCCTACTTCACCCCACCCCCACCCCATCCCACCGTACCCCACTCACTTAAGATCACCGTTCGATATTATATATATATATATATATATATATATATATACAAATTGAGGTGCATAAAATATCCTCAAGGAGACCAGGCGTCTACCATATCTTCCCAGAGACTTTCCTACGGACGTAACATGTCGAATTGATCGTTCCCGAAGGTTTGTCATTGCCACGGGGGAGAGCCAGAACGACTTAAACTGGTCCCCGGACAATCACTCCAGATACGGCCAGATAGACGGGCGAAGATCCGGGGCCTCCGCCGCTGGGCATCACGGGCAGGTTTTTGACATTACTTTATCCAAGTAGGTTCGGTCCACAGAACCACCCCCCCCCCACTACCCTCGTTCCTTACAATCGCCTACATCGTACCAGGGTGGGGGTGGGGGTGGAGGTTGGGGCGGGGGTGGTGGGAGTGGGAGTGGGGGGTGGGGGTGGGTGTATCACCGCCTTCCGCCAGACCTTTCCAATCTTGGGGAAAACTGACGGGATGCGTTAAGGTGTGTGACCGACCTACTGGTGCGGTTGGTACCGGTGATCAGTCCGTAAGTTTTGGCGCTTTGATATATTGGTATAGACCTCTGGGCCACCTACAAAGGTCCCCCGTGGGCCGTCACGGTGCGCGAGAAGGTGGGTACGAGCAGGCAGGGGAAAGGCAGTGGCAGGCAGGGGCACGCAGGGACAGCCAGCGACAGGCAGGCAGACAGGGGCTGGCAAGGAGGGGCAGGCAGGGGCTGGTAGGGACAGCCAGAGACAGGCAGGCAGACAGGCGCTGGCAAGGAGGGGCAGGCAGGGGCTGGTAGGGGCAGGCTGGAGCAGGCAGGGGCACGCAGGAACAGCCAGAGACAAGCAGGGGCACGCAGGGACAGCCAGAGACAGGCAGGCAGACAGGGGCTGGCAAGGAGGGGCAGGCAGGGGCTGGTAGGGGCAGGCTGGAGCAGGCAGGGGCACGCAGGGACAGCCAGAGACAGGCAGGGGCACGCAGGGACAGCCAGAGACAGGCAGGGGCACGCAGGGACAGCCAGAGACAGGCAGGCAGACAGGGGCTGGCAAGGAGGGGCAGGCAGGGGCTGGTAGGGGCAGGCTGGAGCAGGCAGGGGCACGCAGGGACAGCCAGAGACAGGCAGGGGCACGCAAAGACAGCCAGCGACAGGCAGGCAGACAGAGGCTGGCAAGGAGGGGCAGGCAGGGGCTGGTAGGGGCAGGCTGGAGCAGGCAGGGGCACGCAGGGACAGCCAGAGACAGGCAGGGGCACGCAAAGACAGCCAGCGACAGGCAGGCAGACAGAGGCTGGCAAGGAGGGGCAGGCAGGGGCTGGTAGGGGCAGGCTGGAGCAGGCAGGGGCACGCAGGGACAGCCAGAGACAGGCAGGGGCACGCAGGGACAGCCAGCGACAGGCAGGCAGACAGGGGCTGGCAAGGAGGGGCAGGCAGCGGCTGGTAGGGACAGCCAGCGACAGGCAGGCAGACAGGGGCTGGCAAGGAGGGGCAGGCAGCGGGTGGTAGGGGCTGGCGGGGGTAGGCAGATAGGTACAGACAGAGGCAGGCCCGAGAAGGCACAAGGCAGGTAGGGAGGACAAGTAAACAGACGCAGGCACATGCGGGTTGGGGACACGTAGAGGTAGTTACGGGATAAGAACACACGGACATGGGGTACACACACGGGGCAGGCACAGGGAGGAGAGGAGGAGGGTATGGACAGGCATGGGGCAGGCACCGGACAGGCAGCTGAGACAAACAGGCAAAGACAGGCAGATGGCCGGCAGACAGAGATGGACGGACATGGATAGACAGGCAGGGATGGTCAGGCAGGAAAGGACAGACATGGATGGACAGGCAGGAAAGGACAGACATGGATGGACAGGCAGGGATGGACTGACAACGGGCATGCCAACAAGACAGCCTGGCAAACCGGGGAGTTCTATGTGATTCGAATGAGGCACCCCTTCCGCCCTGCACGCCTTACAATATCGCGCTATGGGCAGTAAGTAGACAGGGGCGATACACAGGCCGTGGGCGGCCCCATTGGCAGAACCGGCACCCAGGCCTGGCAGGCTGGCTGGCAGGCAGCACGGTCAGGCAGGCCCGGCCGTCTGATAGAGGCCATAAACTAGGCCCCAATCGCCCAGGATTATGGCCGCAAAAGGCCCAAAAAGTAGCCGATCGTTCGTTTCCGACATGATAATGCCATTAATATCTCTGGTAGAGAGCATTAAGGTGGCGTTTGATGCGCCGACCACCGACCCCCTCCCCCCCCCCCTACCACCCACAATGGGTCCAGCACAGGTGTGGCGACCGCCGCGTGAGCTGACGGACACTGTAGATTAATTGGCAGCCCGTTATACTTTGCCTGTCGGGTGCCAGGGTGCCAGGGGGTGTAGATGGGGTGGAGAAGCTAAAATAAACCCCCCAAAACATTGGGTTCTTGGGGAAGATATCTGCTTCTTGGCAATGTCCATCACCTTCCATTATTGCTACTCTTATTGCTCACTGCCGTCCTATTTTCGGCCGCACGCATGCCTTTTTTGTCGGTTTAATACGTGAATATGTGACGTCACTGTGCGGGTGTGTAAAGATGTGATGTCACCGTGTGACTTCTTAAAGAAGTGACGTCATAATATGGTGAAGATGTGATGTGACTGTGTGACAACTCGAGGATGCAACGTCACTGTGTGACCGCCTAAAGATGACGTCACAGTGTGGCTGCGTGACGATATGACGTCATTGTGTGACCGCCTAAAGATGAGACGTTACAGTTTGTCAACTTGAGGATGTGACGTCACAGTGCGGCATCTTTACGACGTGCCTTCACAGTGGCACATCTTGAGGATGTGACGTCACAATGCGGCATCTTTACGACGTGACGTCACAGTGTGACATCTTGAGGATGTGACGTCACAATGCGGCATCTTTACGACGTGACGTCACAGTGTGACATCTTCAGGATGTGACCGCCTCAAAACGTGACGTCCCCGTGTGTTAACGTAAAGACGTGACGTGCAGACACAATGGCGATCACTGCCAAATCCTAAGCCACCAAAAAGGAGACCCCCCCCCCCCCACACACACACACACACTTGTGCCACTGTGCACCAAGTGAATAATTCGATTTGCGGCAGAGGTGAAGAGGTACTGTAATGTCGTCTCGGTGGGCGGCTTAAAGTCCTTACAGAGACCATTACCCTCCCCTTCGTTTGGTTGCCGTAGCAGCAACAACAGACACGTTGGTCCCCTGACGCCGGGTCAGCGAGCCAGGCCAGCTGACTTTGTAGTTCGCGACGCAATCATACCGTGAAATGTATCAGCCGTAGTTATGTTGATTGCAGAACTGTAGCGCGGCATTTACTCATGACTATTATACCGATGGCCACGCAGCATTGTCAGAGTGACATTTGAGTATGAGCCAGCGCAGGGATAACGATGTGCATTGCCTCACAAACCCTAACGCTGTGCATTGCCTCACAAACCCTAACGCTGTGCATTGCTTCACAAACCCTAACGCTGTGCCCTGCCTCACAAACCCTAACGCTGTGCATTGCTTCACAAACCCTAACGCTGTGCCCTGCCTCACAAACCCTAACGCTGTGCATTGCCTCACAAACCCTAACGCTGTGCATTGCCTCACAAACCCTAACGCTGTGCCCTGCCTCACAAACCCTAACACTGTGCATTGCTTCACAAACCCTAACGCTGTGCATTGCCTCACAAGCCCTAACGCTGTGCATTGCCTCACAAACCCTAACGCTGTGCCCTGCCTCACAAACCATAACGCTGCGCATTGCCTCACAAACCCTAACGCTGTGCATTGCCTCACAAACCCTAACGCTGTGCATTGCTTCACAAACCCTAACGCTGTGCATTGCCTTACAAACCCTAACGCTGTGCATTGCCTCACAAACCCTAACGCTGTGCATTGCCTCACAAACCCTAACGCTGTGCATTGCCTCACAAACCCTAACGCTGTGCATTGCCTCACAAACCCTAACGCTGCGCATTGCCTCACAAACCCTAACGCTGTGCATTGCCTCACAAACCCTAACGCTGTGCATTGCCTCACAAACCCTAACGCTGTGCCCTGCCTCACAAACCCTAACGCTGTGCATTGCCTCACAAACCATAACGCTGTGCATTGCCTCACAAACCCTAACGCTGTGCCCTGCCTCACAAACCATAACGCTGTGCATTGCCTCACAAACCCTAACGCTGTGCATTGCCTCACAAACCCTAACGTTGTGCATTGCCTCACAAACCCTAACGCTGTGCATTGCCTCACAAACCATAACGCTGCGCATTGCCTCACAAACCATAACGCTGCGCATTGCCTCACAAACCCTAACGTTGTGCATTGCCTCACAAACCCTAACGCTGTGCATTGCCTCACAAACCATAACGCTGCGCATTGCCTCACAAACCCTAACGCTGTGCATTGCCTCACAAACCCTAACGCTGTGCCCTGCCTCACAAACCATAACGCTGCGCATTGCCTCACAAACCCTAACGTTGTGCATTGCCTCACAAACCCTAACGCTGTGCATTGCCTCACAAACCCTAACGTTGTGCATTGCCTCACAAACCCTAACGCTGTGCATTACCTCACAAACCATAACGCTGCGCATTGCCTCACAAACCCTAACGCTGTGCATTGCCTCACAAACCCTAACGCTGTGCATTGCCTCACAAACCATAACGCTGCGCATTGCCTCACAAACCCTAACGCTGTGCATTGCATCACAAACCCTAACGCTGTGCATTGCCTCACAAACCCTAACGTTGTGCATTGCCTCACAAACCCTAACGCTGTGCATTGCCTCGCAAACCATAACGCTGCGCATTGCCTCACAAACCCTAACGCTGTGCATTGCCTCACAAACCCTAACGCTGTGCATTGCCTCACAAACCATAACGCTGCGCATTGCCTCACAAACCCTAACGCTGTGCATTGCCTCACAAACCCTAACGCTGTGCATTGCCTCACAAACCATAACGCTGCGCATTGCCTCACAAACCATAACGCTGTGCATTGCATCACAAACCCTAACGCTGTGCATTGCCTCGCTAACCATAACGCTGTGCATTGCCTCACAAACCATAACGCTGTGCATTGCATCACAAACCCTAACGCTGTGCATTGCCTCACAAACCCTAACGTTGTGCATTGCCTCACAAACCCTAACGCTGTGCATTGCCTCGCAAACCATAACGCTGCGCATTGCCTTACAAACCCTAACGCTGTGCATTGCCTCACAAACCCTAACGCTGTGCATTGCCTCACAAACCATAACGCTGCGCATTGCCTCACAAACCCTAACGCTGTGCATTGCCTCACAAACCCTAACGCTGTGCATTGCCTCACAAACCATAACGCTGCGCATTGCCTCACAAACCCTAACGCTGTGCATTGCATCACAAACCCTAACGCTGTGCATTGCCTCGCTAACCATAACGCTGTGCATTGCCTCACACACCCTAACGCTGTGCATTGCATCACAAACCAGAACGCTGTGCATTGCCTTACAAACCCTAACGCTGTGCATTGCCTCACAAACCCTAACGCTGTGCATTGCCTCACAAACCCTAACGCTGCGCATTGCCTCACAAACCATAACGCTGTGCATTGCCTCACAAGCCCTAACGCTGTGCATTGCCTCACAAACCCTAACGCTGTGCATTGCCTCACAAACCATAACGCTGCGCATTGCCTCACAAACCCTAACGCTGTGCATTGCATCACAAACCCTAACGCTGTGCATTGCCTCGCTAACCATAACGCTGTGCATTGCCTCACACACCCTAACGCTGTGCATTGCATCACAAACCCTAACGCTGTGCATTGCCTCACAAACCATAACGCTGCGCATTGCCTCACAAACCCTAACGCTGTGCATTGCATCACAAACCCTAACGCTGTGCATTGCCTCGCTAACCATAACGCTGTGCATTGCCTCACACACCCTAACGCTGTGCATTGCATCACAAACCAGAACGCTGTGCATTGCCTTACAAACCCTAACGCTGTGCATTGCCTCACAAACCCTAACGCTGTGCATTGCCTCACAAACCCTAACGCTGCGCATTGCCTCACAAACCATAACGCTGTGCATTGCCTCACAAGCCCTAACGCTGTGCATTGCCTCACAAACCCTAACGCTGCGCATTGCCTCACAAACCATAACGCTGTGCATTGCCTCACAAGCCCTAACGCTGTGCATTGCCTCACAAACCCTAACGCTGTGCATTGCCTCACAAACCATAACGCTGCGCATTGCCTCACAAACCCTAACGCTGTGCATTGCCTCACAAACCCTAACGCTGTGCATTGCCTCACAAACCATAACGCTGCGCATTGCCTCACAAACCCTAACGCTGTGCATTGCATCACAAACCCTAACGCTGTGCATTGCATCACAAACCCTAACGCTGTGCATTGCCTCGCTAACCATAACGCTGTGCATTGCCTCACACACCCTAACGCTGTGCATTGCATCACAAACCAGAACGCTGTGCATTGCCTTACAAACCCTAACGCTGTGCATTGCCTCACAAACCCTAACGCTGTGCATTGCCTCACAAACCCTAACGCTGCGCATTGCCTCACAAACCATAACGCTGTGCATTGCCTCACAAGCCCTAACGCTGTGCATTGCCTCACAAACCCTAACGCTGTGCATTGCCTCACAAACCATAACGCTGCGCATTGCCTCACAAACCCTAACGCTGTGCATTGCCTCACAAACCCTAACGCTGTGCCCTGCCTCACAAACCCTAACGATGTGCATTGCCTCACAAACTCTAACGCTGTGCATTGCCTCACAAACCCTAACGCTGTGCATTGCATCACAAACCATAACGCTGTGCATTGCCTCACAAGCCCTAACGCTGTGCATTGCCTCACAAACCCTAACGCTGCGCATTGCCTCACAAACCCTAACGTTGTGCCCTGCCTCACAAACCCTAACGCTGTGCATTGCCTCACAAACCCTAACGCTGTGCATTGCCTCACAAACCCTAACGCTGTGCCCTGCCTCACAAACCCTAACGCTGTGCATTGCCTCACAAACCATAACGCTGTGCATTGCATCACAAACCCTAACGCTGTGCATTGCCTCACAAACCCTAACGCTGTGCATTGCCTCACAAGCCCTAACGCTGTGCATTGCCTTACAAACCCTAACGCTGTGCATTGCCTCACAAACCCTAACGCTGTGCATTGCCTCACAAACCCTAACGCTGTGCATTGCCTCACAAACCCTAACGCTGTGCATTGCCTCACAAACCCTAACGCTGCGCATTGCCTCACAAACCCTAACGCTGTGCATTGCCTCACAAACCCTAACGCTGTGCATTGCCTCACAAACCCTAACGCTGTGCCCTGCCTCACAAACCCTAACGCTGTGCATTGCCTCACAAACCATAACGCTGTGCATTGCATCACAAACCATAACGCTGTGCATTGCCTCACAAACCCTAACGCTGTGCATTGCCTCACAAGCCCTAACGCTGTGCATTGCCTCACAAACCCTAACGCTGCGCATTGCCTCACAAACCCTAACGCTGTGCATTGCCTCACAAACCCTAACGCTGTGCATTGCATCACAAACCATAACGCTGTGCATTGCCTCACAAACCCTAACGCTGTGCATTGCATCACAAACCATAACGCTGTGCATTGCCTCACAAACCCTAACGCTGTGCATTGCCTCACAAACCCTAACGCTGTGCATTGCATCACAAACCGTAACGCTGTGCATTGCCTCGCTAACCATAACGCTGTGCATTGTCTCACAAACCTTAACGCTGTGCATTGCCTCGCTAACCATAACGCTGTGCATTGCCTCACAAACCCTAACGCTGTGCATTGCCTCACAAACCCTAACGCTGTCCATTGCCTCACAAGCCCTAACGCTGTGCATTGCCTCACAAACCCTAACGCTGTGCATTGCCTCACAAACCCTAACGCTGTGCATTGCATCACAAACCATAACGCTGTGCATTGCCTCACAAACCCTAACGCTGTGCATTGCATCACAAACCATAACGCTGTGCATTGCCTCACAAACCCTAACGCTGTGCATTGCCTCACAAACCCTAACGCTGTGCATTGCATCACAAACCGTAACGCTGTGCATTGCCTCGCTAACCATAACGCTGTGCATTGTCTCACAAACCTTAACGCTGTGCATTGCCTCGCTAACCATAACGCTGTGCATTGCCTCACAAACCCTAACGCTGTGCATTGCCTCACAAACCCTAACGCTGTGCATTGCCTCACAAACCGTAACGCTGTGCATTGCCTCGCTAACCATAACGCTGTGCATTGTCTCACAAACCGTAACGCTGTGCATTGCCTCGCTAACCATAACGCTGTGCATTGCCTCACAAACCCAGGCTAACGCTGTGCATTGCCTCGCTAACCATAACGCTGTGCATTGCCTCGCTAACCATAACGCTGTGCATTGCCTCACAAACCCTAACGCTGTGCATTGCCTCACAAACCCTAACGCTGTGCCCTGCCTCACAAACCCTAACGCTGTGCATTGCCTCACAAACCGTAACGCTGTGCATTGCCTCACAAACCCTAACGCTGTGCCCTGCCTCACAAACCCTAACGCTGTGCATTGCCTCACAAACCCTAACGCTGTGCATTGCCTCACAAACCCTAACGCTGTGCCCTGCCTCACAAACCCTAACGCTGTGCATTGCATCACAAACCGTAACGCTGTGCATTGCCTCGCTAACCATAACGCTGTGCATTGTCTCACAAACCGTAACGCTGTGCATTGCCTCGCTAACCATAACGCTGTGCATTGCCTCACAAACCCAGGCTAACGCTGTGCATTGCCTCGCTAACCATAACGCTGTGCATTGCCTCGCTAACCATAACGCTGTCCATTGCCTTACAAACCCTAACGCTGTGCATTGCCTCACAAACCCAGGCTAACGCTGTGCATTGCCTCACAAACCATAACGCTGTGCATTGCATCACAAACCCTAACGCTGTGCATTGCTTCACAAACCATAACGCTGTGCATTGCCTCACAAACCCTAACGCTGCGCATTGCTTCACAAACCATAACGCTGTGCATTGCCTCACAAACCCTAACGCTGTGCATTGCCTCACAAACCCTAACGCTGTGCATTGCCTCACACACCCTAACGCTGCGCATTGCCTCACAAACCCTAACGCTGCGCATTGCCTCACAAAGCTGGGTTGTTCCGGTCCTTTGCCTGACAAACCCAGGCTAACGCTGTGCTTTGCCTCACAACGCTACGCTAACGACATGTACCATATGAACAATATTGGCAATGTGTTAAACACTTCAGTGGGGTCACCACCTAGCCTAGTAGGAGTGTGCTCTGCTAGGCTAAGGGTGTGGGTCGAACCCCCCGTGTCCAAATGCGTGTGCATGATAACGACCCGTGTCTCTCTTCCTTTAAAGAGTCGGGGGGCTACTCCAGGAGACATCGTACCTCTATGTCCTTGACCCTTCCCAATCTCGCAATATGACCTACAAAGTTTAACCCGTCCTACTTGAACCAACCGATCAAACAAACCCAATTCCACGGGCACAATCAAACGTCGGAAGCATTATCGGGAGTTTGGGATTTGGTGGTTTCTGGAAGCAACTGGGTAACTGGGTAGAGTTATGTGGTTGTAAACAGTCCGTGGGATCTCTGGTTAATTAGGCATTAGAGGCGGGTTTTTTTTTAAATGTGACCTTTAATTGACCTGTGACGTTCGACCTCCCAGGCTGTAACTGCTAATAGCGTACGCTTGTTGACAAACCCGCCACCTAGCGGCAGACGCTGACGCTGACGCTGGTTTCCGCATATGGACCGCGTCACTCCCCCCGTTCGCGTCGAATCCTCCGCCGCGACACCCAAACATAGGACGATAAGGAAGAGAAATGGCCTCGCGGTAACGCCCCCTAATGGCGGATTTGGTCTGGAAAACGTTGGAATATGGGATGCTGGGTACACATAATGAAACGGGATCCTGATTGTCACTAAACCGTCTCTACAGTGAGGCGATGCCACTGGGTTTCGGATCCCTGGTTATAGCCCTCACCCCTCCCACGTAATGGGCGTGGGGATCAGACCAGTCTCTTGTTTTTGTGTCGCGGGGGAGGATGCGGGGCGATGGGGGGTTCCAGCGGAGGTTTGTTCGGGGAGCCACCCGAATGGTCTAGTGGTTAGGGCGCTGGGCTATGGCGAGGGGGCCGTACAGGGCCGGTCATCGTGCTGCCGGAGTTACCTGTCGGCTTCCACGCCTCACTGCGGCAATGTCAATGTTCGCGCAGGATAAAAAAAACCATGTCCTTTTGCAAAAAAGAGTAGAGGGATTACCCTGGGCACATGGCTGTTCTCTTTGCTTGATCCTCCCCATCGACTTTCAAACGATTATTCAAAATTTCGAAATAATTTAAGAACGAATCGATAATTATTCATGAGAGTAAGTTGTGAGAATGCCTGGTGAGAAATTGAATGTCATATATAAAGCATTTCGCTTGTACATTCGCATTGTACATAATTACCATCAGATCCCTCGGTTATCCTCAGATAAATTTCGGGTTACCATCAGATTACCCTCGGGTTACCATCAGATTACCCTCGAGTTACCATCAAATTACCCTCGGGTTAACGTCACATTATCCTCTGGTTACCATCAGATTACCCTCTGGTTAACGTCACATTACCCTCTGGTTACCATCAGATTACCCTCAGGTTAACGTCACATTACCCTCCGGTGACCATCAGATTACCCTCGGGTTGACGTCACATTACCCTCCGGTGACCATCAGATTACCCTCGGGTTAACGTCACATTACCCTCTGGTTACCATCAGATTACCCTCGGGTTAACGTCACATTACCCTCCGGTGACCATCAGATTACCCTCGGGTTAACGTCACATTACCCTCTGGTTACCATCAGATTACCCTCGGGTTAACGTCACATTTACCCTCCGGTGACCATCAGATTACCCTCGGGTTAACGTCACATTACCCTCTGGTTACCATCAGATTACCCTCGGGTTGACGTCACATTACCCTCTGGTTACCATCAGATTACCCTCGGGTTGACGTCACATTAACCTCTGGTTACCATCAGATTACCCTCTGGTTAACGACAGATTACTCTTATCGTTGCCATCCGGGTACCCTCGTATGTTCCGAGACATTCAGTGTTCAGTGACATTCCCATGTGTAGGGCCCCAGAGGGGCTTTTTCGGCACGGCGACACGGCGATTTTTTAAATCGACAACGCGACATTGGGCTTGTCTTAGAATCGACATGCGACATAAGACTTAGCGACACGCGACATGGACCTTTTCTTAAAATCGACGCGCGACATGGCTACCCCCCCTCAGGGGCCTTATGTGTGTCACTAGTCGCCTAAAACATGCTCTGGCATTTATCTCTTCAATGTTTCACCACAAGTCGCAAGCTCGTAACTCTGTCTGAGCAGTCCCTAAAAGCCCATTATACACGGACGGTCAGGTACCTAAATGCAATTCGATTCTTTACAATATTATTGAAATTAACGTGATTTATGACAAAAAACAAAATCGTCCTTTCATTACACTATGCATCTTAATACAAATACAACATTTAAATTTCACGAGCAGCAGTTAAGTGAGATTTTAATGAAACGATGCCAAGGTTTATGGTCGACGTCCCATATCATTAAATTGTGTCTTAGGTAAGAGCAGTCCCTACGTCAACACCACCCACACCCCACCTCCATCTCCACCCCACTCTATACCTCCCACCCTATCCCATCCCATCCCATCCCATCCCATCCAATCCCATCCCATCCCATCCCATCCCATCCCATCCCATTCCATCCCATTCCATCCCATCCCATCCCATCCCATCCCATCCCATCCCATCCCATCCCATCCCATCCCATCCAATCCCATCCCATCCCATCCCATCCCATCCCATCCCATCCCATCCCATCCCATCCCATCCCATCCCATCCCATCCCATCCCATCCCATCCCATCCCATCCCATTCCATCCCATCCCATCCCATCCCATCCCATCCCATCCCCACCCCATCCTGTACCTTCTACCCCTCACCATCCCACCCCCTCCCCAGCCCATTCCACCTCCATTCCCACCCCACCTCCATCTCCACCCCACTCTATACCTCCCACCCTATCCCATCCTATCCCATCCCATCCCATCCCATCCCATCCCATCCCATCCCATCCCATCCCATCCCATTCCATCCCATCCCATCCCATCCCATCCCATCCCATCCCATCCCATCCCATCCCATCCCATTCCATCCCATCCCATCCCATCCCATCCCATCCCATCCCATCCCCACCCCATCCTGTACCTCCTACCCCTCTACATCCCACCCCCTCCCCCACCCCAGCCCATTCCACCCCCATTCCCACCCCACCCCATCCCCACCCCATCCTGTACCTCCCACCCCTTACCATCCCATCCCACCCACCGGTTGAACATATGTTCCCCTGTCCGTCAGAGGGTGCCTCTGTGTGTTGCCATAGCACCCCCACCCACGTGCTAGGCACTGAGGTCTCTCTCTGCTGCCGCTCTCCGTGGAGCGTGGACTCCCCAGGGGGAGGGGGTGTTAGTGGGGGCACTACCTATAGTTAGATACATCCATATGTACCGCCCAAATAACCAATTTTTTTCCCCTTTTTCTCTTAATTCACAGAGCAAAAATGTGCAATTTCTCTCGATGTGCCCATCTGAGACTGAAGTATTTTTGCTACAAATTGTCAGCTCCTGACCATATCTTCCAGTTGATGTCGAAGTGTTCAAATGATTAACCTCAGTGTACTTTGCCATGACTGTCAGTGTCTATTTTGGATGCCTTTTTAACCAAAAAAATTCACTGTCAATGACCACAATATCTCCCACTTTTCTCTGGCTCTCAATGTGCCCTCTGTGGCATGGGCGGCACACCCCCACCGCGGTACTAATGTAGTGCACCCCGCACCCACCCGTGGGGCGGATTTACAGGCGCCGGGGATTGTGGAATGAACTCGCGATCGGTCTGAGTTCCCTGACGTATTACACCTGCCACGTCGGCCTATCGCCACCCGTCCATCTTCCCGTTAATAGAGTTAATGTTTCACCGGGGTAATGTCCGAATAAACTGTACCCGGCATCGCAGACGCTGCCTGAATCATCGCGTCAGGACAGCCATGGCTTCGTCAAATCCTTGCGCTACGTCGTCGCATCCCACACCGCCACCGCCGCCACCACCACCGCCACCGAAAAAACAAAAGTTCCTCTCCCATGAAATATCTGCTCACCGGGAGGAAGGGAAGACGCGTACGCCCTCTGGTGGGTGAGAGTGCCTGTGGGAATGCCCGCGGGAATGCGATAGATCAGGACTAGTAGCGCCCCAAGCGGCCTGCACGCAACCCTTCATCTTGACCACCACGTGGTCCAGGGCCGGTACCCGTAAGCCATATTTAGGCTACGCACCACGTTTCTAAGAGGTTTTTTACAGCTACAGCCGCACGGCTTGGCGAGTTCTACGTCCCATTGCAAATAGATATTGATAGTAGAGCAGCGATAGATGCGTCTTCTACAATGGCCACCACGTCAGTACCTGTAAGGTGGACCTGCCAACTCTTACGCGTAAGCTACTCGGGGTTGATAAATACCGCCCCAGGTGACTACTAAAAGTCGGAATTCCGATGCCCGGCGTGAAGTTAATCATGAGTGGTGTAGGTAGGTATGTCTATGGGAATGTCTATGCAGAAGGGTGGGGCGGCGGGAGGTAGGCGGTGTTGCGGCGGGAGGGGGGGGGGGGTGCGGCTGGAGGGGGGGGGGTGGAGCGGCGGGGAGGGAGGGGGTGGTGCGGCGGGAGGGAGGGGGTGGAGCGGCGGGAGGGAGGGGGTGGAGCGGCGGGAGGGAGGGGGTACGGGCGAAGGAATTATGGTTTTTGCGGGTGGGTGTGTTATAATGTACCAGGGGTGGGTGATCCATGCAGTAAGCCCCCGGCCTTCCACCACCACCCGACCCCGACCCCCCGAGGGTGCAAAATCTCAAAATAATTAAATTACGCGTAGTTCCAACGAGCGCCGCATGGAAATGGCAGAGGATCTGAGGCGCGCACTCTGCGTGTAGAATGGTTTCTGTCCCATCTCAACCAGTCCTTCCCTTAATAGTCTGCGTGGGAGGAATCCTGGAACACGTCAGAGCGACGGGGTGAAACACCTAAACAAGGTAAAAAAAGAATGCGAAAAAAAACAATTGCGCTTTCAGGAAGGTTTTGCCTGAAGGTCGTTAAATGCACACGCGGACGTATAATAAACAAAAGTCGGCAGGTATGTCAATAGATCTGACACGTGAAAAATGCCCGAATACAATAATGGAGGATACGGCCTCATTATCCAATAAACTGTAGTCAATCGAAGTCCATGCTGAACACAAACAGGAGTTAACATCCTATATGGTATTAGTATATGGCTTATCCATAGATGAGATACACTTTTGGTCATACATCAATTAAGCAACAGCATAAATGAAATAAGCTTGGATATCATGAGATAAACTCGGCCATACACCGGGTGAACATCAGGATACGTGGAATAAACTTGGCCATGCATGGGATAAACTAGGCCTAATATGAAATAAGCATAACCAGACACTGAATAAACATGGCATAAACTTGGCTTTAACCTTTCTTCGCTTGGTCAAACGTGTCGATACATGGGATAAACATGGCTGGGATACATGGGATAAACATGGCTGGGATGCATGGGATAAACATGGCTGGGATACATGGGATAAACATGGCTGGGATACATGGGATAAACATGGCTGGGATACATGGGATAAACATGGCTGGGATACATGGGATAAACATGGCTGGGATACATGGGATAAACATGGCTGGGATACATGGGATAAACATGGCTGGGATGCATGGGATAAACATGGCTGGGATGCATGGGATCAACATGGCTGGGATGCATGGGATAAACATGGCTGGGATACATGGGATAAACATGGCTGGGATGCATGGGATAAACATGGCTGGGATACATGGGATAAACATGGCTGGGATGCATGGGATAAACATGGCTGGGATACATGGGATAAACATGGCTGGGATGCATGGGATAAACATGGCGGGGATGCCTGGGATAAACATGGCTGGGATACATGGGATAAACATGGCTGGGATGCATGGGATAAACATGGCTGGGATACATGGGATAAACATGGCTGGGATACATGGGATAAACATGGCTGGGATACATGGGATAAACATGGCTGGGATACATGGGATAAACATGGCTGGGATGCATGGGATAAACATGGCTGGGATGCATGGGATAAACATGGCTGGGATACATGGGATAAACATGGCTGGGATACATGGGATAAACATGGCTGGGATGCATGGGATAAACATGGCTGGGATACATGGGATAAACATGGCTGGGATACATGGGATAAACATGGCTGGGATGCATGGGATAAACATGGCTGGGATACATGGGATAAACATGGCTGGGATGCATGGGATAAACATGGCTGGGATACATGGGATAAACATGGCTGGGATGCATGGGATAAACATGGCTGGGATGCATGGGATAAACATGGCTGGGATGCATGGGATAAACATGGCTGGGATACATGGGATAAACATGGCTGGGATACATGGGATAAACATGGCTGGGATACATGGGATAAACATGGCTGGGATACATGGGATAAACATGGCTGGGATGCATGGGATAAACATGGCTGGGATACATGGGATAAACATGGCTGGGATGCATGGGATAAACATGGCTGGGATACATGGGATAAACATGGCTGGGATGCATGGGATAAACATGGCTGGGATACATGGGATAAACATGGCTGGGATGCATGGGATAAACATGGCTGGGATACATGGGATAAACATGGCTGGGATGCATGGGATAAACATGGCTGGGATACACGGGATAAACATGGCTGGGATACATGGGATAAACATGGCTGGGATACATGGGATAAACATGGCTGGGATACATGGGATAAACATGGCTGGGATACATGGGATAAACATGGCTGGGATGCATGGGATAAACATGGCTGGGATACATGGGATAAACATGGCTGGGATACATGGGATAAACATGGCTGGGATACATGGGATAAACATGGCTGGGATACATGGGATAAACATGGCTGGGATACATGGGATAAACATGGCTGGGATACATGGGATAAACATGGCTGGGATGCATGGGATAAACATGGCTGGGATACATGGGATAAACATGGCTGGGATGCATGGGATAAACATGGCTGGGATGCATGGGATAAACATGGCTGGGATACATGGGATAAACATGGCTGGGATACATGGGATAAACATGGCTGGGATACATGGGATAAACATGGCTGGGATACATGGGATAAACATGGCTGGGATGCATGGGATAAACATGGCTGGGATACATGGGATAAACATGGCTGGGATGCATGGGATAAACATGGCTGGGATACATGGGATAAACATGGCTGGGATGCATGGGATAACCATGGCTGGGATACATGGGATAAACATGGCTGGGATACATGGGATAAACATGGCTGGGATACATGGGATAAACATGGCTGGGATACATGGGATAAACATGGCTGGGATACATGGGATAAACATGGCTGGGATGCATGGGATAAACATGGCTGGGATACATGGGATAAACATGGCTGGGATACATGGGATAAACATGGCTGGAATGCATGGGATAAACATGGCTGGGATGCATGGGATAAACATGGCTGGGATACATGGGATAAACATGGCTGGGATACATGGGATAAACATGGCTGGGATGCATGGGATAAACATGGCTGGGATACATGGGATAAACATGGCTGGGATACATGGGATAAACATGGCTGGGATGCATGGGATAAACATAGCTGGGATACATGGGATAAACATGGCTGGGATACATGGGATAAACATGGCTGGGATACATGGGATAAACATGGCTGGGATACATGGGATAAACATGGCTGGGATACATGGGATAAACATGGCTGGGATACATGGGATAAACATGGCTGGGATACATGGGATAAACATGGCTGGGATACATGGGATAAACATGGCTGGGATACATGGGATAAACATGGCTGGGATACATGGGATAAACATGGCTGGGATACATGGGATAAACATGGCTGGGATGCATGGGATAAACATGGCTGGGATACATGGGATAAACATGGCTGGGATGCATGGGATAAACATGGCTGGGATACATGGGATAAACATGGCTGGGATACATGGGATAAACATGACTGGGATACATGGGATAAACATGGCTGGGATACATGGGATAAACATGGCTGGGATACATGGGATAAACATGGCTGGGATACATGGGATAAACATGGCTGGGATACATGGGATAAACATGGCTGGGATACATGGGATAAACATGGCTGGGATACATGGGATAAACATGGCTGGGATGCATGGGATAAACATGGCTGGGATACATGGGATAAACATGGCTGGGATGCATGGGATAAACATGGCTGGGATACATGGGATAAACATGGCTGGGATACATGGGATAAACATGGCTGGGATACATGGGATAAACATGGCTGGGATACATGGGATAAACATGGCTGGGATACATGGGATAAACATGGCTGGGATACATGGGATAAACATGGCTGGGATACATGGGATAAACATGGCTGGGATACATGGGATAAACATGGCTGGGATACATGGGATAAACATGGCTGGGATACATGGGATAAACATGGCTGGGATACATGGGATAAACATGGCTGGGATACATGGGATAAACATGGCTGGGATACATGGGATAAACATGGCTGGGATGCATGGGATAAACATGGCTGGGATGCATGGGATAAACATGGCTGGGATACATGGGATAAACATGGCTGGGATACATGGGATAAACATGGCTGGGATACATGGGATAAACATGGCTGGGATACATGGGATAAACATGGCTGGGATGCATGGGATAAACATGGCTGGGATACATGGGATAAACATGGCTGGGATGCATGGGATAAACATGGCTGGGATACATGGGATAAACATGGCTGGGATGCATGGGATAAACATGGCTGGGATACATGGGATAAACATGGCTGGGATACATGGGATAAACATGGCTGGGATACATGGGATAAACATGGCTGGGATACATGGGATAAACATGGCTGGGATACATGGGATAAACATGGCTGGGATGCATGGGATAAACATGGCTGGGATACATGGGATAAACATGGCTGGGATACATGGGATAAACATGGCTGGATGCATGGGATAAACATGGCTGGGATGCATGGGATAAACATGGCTGGGATACATGGGATAAACATGGCTGGGATACATGGGATAAACATGGCTGGGATGCATGGGATAAACATGGCTGGGATACATGGGATAAACATGGCTGGGATACATGGGATAAACATGGCTGGGATGCATGGGATAAACATGGCTGGGATACATGGGATAAACATGGCTGGGATACATGGGATAAACATGGCTGGGATACATGGGATAAACATGGCTGGGATACATGGGATAAACATGGCTGGGATACATGGGATAAACATGGCTGGGATACATGGGATAAACATGGCTGGGATACATGGGATAAACATGGCTGGGATACATGGGATAAACATGGCTGGGATACATGGGATAAACATGGCTGGGATACATGGGATAAACATGGCTGGGATACATGGATAAACATGGCTGGGATACATGGGATAAACATGGCTGGGATGCATGGGATAAACATGGCTGGGATACATGGGATAAACATGGCTGGGATGCATGGGATAAACATGGCTGGGATACATGGGATAAACATGGCTGGGATACATGGGATAAACATGACTGGGATACATGGGATAAACATGGCTGGGATACATGGGATAAACATGGCTGGGATACATGGGATAAACATGGCTGGGATACATGGGATAAACATGGCTGGGATACATGGGATAAACATGGCTGGGATACATGGGATAAACATGGCTGGGATACATGGGATAAACATGGCTGGGATGCATGGGATAAACATGGCTGGGATACATGGGATAAACATGGCTGGGATGCATGGGATAAACATGGCTGGGATACATGGGATAAACATGGCTGGGATACATGGGATAAACATGGCTGGGATACATGGGATAAACATGGCTGGGATACATGGGATAAACATGGCTGGGATACATGGGATAAACATGGCTGGGATACATGGGATAAACATGGCTGGGATACATGGGATAAACATGGCTGGGATACATGGGATAAACATGGCTGGGATACATGGGATAAACATGGCTGGGATACATGGGATAAACATGGCTGGGATACATGGGATAAACATGGCTGGGATACATGGGATAAACATGGCTGGGATACATGGGATAAACATGGCTGGGATACATGGGATAAACATGGCTGGGATACATGGGATAAACATGGCTGGGATACATGGGATAAACATGGCTGGGATACATGGGATAAACATGGCTGGGATACATGGGATAAACATGGCTGGGATACATGGGATAAACATGGCTGGGATACATGGGATAAACATGGCTGGGATACATGGGATAAACATGGCTGGGATACATGGGATAAACATGGCTGGGATACATGGGATAAACATGGCTGGGATACATGGGATAAACATGGCTGGGATACATGGGATAAACATGGCTGGGATACATGGGATAAACATGGCTGGGATACATGGGATAAACATGGCTGGGATACATGGGATAAACATGGCTGGGATACATGGGATAAACATGGCTGGGATACATGGGATAAACATGGCTGGGATACATGGGATAAACATGGCTGGGATACATGGGATAAACATGGCTGGGATACATGGGATAAACATGGCTGGGATACATGGGATAAACATGGCTGGGATACATGGGATAAACATGGCTGGGATACATGGGATAAACATGGCTGGGATACATGGGATAAACATGGCTGGGATACATGGGATAAACATGGCTGGGATACATGGGATAAACATGGCTGGGATACATGGGATAAACATGGCTGGGATACATGGGATAAACATGGCTGGGATGCATGGGATAAACATGGCTGGGATACATGGGATAAACATGGCTGGGATGCATGGGATAAACATGGCTGGGATACATGGGATAAACATGGCTGGGATGCATGGGATAAACATGGCTGGGATACATGGGATAAACATGGCTGGGATGCATGGGATAAACATGGCTGGGATACATGGGATAAACATGGCTGGGATGCATGGGATAAACATGGCTGGGATACATGGGATAAACATGGCTGGGATACATGGGATAAACATGGCTGGGATACATGGGATAAACATGGCTGGGATACATGGGATAAACATGGCTGGGATACATGGGATAAACATGGCTGGGATGCATGGGATAAACATGGCTGGGATACATGGGATAAACATGGCTGGGATACATGGGATAAACATGGCTGGGATACATGGGATAAACATGGCTGGGATACATGGGATAAACATGGCTGGGATACATGGGATAAACATGGCTGGGATACATGGGATAAACATGGCTGGGATGCATGGGATAAACATGGCTGGGATACATGGGATAAACATGGCTGGGATGCATGGGATAAACATGGCTGGGATGCATGGGATAAACATGGCTGGGATGCATGGGATAAACATGGCTGGGATACATGGGATAAACATGGCTGGGATACATGGGATAAACATGGCTGGGATACATGGGATAAACATGGCTGGGATACATGGGATAAACATGGCTGGGATGCATGGGATAAACATGGCTGGGATACATGGGATAAACATGGCTGGGATGCATGGGATAAACATGGCTGGGATACATGGGATAAACATGGCTGGGATGCATGGGATAAACATGGCTGGGATACATGGGATAAACATGGCTGGGATGCATGGGATAAACATGGCTGGGATACATGGGATAAACATGGCTGGGATGCATGGGATAAACATGGCTGGGATACACGGGATAAACATGGCTGGGATACATGGGATAAACATGGCTGGGATACATGGGATAAACATGGCTGGGATACATGGGATAAACATGGCTGGGATACATGGGATAAACATGGCTGGGATGCATGGGATAAACATGGCTGGGATACATGGGATAAACATGGCTGGGATACATGGGATAAACATGGCTGGGATACATGGGATAAACATGGCTGGGATACATGGGATAAACATGGCTGGGATACATGGGATAAACATGGCTGGGATACATGGGATAAACATGGCTGGGATGCATGGGATAAACATGGCTGGGATACATGGGATAAACATGGCTGGGATGCATGGGATAAACATGGCTGGGATGCATGGGATAAACATGGCTGGGATACATGGGATAAACATGGCTGGGATACATGGGATAAACATGGCTGGGATACATGGGATAAACATGGCTGGGATACATGGGATAAACATGGCTGGGATGCATGGGATAAACATGGCTGGGATACATGGGATAAACATGGCTGGGATGCATGGGATAAACATGGCTGGGATACATGGGATAAACATGGCTGGGATGCATGGGATAAACATGGCTGGGATACATGGGATAAACATGGCTGGGATACATGGGATAAACATGGCTGGGATACATGGGATAAACATGGCTGGGATACATGGGATAAACATGGCTGGGATACATGGGATAAACATGGCTGGGATGCATGGGATAAACATGGCTGGGATACATGGGATAAACATGGCTGGGATACATGGGATAAACATGGCTGGAATGCATGGGATAAACATGGCTGGGATGCATGGGATAAACATGGCTGGGATACATGGGATAAACATGGCTGGGATACATGGGATAAACATGGCTGGGATGCATGGGATAAACATGGCTGGGATACATGGGATAAACATGGCTGGGATACATGGGATAAACATGGCTGGGATGCATGGGATAAACATAGCTGGGATACATGGGATAAACATGGCTGGGATACATGGGATAAACATGGCTGGGATACATGGGATAAACATGGCTGGGATACATGGGATAAACATGGCTGGGATACATGGGATAAACATGGCTGGGATACATGGGATAAACATGGCTGGGATACATGGGATAAACATGGCTGGGATACATGGGATAAACATGGCTGGGATACATGGGATAAACATGGCTGGGATACATGGGATAAACATGGCTGGGATACATGGGATAAACATGGCTGGGATACATGGGATAAACATGGCTGGGATGCATGGGATAAACATGGCTGGGATACATGGGATAAACATGGCTGGGATGCATGGGATAAACATGGCTGGGATACATGGGATAAACATGGCTGGGATACATGGGATAAACATGACTGGGATACATGGGATAAACATGGCTGGGATACATGGGATAAACATGGCTGGGATACATGGGATAAGCATGGCTGGGATACATGGGATAAACATGGCTGGGATACATGGGATAAACATGGCTGGGATGCATGGGATAAACATGGCTGGGATACATGGGATAAACATGGCTGGGATACATGGGATAAACATGGCTGGAATACATGGGATAAACATGGCTGGGATACATGGGATAAACATGGCTGGGATGCATGGGATAAACATGGCTGGGATGCATGGGATAAACATGGCTGGGATACATGGGATAAACATGGCTGGGATACATGGGATAAACATGGCTGGGATGCATGGGATAAACATGGCTGGGATACATGGGATAAACATGGCTGGGATGCATGGGATAAACATGGCTGGGATACATGGGATAAACATGGCTGGGATACATGGGATAAACATGGCTGGGATACATGGGATAAACATGGCTGGGATACATGGGATAAACATGGCTGGGATACATGGGATAAACATGGCTGGGATACATGGGATAAACATGGCTGGGATGCATGGGATAAACATGGCTGGGATACATGGGATAAACATGGCTGGGATGCATGGGATAAACATGGCTGGGATACATGGGATAAACATGGCTGGGATACATGGGATAAACATGGCTGGGATACATGGGATAAACATGGCTGGGATGCATGGGATAAACATGGCTGGGATGCATGGGATAATCACTGCCTTAAACTTGTGAGGGCCGCCCCGATAGCTCAGTGGGTTAGAGCGCTTGCATTGAACGCTCTGGCCACCTGAGAGCCTAACTGCACGTGGACCGGTGGTTCGAGCCCCGCTGTGGCCTCGCAGGATAATGTCTTTCTTTGCAAAGAGAAGGGGGTTAACCCCGGAGATATGGCTCCGCTCTTCGCTTTCTTCTCCCATTGACGCGGTATGACCAGAATTGGTTAAAGCGTCCTGAATATACAACAAAGCAACCAACTTAATTAAACTTGTGAATAGTGAGGCACACATTATGGACGCCACGCATAAACGCCGCGGATACAAGGAATAAACGCCGCGGGCATACGGCATAAACGCCGCGGACACACGGCATAAACACCGCGGGCACACGGCATAAACGCCGCGGGCACACGGCATAAACGCCGCGGACACACGGCATAAACGCCGCCGGCACACGGCATAAACGCCGCGGGCACACGGCATAAACGCCGCGGACACACGGCATAAACGCAGCGGACACACGGCATAAACGCCGCCGGCACACGGCATAAACGCCGCCGGCACACGGCATAAACGCCGCCGGCACACGGCATAAACGCCGCGGACACACGGCATAAACGCCGCGGGCACACGGCATAAACGCCGCGGGCACACGGCATAAACGCCGCGGGCACACGGCATAAACGCCGCGGACACACGGCATAAACGCCGCGGGCACACGGCATAAACGCCGCGGGCACACGGCATAAACGCCGCGGGCACACGGCATAAAGGCCGCGGACACACGGCATAAACGCCGCCGGCACACGGCATAAACGCCGCGGGCACACGGCATAAACGCCGCGGACACACGGCATAAACGCAGCGGACACACGGAATAGACGCGGCGGGCACACGGCATAAACGCCGCGGGCACACGGCATAAACGCTGTGCGTGGTACATAACAGAAACGCCTTAAGATACCGGACCCTGAGCCCCCCCCCCACCCCCTCCCGTCTCTTCCAAACCACCCCCACCTCCCACCATCCCAGGACAATAGTTAACAGCCGCTTCGAGCGCCATTGTAATAAAGGCCGACGTGGCATTGGTCTTGTTCTTGGTTACCGTCGTCCGCTATCTCGCGAAGGTGACGCTAGGTTACCGTAACGTTGCGGTAACGTGACGCTAACGTTGGGGCGAAGGGGATCCCCCACAGCGATAATGACAAATAACACGTCACTGGGGCAGTCACCTGCACTGGCACAGACGTCTTCGTGTCATCCTGTGAGCAACGTGAGTCACAATGGGTTCCAACGCCCGGTCAACAAATGCAATTGGTCTGCCGGCTGAACCTGAAGCGCAGCCTCTTTCTCTCCTTGCAAGACCTGTCGGCATTCGCATTTTTCGCCGCGAGATGGCGGCACCACTCGCACTGCTTCAGCGGTACTCCACGTTATCAATAGCTGCGCCCCTTTCTGGCTGAAAAGATTTGTCTAAAATCAAAGAAAGCCTTGAGCGTGAGTTATGGCTGTGTACGTGTAAATTGAGAAGAGGAAAAAACAAACCCATTGATCTTTCAAGACAAGGAATAACACAATGATGCTTGCCTAGCCGGATCGATCGCTTTCAGAAGTGAGGCTAGAGTTAGTGACGGGCCGGCCGGAGGGGTGTGTGGGTGTGTGGGTGGGTGGCTGGGTCTGTGTGCGAGCGAGCGAGGGAAAGAGGAAGGGAGGGAGGGAGGGAGGGAGGGAGGGAGGGAAGGGGGCGTTTGCAATGTATTGGCCGTCTGACATGCCATGTTTATCCAGTTTTAGGCGCTCGGAATGCAGCATTAGAATACAGCCAGCCTCAGGTCACCATATCGATCTGTTGCCCCGAATTTACCTCCTAGATCGTTGTTAATAGTCTCCGCGGCAATTACGTATTTCTACTCCCCTTTCTTCTCTCGCTCTGCCCCCCCCCCCCCCCCCGCGGACCCGTTACCCCCGTCTCTCTCCCGATCGCCTCCCCTGGCCGCCAGCGGTCATTGACATGAGAGCGGCACAGAACACGTCGCCAGAGACATGGGCTATGCGCTCAGGCGTCCAGGATTAAGGTTTTGTCATTGTACGCTCAAGTAATGGAGCGTGCATTTACCTCCAGAGGCGACGTTTTCTGTGCGTTGCGGTCTTTCGTACTGATCGATTTACCATTGGCGTCAGAAGGCGTCAAATAAATAAATGTTGATTCCAAATAGCATACATGTAAAGATAATATTACAAACTCAAGTCAAATTCAAAAATAAAAATACCACGCGCAATGGATCTACTTTAGCCTCTGGAAAACTTGATGCATAAAGATCACATAATGCAGAACACAATAACACAAAATTAAAATGATGTAATAATGTTGACAATGGACATACTTCAGCGGATAAAAGCCCATTGAGCTGTTGACTCCCGAATGTCCAATTTGTGACAGTACCACATGACTACGGCTTACATAGGTTGCTATGGCGCCGTGGTTGTATAAAGACCTTGCGGTGCCAGGTGTGTTGGGGCTAGGCTGTATTCCGGGAATAACAACACGTGGATCGGTGGTTTGCGCCCTGCTGTGGCCATGTCCGTGGGGTCGCGGGATAAAGGTCCCATGTCCTTCTTCGCAAGGAGTAGGGGGTTACCCCCGGGGACATTGCTCCACTCACCCTTCCTTCTCTCATTGACGCGATATGACCAGAATTGGCTCAATCGTCCTCAATATACAACCAACGAACGTATTGCTTAATTAAATTCTACGATGTTCTTGTTAAGGAAGTTTCCGATGAAAAAAAAAACTCCTATTACATCCGGGTACCAAATTGACGACAGAAAATAAAATAAACCGATTCAAAGTGCTATTTATACACCGGAACCAGTCATCGCCAGTTCCTTCCGCTGGTGATATCGAACGGACACCGTCGGGGCAAGAGGCAACCGCAGAACAAAAAGTGAGGAGTGAGACGCTGCCATGGCCAGCTAGGAAGCCCTGCGGCGGGGAGACGGGGGGTGGTGGGGGGGCGGGGGTGAAAGGGCCGCTACATGCCGCTCAGTGTGTATTGGCAGGGTACTGAGGCACTGAGCGCCGTCGATGCGTGACACAACACCCAAACGAGGTAATTGGTGAGGTGTAAAGTTCTCTTGACTGGGAAAGGGGAGACACTTGAAGATACTTACGCCCAGACCTCATTTGATGGTTGCGTGCACGGCGTAGAAATGGCACAGTTGTCAAGCGCCACGCCCGAGACGCATAATTGTTGTCTAGGTCACCTCCTCTTGGTTTCTTCATGGACGCCATCTGCGCGCGCAGCTGGTCGGGGTAGAGTGAAATTGCATAATTATGACTCCGCTGGACAACTTTAAAATAAAGTCTTCGACCGTGAGGTTCTGTATGCATGTAGCACCGAATTGCTATTATTACTGTTTTTTTTGCTGACAAAACAAGCATATCAAGGTATAACAAGCTGAAAGTGCCGTTAGAGCAAAAAAACAGCAAAAAAACACGGGGCTATTTTGATATCAAGGCTTTACGTTGTTGATATAAAGTTTAACCTTGTTGAAATCAAGGTTATCCATGCATATCATAGCTTCATTTGTTGATATCAAAGTTAAATGTGTTTATATCAGCATTTATAGTGTTGACTTGTTGAGTTATTGATGTTAGTGATATGCGTTTTAGATTTATAGATTTATAATATATTCGGTATAAATAAAACCATCGCGTGCCGAGAAGCTACCTTTTTCGCAACAGAAGCTGAAACTGATAACAAAATGAGAAGCCATTGGGATGTGCCAGAGATACTCGCTGCGGAGTCTCCACTCCCGTTTCCTTAGCTGAGTCTTTTGGGCATTCGCTCTGATCTAATAGACGCCCTAGTCTCCACCTCATAACCTTGTTGAAGTCAAGGTTATCTATGCATATCATGGCTTCATTTGTTAATATCAAAGTTGAATGTGTTTATTTAAGCATTTATAGTGTTGACTCGTTGTTATTCACGTTATATATGCAGCTTTTATTTATGTAAAACAGTATATTCACTTAACAAATTAACTTGAATTTATAATATATTCGGTATAAATGAAGGCATTGCGTGCCGAGAAGCTACCTTCTCTCAACAGAAGCTGAAATTGATAACGAAATGAGAAGCCATTGGGGTGTGCTAGAGATACTCGTTCCTGGGGCACCATCCACTCTGTTTCCAATGTTGAGTCTCTTGGGTATTCGCTCTGACCTATTAGAATAGACGCCCTGGACTCCACCTCATAACATGTTGTGTAAACTTCGATGTAGACACATACTTCTGGCTTTTCAACCAATGTGAGACTATTTGTTAAAGCATTTGGTATTGATTGAGTCGGAAGGGGCGGTGGTTGTCGCTGCTATAGGATAGTTCAATGAATGTTCTCCCCGTCGATTCCAATGCGTGGTGACTATTATAGAGGGAGTTGGTCCGAGCTGAAAGATAGGCATATGACAATGGGTAGAGAGCGAAATGGGTTTATGTCATAAGCACTCAAAAGTGCCTCACTTTAGGGGGCGGAATTTGTCCTAAGATAAAGCCAACTGCCACGGAAACCTGTCGCAATGCCATATATATTATCTTCACGTGGAGGGTAATAGAATTTTACCCTTAAAAGTTAAATTATAACTTTATAGATGTGGTCAGCCGCAGAGTGCGGGATGGGTTTGTCGGTGACCAATGGAGTCACAACGGGCCGCTGAAATATGAATATGGGAATGGGATGGAATGAAATGGAAATTACTGAAATCATATCAAATTAGGCTACCCGACCTGCCCAGATAGTGGCCAAATGGACTTTACTGGCTAGTCGTCATGTAGATGTGTCAGGAGTAACACACACAAATCAATGAGATTCCCATAATAACTAACGATATAAGCCACCGTAGATCAGGGCCCCTGGGGTGGGGGGGGGGGGGGGTAGCCATGTCGCGTGTCGATTTAAAGAAAAGATCCATGTCGCGTGTCGATTTTAAGAAAAGTTCCATGTCGCGTGTCGCTAAGCCTTATGTCGCATGTCGATTCTAAGACAACCCCAATGTCGCTTGCCTTGTCTAGACCGATGGCGGATCTAGGATTTAAAAAAGGGGGGGGGGGTGAGTGGGGGGGGGTGCGACCAGCGTCAGGGGGCCTCTCTAAAAAAATAAGCCTCTGGGTTGCATCTACAAAATGTATGTATTTCGGCGGAGAAAGCCCGACCTTTACAGTGTATGCTCAAAAGTTCCCAAGGGGGAGTGGGGGGGGGGGGGGTATCATCCCCATACCCCCACCCCCTCCCTAGATCCGCCCCTGAAACCTTGTGTCATCTGTCAGCATTGTCTCACGATTGTCTTTGTTTGTTTCAGCGAACGCGACCAAGATGTGCTACACCAACGGCACCTGGGAACAGCAGACAGACTACACCAGCTGTCTCTCTCCCATACACATCGTGAGTACTTCAACTGACAATTGGTTGTACTGATGCATGGCTATTATACCTTGGTGTGTGTCGTTCGGTTACTTTTTCATTTACATTGTGTCCCCATTTAGAATAGACCGACCCACATTCCGACACTAAGCCCCGCCCACGCTGGAGTCATACTCCGACACTAAGCCCCGCCCACGCTGGAGTCATACTCCGACACTAAGCCCCGCCCACGCTTGAGTCACACTCCGACACTAAGCCCCGCCCACGCTGGAGTCATACTCCGACACTAAGCCCCGCCCACGCTGGAGTCATACTCCGACACTAAGCCCCGCCCACGCTGGAGTCACACTCCGACACTAAGCCCCGCCCACGCTGGAGTCATACTCCGACACTAAGCCCCGCCCACGCTGGAGTCATACTCCGACACTAAGCCCCGCCCACGCTTGAGTCACACTCCGACACTAAGCCCCGCCCACGCTGGAGTCATACTCCGACACTAAGCCCCGCCCACGCTGGAGTCATACTCCGACACTAAGCCCCGCCCACGCTGGAGTCACACTCCGACACTAAGCCCCGCCCACGCTGGAGTCATACTCCGACACTAAGCCCCGCCCACGCTTGAGTCACACTCCGACATTAAGCCCCGCCCACGCTGGAGTCATACTCCGACACTAAGCCCCGCCCACGCTTGAGTCATACTCCGACACTAAGCCCCGCCCACGCTGGAGTCCTTTTTTCCTTAATCGTGAGTATGAAATTGACAATCATTGCTGATGCTAGGTACAAGTGAGAAGTAATCATCTCTGAAACTGACAACAAAGTGAAATGCTGCTTTGTTTGTCAGACTTGTTGGTCCAACGCACATGATTGGATAAAAGAAACAGTGAATGATTGACAGTCTGGATCGGTCTATCATGAGGGTTGACTGCTTTTAAAAATTATATATGCGATATCACATGTGGATTGTACAAATCGATTGTGGCGAGAAAAGCCTACAATGTTACTTCGTGGACGAATGTGTGATGTTATGGCGATTGTACCATCTGTTCGTCGACACCCCCCCCACCCACCCGCTCTGCCCGCCCCCTCCCCCCCGGCGTTCCGCATCGAATGAAATAATGATGGCATTATTATGGCGTGTTGTGACTACTTACACTTCCTTGTTCATTACATCGATCTTTGGCTTCATCTTTGAGGCGTTCGCTCCCTGTCGACTGGGCTGTGTTAGGTCAGCGCAGAGGCAGCGTAGAGGCCGGTGTCAAATCGTACGTGCGAATGTTAAGGCAGGAGAAAACCCCGGCATGTATATTTTATATATGTATATAAAGGAGTAGGAAGTTACCTGCGGAAGCTTGGTTCTTTCTGCCTTGGTCTCTTTGATTGTCGCGGTATCATCCCACATGTTATCAATGTAAACCAACCAACACAAAGCAACCAATTGAAGTGGTGGGTGAAAGGACATGCGCATGCTACGATTTCCTGAGACACCTTGTTCTTGCACTCACCTCTACGGCCCCACAACACCTTACGGAAGCCGCCGTATACCATTAACCACTCCGCCATTCACTCCAACTCCCATGACAAACGTCCACTGATATATCACTCTCGGCCGTATGCGACAGATCAAACCGCCATTTGAGACTAGCCCGCCAATCAGCCAAAGATTTCATCGTTTCTTTCTTTTTGCACACGACCCTCTCACCGGGTTGAGATACCCGGATGTCGCTGGCGTGAGGGTGTAATGAAGGCGACGGGTGCCTCACTGTGAAGGGTGTCGTCCCTATCAGAGCATCCTCGTTGACCAACCGCAAATTAAGTGTCAGAGTGGCCTGCACAACATCTTGCTGACTGATAAGCCCAACCATAGCAATTATGGAGATGTAGGGACTTTGACATCATAGCAAGACATCATAGCAAGACATCATAGCAAGAACAACATATTTACGTCCAGAATCAGTTCACCTTTTGAAACCTTTTCGGTGTTACTATGAACAACTCGTTCATCAACATCGACAACTCCAGATTTTTAATGTCTGGTATAGTTAAATTATTTGGAATATTTATCATTAATGTGACATTGCGTAAACCTAAACGCAAGTGCGTGAAAATAATATTTGCTGCATGCTTTATTGCCAATGTAAAAGAAAATGCCGATGTCTCAGCCTAACTGGCACCGGAAATAGAACAAATCGGCACAGATCTAATGGGCAACATTCAAAATATCTCTGGAAGGGAGTGTCTAATTATGTTTATTATTGTTTTCTTCGTTGTTCTGTGTCTATATAAGGTATCACCCTGTGTACATTCTATTACTCTCGCGTGAAATGATATTCGCTGTGGGGTTGTAGGCCCAACACTTGCCAGCTTGGACTCCCATTTCAGAAAGCCACTGAGACGGAAAATTGCTCTTCTGCGTACAAACGCAATCTCTTTATTTGTGTGTGTGTGTGGGGGGGGGGGGTACCACGTGACAATAACCAGCCAATTGACGTCCCACCCCCCTTTGTGATTTAAGCACCCTGGCGCCACTCACCCCCCAGCCCCCCCCCTCCCCCACTCCTCCCCTCATTCCCAACCCAACAAGAGACGGAGGGACGGAGGGAAACAAACACCCCCCCCCCCTCTCCCCTGAGTTATTGTCCTCTGCCCGACGAAGCTGTTTGCTCACACCACCCAAGCAAACCTACAGCAGGGCACGATGACATTGGGCAATGTTCAAGGTCACTGAACATAGGCGCCGCTCACAACCTACTACGCGTACATCCGCTTACGTTACTCAAGTTTTTACGATGGCAGCTTCGTTGTCGTATTTTACCTGCGTTTTGAACGTTTTAATGTCCATACCCTGCCGGAAATGCGTTCGAATTATCCCACGTTGTCTTTATGGGTCCGAGGGCGCTAGCTCCAGAACATGGAAGTCATCTTTGTGGGATTTGAACGGGAGTTCTCTTTTATTCCTTGTGACTGACCAGCTGCCAGCAGAATGGGACATAACTTCACGCCACGGGAATGGAATTTTTACCGCCTGTCGTTAAATCACAATTAAATTGTATTTTTTATAAATGAATAAATGAAAGAAGAGCAGGATGAGACCAGACTATCAGGCTAAACACAAGGGGATGTGATAGCGACGTGTCCTTATCAATCACAGCAGTGAAAAATCAGGCGACCGGCGCAGGCCGATGGGTGGGAGAGGGGGGAGGGGTGGGAATGGGGGTGGGGGCGGGAGTAGGATGGCGTCAGGGTGAGGGATGACGTGGCGGGAGGGAGGGCGTCAGGGTGAGGGATGACGTGGCGGGAGGGAGGGCGAGTGGATGATGAATGCCACGATAAACGAGGACAAAGACTTTCGCAATAATCCCGCGATTACGAGTGACACAACTTGCCATTTACTTCTCCCATTTTGCGTCGAGGAGCCTCACGATTTTAATGTCGACGACGCTTATGGCATTAGGGACGTCACTGTTATAATGTCAGTGTCTGCGTGAAATGTCGCGATGTCATTATAATCAGTTTCCTTGCCGTGACGTCGCTTCCCTCGGTTGTCACATTTTGCCGTCGGCCGCCACCGGCCTGACGTCGCCGCCACCGGCCTGACGTCATCGGCCTGACGTCACTGCGCCACCGGCCTGACGTCGCCGCCAGGGGCCTGACGTCGCCGCCACCGGCCTAACGTCATCGGCCTGACGTCGCCGCCACCGGCCTGACGTCGCCGCCAGGGGCCTGACGTCGCCGCCACCGGCCTGACGTCGCTGACACCGGTCTGACGTTGCCGCCGCCGGCCTGACGTCGCCGACCGCTACGCGTTGGGACTCTGTGTCATGAGTCACTGTCACACGTCATTGACGTCAATACCATTATCGAAATAACATCGCTTTGGTCAGTAGACAATGCAAACAATGGATTGCAGATCTTCTTACCGAATTTGGCAACATTATTTCAACCAATGTCACTTAAATATGGATGACCTATCGAATTAATGAGATATAATATTTTGATTTGTGCCTTACCTAAACAGTGGAAATCCGTTTTACGTCAGTCTAGACACCTCTTGGCTAAACAATATGTCAATGTTAGGGGAGGCTTCATGAAATATTGATGACTATTCTCGTATCGCTCACATGTGAACATCTATAAACGAAAATATTCAGGACTGATGCAAATAAACAAGAGACACCAAAATAATATCACTATGGTCTACATGATTAGGCCTACATACATACTTTTTCAGACTAAAGGATCTTCTGATTTGACATTTCACAAGATATAGCTTAAGACGCTATCAGATTAAAAGCTCTTACCTCACGACAAACAAGATAAAACAAATTTAAACCGTTCGTCGAGCGAGAGAAAATGTTTCATAAAACATTCAATAACTTTACGGTACCGGGAATCTCCCAGAAGAAGAATAATCGTTTATTCAGACCAGAACACAGTAAGAATACAAACAATGTGCTAGATATGCATGGTGAAGTGGTGACTGGTCCAGGAGACCTCCATTATGACCTGTGGTCGCTAGCATGGAGTCCACCTTGGCAAAAAAAACAAAAAACAAAGCGAGACAATCAACAAGAATAAATGTATCTAACTTGATGTCGTTAAAGACAATTAAAGAAACAGGCAAAATAAAAAAAAATAAGTAAATAAAAAAGCGAGAAACATCATCGTTATCAATACATTAAAATTATTAAGTATATGCACGATCATCAACGTTTTGGGGCCTCAGGAACATGAGATACCGAAAGAACCAATATACATGTATGTATGGCAAAATAATTAGTAATTGAGTTGACACACATAACAATTTACTATTAAGCAGTCAATTCTATACGAGTCTATAAATCTCTGTTTGATATGTCGGGTATATCCGGCTTGGCTATGAGTAAAAATCTTCGTGATTATGTCTTGAGGTAATTCGTTTATTAAATGCGTAAGATAATATCTAATGCAACTTTCTGCAAACTTGTGTTTTGTTCTAGGGATAATAGTATTGTATTTTTGTCTAGTGTTGTAGTTATGTCTGTCAAGTATTCGAGGTAAGTCGAATGTATTCAAAAAGTATGCGGGGAGATCATTATGCTTTAACCTGTAATAAAACTTTAGCGCCTGAAGTTTATGAATGTCGTCGATTTTAAGGACATTCAGATGTTTAAATAAGCGATCGGTGTGGGCCATGTAATTACTCCTTGTAATGATACGTACAGCTTTCTTCTGGATGTTTTTCAGTCGATTACTTTGGTACCCCCAGGCTAGTATACAATAGTGAAAATGCGATAGTATGAGTGAGTTGTATATAGTCAGGAGAATGTTCTGAGGAAGGACGTATTTTAGTTGCTGCATGATTCCAACCACTTTAGATATCTTGAAAGCAATATTATCGCTATGACTGGACCATTTCAGATTTTTCTGTATGGTCAGTCCAAGAAAATCAAATTGATCAACACATTCTAGCTTGGTATGGTCAATATAGAGTTCTGGCATTATTACTCGTTTTTGCGGCATATAGAAAATCATAAACTTGGTTTTTGTGATGTTAAGAGATAGTTGGTTTAGTTTAAGCCAATTATTTACTAAAGACAGTTCATTGTTCAGTATATCAGCACTACGTTGTATGTTAGTCTTGGAGGCGCAAGCGCTAAGTGTGCTGGAAAGGGTTGTATCATCAGCATATATAATTGCACTAAATATCGCACTCGCCCTAGATATGTCGTTTATATAGATTATAAAAAGTAATGGGCCAAGTATGGATCCCTGTGGAACCCCTCGGGAGACGGGGGTTTCTTCTGATATATCATTATCTAGGCTTACGTACTGTTTTCGGTTATGAAGATAATTGGTTATTAAACTAAGCGCAGCCCCACACACCCCATAGTGTTTTAGTTTAAATAATAGTATATCATGGTTAATGGTGTCAAAGGCCTTTGACAAATCTAGAAATATACTTATTGGGATCTGGCCTTCGTCCAGTTTTTGTATTGTTCTATCTATTAATTACAATGTTGCAAGTTGAGTGGAATGTTTTTTCCGAAAACCATACTGACCGCTGTTAAACAGTTTCTCGTGATCAAAATGTTCATACATCTGATCATAAATTACTCTTTCAAAAACTTTAGATATAGCTGGTAAAATTGATATTGGCCTATAGTTATCGACGTTAGACTTTTCACCCTTTTTGAACACTGGTACTACTTTAGCAAGCTTCAATTTATCTGGAAAAGTGCCCGTTGTAATAGATTGGTTAATTATGTGAGTAATTGCTTTGCTCAATTCTACTTTCAATAGCTTCAGTGTTTTCATGGACATCTTATCATGCCCAGAACTAATTTTTGGTTTAAGCTGATCGATTATTTTTTCCGTGACAGTGTGGTTAATTAAGTGAAACTCCATCTTTGTATCACAAGGGTCCCCAAGAAAGCTGGCGTAAGTTTGGCTGGGATCTGGGAGGATTTTTCTAGCAAGTTTTGCTCCGATAGTGCTGAAAAAATCATTGAAGCCATTAGCTATAGCCGGTCGATCGGAAGTCATTTTGCCATTAATGTTAAATACTTCAGGAAATTTGTCCTTTCTCTTTGATTTATGAATAACGGATTTTATTGCTTTCCAGGTTTCCTTTAGGTCACCTTTACATTTCTCAAAAGCATTGGAATAATACAATCTTTTTGCTTCCCGAATACTGTTCTTTAAAATATTTTCATAGGTTCTCAGGTTGGTCCTTAGGATGTCGTATTGACGAGAATTTGGTTCCGTCATTTTAAGCTTTTTATAAAGTTTGTCTTTAAATGCTATGGACTTAATAATACCATTGGTGATCCAGTTTGCCTTTTTGTGCTTTCTCTTGTTAAATTTTACTGTTTTGCTTGGTAAAAAAACATCCCTGGCATGTGTAATTATATCCTCGAGTATCTTATAGTTACTGTTAGGATCAGCACATGGGTCTATGTCGAGTTTACCTAGTACGTCTGCGTTGGCAATATGCTTTTTGAAGTTTTCTACTGATTGTGGATCATTGGTATTTATGGTAATATATGCGGGCGCTTTGTTTGTACGTCGCATATCAATGTCTAGAGATAAGTAATACGGGAGATGGTCTGAGATAGCCTTCAATATAATTCCAGCTGTTGTATTCAGTGAACTGGATGTTAACTTACACAGAAAATTATCAATTAGCGTACCCCTATGACGCGACAGTCTAGTCGGCAAAGTAATTTTCGGAAGAAAACTGCAAGCTACAATGGTGTCGAAGTAGTCGCTAATGGCTGGTTTTCCGCAAATCTTTAAAAGGTCTATATTAAAATCACCTGCTAGGATAAATTCCCTATGTGGTTTACTCCCTTCAAATGAAAGTATAACCTCAGATAATTCTTGGGAAAACGTCGCATAATTTTCGTTTATGTCACATGGAGGTCGATATATATTACCTAGCAACATTTTTCTGTCAGTGGGCCGTCCAAACACTTCAATAAATTGCGCTTCCCAAATGTCAGATTTGACCGGGTTTTCTATGCAAGTATACCCATATGATTTATGGAGATATATCAACAGGCCTCCACGCGCGCTACAATATTTACCCTGGGATATTAATACATAATCCTCGAGTTCATACAGACCGACATCATCATTATCGGATAACCAGGTTTCCTGTAAACATATTGCACTTAACACCACATTACCAGCATGTAAAACACTTAGAAACACTTTCAGTTGGTCAATCTTGGAACGAATTGAGGCAATATTTAAGCTGAGTATAGTAAACTTGTGTCGGTGACGTTCAATAACATTAATAAACTTTTCCACTTCACAATAAGGTGAGTGCTCAATAGTAATTTCATCCGTACAAGCATTGGCAACATTGTCATAATATTTCTGTTGTAACGTCTCATTTAATGAATTAAAGTTTAGGCCCCCAATATGTTTTAAGATGTCATCATCTATATTGTTACCCATGTTCTATGCATAAACCAGATGCTATATCAACATGAATCTCCGCAAACTTGAACATCGAACGAACAAAAACATTGAACCAAACTTTTATACAAACAGTTCTGTCATGGTTCATTACGTGAGCTAACACTGGTGGCACATCAGGGTAGGAATCTCCCAGAGTTGATACACATACAGTCGGCAGCGTTCACCAGTAAATGTCTCAATACACCGTAATCATCCAAGACAAACATTCTAAGAGCCGAGTAACGAGAAAGTAACCGATGAATGCGCCGATCTCAGCCATGTTCGGTCCGACTAAGAGAAGACATGTCACGTGACACATAATCCTTGGCCATCTAGCGCCCGGTTTCAACTATCTACTGTTGATACCCTGCGAGGTGATGGTGGTGGTGGTGGGGGGGGGGGGGGCTGCGGCAGAAACCGGAGCGAGTGTGGCCGTGGGTGACGGGTTGATAGGGATGATGCCGGGGGCTGGGAGAGGGGGGATGTGTGTGTAAGTGTGGGGGGGGGGCGTGTGCAATGATGAACGTTTACAAATCTGGGAGTCAAGCATGCTGAGAGCGAGGACACAGACAGGCCGCCGAGTTAAGGTCGCAGGGTAAATATCTCATGTCCTTCTTGGTAAAGAGTAGGGGGTTACCCCCGGAGACATGGCTCTACTCTTCCTTCCTTCTCTTATTGACGCGATATGACCAAAAGTGGTTAAGGCGTCCTGAATATAGGCCAACCAACCCGGTTAGCTTTAAATGCTACCTGTGGTAGGTTTTCGCTGTCATGGTCACAGGTCACAGTGGATCGCGTGGGAGGAGGGGCTGCGGGCAAATTGAGTGAGGCGAGAGTGGGGAGTGGAGGGGAGGGGGAGGGGTGGGGGAGGGGGAGGGGGAGGGACACTGACGGGGAGTTCCAAGGGAGTGGGTGGACCCAAGGTGTCCCACCCGCGTGAAGGATGGTACAGACGCCCAGGCCGACCACAACCAGAAGTCATCCATCTTTAGTACACAGACACTGCACCCTCGCACAGACAGGCGAGCTCCATACCCCGCACCCCTCCCGCACCCCGCCCCCCTCCCACACCCCTCCCACACCCCGCACCCAGCCCAGACCCCTACTCCCGTTTCTTTAAATTGAACAGCAGAACAAGCATCAGGAGCGATGTATTCTGTACCGAGGACATTCTGGTTGAAGGTTATTTTAGGAGAGGGTTATTCTATGCTATGAACATCCCAGCGAGAGGCTATGTAACAGAGGCGTAGTATTCACAGATGAGGGTTATTCTATGCTATGAACATCCCAGTGAGAGGCTATGTAACAGAGGCGTAGTATTCACAGATGAGGGTTATTCCATGCTATGAACATCCCAGTGAGAGACTATGTAACAGAGGCGTAGTATTCACAGATGAGGGTTATTCTATGCTATGAACATCCCAGTGAGAGGCTATGTAACAGAGGCGTAGTATTCACAGATGAGGGTTATTCTATGCTATGAACATCCCAGTGAGAGGCTATGTAACAGAGGCGTAGTATTCACAGATGAGGGTTATTCTATGCTATGAACATCCCAGCGAGAGGCTGTGTAACAGAGGCGTAGTATTCACAGATGAGGGTTATTCTATGCTATGAACATCCCAGCGAGTGGCTATGTAACAGAGGCGTAGTATTCACAGATGAGGGTTATTCTATGCTATGAACATCCCAGTGAGAGGCTATGTAACAGAGGCGTAGTATTCACAGATGAGGGTTATTCTATGCTATGAACATCCCAGTGAGAGGCTATGTAACAGAGGCGTAGTATTCACAGATGAGGGTTATTCTATGCTATGAACATCCCAGTGAGAGGCTATGTAACAGAGGCGTAGTATTCACAGATGAGGGTTATTCTATGCTATGAACATCCCAGCGAGAGGCTGTGTAACAGAGGCGTAGTATTCACAGATGAGGGTTATTCTATGCTATGAACATCCCAGTGAGAGGCTATGTAACAGAGGCGTAGTATTCACAGATGAGGGTTATTCTATGCTATGAACATCCCAGCGAGAGGCTGTGTAACAGAGGCGTAGTATTCACAGATGAGGGTTATTCTATGCTATGAACATCCCAGCGAGTGGCTATGTAACAGAGGCGTAGTATTCACAGATGAGGGTTATTCTATGCTATGAACATCCCAGTGAGAGGCTATGTAACAGAGGCGTAGTATTCACAGATGAGGGTTATTCTATGCTATGAACATCCCAGTGAGAGGCTATGTAACAGAGGCGTAGTATTCACAGATGAGGGTTATTCTATGCTATGAACATCCCAGTGAGAGGCTATGTAACAGAGGCGTAGTATTCACAGATGAGGGTTATTCTATGCTATGAACATCCCAGCGAGAGGCTGTGTAACAGAGGCGTAGTATTCACAGATGAGGGTTATTCTATGCTATGAACATCCCAGCGAGTGGCTATGTAACAGAGGCGTAGTATTCACAGATGAGGGTTATTCTATGCTATGAACATCCCAGTGAGAGGCTATGTAACAGAGGCGTAGTATTCACAGATGAGGGTTATTCTATGCTATGAACATCCCAGTGAGAGGCTATGTAACAGAGGCGTAGTATTCACAGATGAGGGTTATTCTATGCTATGAACATCCCAGTGAGAGGCTATGTAACAGAGGCGTAGTATTCACAGATGAGGGTTATTCTATGCTATGAACATCCCAGTGAGAGGCTATGTAACAGAGGCGTAGTATTCACAGATGAGGGTTATTCTATGCTATGAACATCCCAGTGAGAGGCTATGTAACAGAGGCGTAGTATTCACAGATGAGGGTTATTCTATGCTATGAACATCCCAGCGAGAGGCTATGTAACAGAGGCGTAGTATTCACAGATGAGGGTTATTCTATGCTATGAACATCCCAGCGAGAGGCTATGTAACAGAGGCGTAGTATTCACAGATGAGGGTTATTTTAGGAGAGGGTTATTCTATGCTATGAACATCCCAGTGAGAGGCTATGTAACAGAGGCGTAGTATTCACAGATGAGGGTTATTTTAGGAGAGGGTTATTCTATGCTATGAACATCCCAGTGAGAGGCTATGTAACAGAGGCGTAGTATTCACAGATGAGGGTTATTCTATGCTATGAACATCCCAGTGAGAGGCTATGTAACAGAGGCGTAGTATTCACAGATGAGGGTTATTTTAGGAGAGGGTTATTCTATGCTATGAACATCCCAGTGAGAGGCTATGTAACAGAGGCGTAGTATTCACAGATGAGGGTTATTTTAGGAGAGGGTTATTCTATGCTATGAACATCCCAGTGAGAGGCTATGTAACAGAGGCGTAGTATTCACAGATGAGGGTTATTTTAGGAGAGGGTTATTCTACGCTATGAACATCCCAGTGAGAGGCTATGTAACAGAGGCGTAGTATTCACAGATGAGGGTTATTTTAGGAGAGGGTTATTCTATGCTATGAACATCCCAGTGAGAGGCTATGTAACAGAGGCGTAGTATTCACAGATGAGCGTTATTCTATGCTATGAACATCCCAGTGAGAGGCTATGTAACAGAGGCGTAGTATTCACAGATGAGGGTTATTCTATGCTATAAACATCCCAGTGAGAGGCTATGTAACAGAGGCGTAGTATTCACAGATGAGGGTTATTCTATGCTATGAACATCCCAGTGAGAGGCTATGTAACAGAGGCGTAGTATTCACAGATGAGGGTTATTCTATGCTATGAACATCCCAGTGAGAGGCTATGTAACAGAGGCGTAGTATTCACAGATGAGGGTTATTCTATGCTATGAACATCCCAGTGAGAGGCTATGTAACAGAGGCGTAGTATTCACAGATGAGGGTTATTCTATGCTATGAACATCCCAGTGAGAGGCTATGTAACAGAGGCGTAGTATTCACAGATGAGGGTTATTCTATGCTATGAACATCCCAGTGAGAGGCTATGTAACAGAGGCGTAGTATTCACAGATGAGGGTTATTCTATGCTATGAACATCCCAGTGAGAGGCTATGTAACAGAGGCGTAGTATTCACAGATGAGGGTTATTCTATGCTATGAACATCCCAGTGAGAGACTATGTAACAGAGGCGTAGTATTCACAGATGAGGGTTATTCTATGCTATGAACATCCCAGTGAGAGGCTATGTAACAGAGGCGTAGTATTCACAGATGAGGGTTATTCTATGCTATGAACATCCCAGTGAGAGGCTATGTAACAGAGGCGTAGTATTCACAGATGAGGGTTATTCTATGCTATGAACATCCCAGTGATAGGCTATGTAACAGAGGCGTAGTATTCACAGATGAGGGTTATTTTAGGAGAGGGTTATTCTATGCTATGAACATCCCAGTGAGAGGCTATGTAACAGAGGCGTAGTATTCACAGATGAGGGTTATTCTATGCTATGAACATCCCAGCGAGAGGCTATGTAACAGAGGCGTAGTATTCACAGATGAGGGTTATTTTAGGAGAGGGTTATTCTATGCTATGAACATCCCAGTGAGAGGCTATGTAACAGAGGCGTAGTATTCACAGATGAGGGTTATTTTAGGAGAGGGTTATTCTATGCTATGAACATCCCAGTGAGAGGCTATGTAACAGAGGCGTAGTATTCACAGATGAGGGTTATTTTAGGAGAGGGTTATTCTATGCTATGAACATCCCAGTGAGAGGCTATGTAACAGAGGCGTAGTATTCACAGATGAGGGTTATTCTATGCTATGAACATCCCAGCGAGAGGCTATGCAACAGAGGCGTAGTATTCACAGATGAGGGTTATTCTATGCTATGAACATCCCAGTGAGAGGCTATGTAACAGAGGCGTAGTATTCACAGATGAGGGTTATTCTATGCTATGAACATCCCAGCGAGAGGCTATGTAACAGAGGCGTAGTATTCACAGATGAGGGTTATTCTATGCTATGAACATCCCAGCGAGAGGCTATGTAACAGAGGCGTAGTATTCACAGATGAGGGTTATTCTATGCTATGAACATCCCAGTGAGAGGCTATATAACAGAGGCGTAGTATTCACAGATGAGGGTTATTTTAGGAGAGGGTTATTCTATGCTATGAACATCCCAGTGAGAGGCTATGTAACAGAGGCGTAGTATTCACAGATGAGGGTTATTCTATGCTATGAACATCCCAGTGAGAGGCTGTGTAACAGAGGCGTAGTATTCACAGATGAGGGTTATTCTATGCTATGAACATCCCATTGAGAGGCTATGTAACAGAGGCGTAGTATTCACAGATGAGGGTTATTCTATGCTATGAACATCCCAGTGAGAGGCTATGTAACAGAGGCGTAGTATTCACAGATGAGGGTTATTCTATGCTATGAACATCCCAGTGGGAGGCTATGTAACAGAGGCGTAGTATTCACAGATGAGGGTTATTCTATGCTATGAACATCCCAGTGAGAGGCTATGTTACAGAGGCGTAGTATTCACAGATGAGGGTTATTCTATGCTATGAACATCCCAGTGAGAGGCTATGTAACAGAGGCGTAGTATTCACAGATGAGGGTTATTCTATGCTATGAACATCCCAGTGAGAGGCTATGTAACAGAGGCGTAGTATTCACAGATGAGGGTTATTCTATGCTATGAACATCCCAGTGAGAGGCTATGTAACAGAGGCGTAGTATTCACAGATGAGGGTTATTTTAGGAGAGGGTTATACTATGCTATGAACATCCCAGTGAGAGGCTATGTAACAGAGGCGTAGTATTCACAGATGAGGGTTATTTTAGAAGTGGTGTATTCTATAGGAAGGATATAATGGAGGAAGATTATCTTATGAGAAACATATTCTGGGGAAATGTTATTTTAGGAGAGGTATGTTCTGTGGGAAGGATATGATGGGGAAACTTCGTTTTATGACATTGATGATATATAAAGGAGGTTCTACAGAAAGTATAATAAGAGAGAGTTTTGACCAGAGTTGGTGACACGAGTCACCTTTTAAAATCACTCTCAAATCTATTTGTCTTTCTTTATCTCTATTCATCCGATGTCAAGTTAACTAATCTTTACTTGGACCATACTAGTCGTCTGTATATATATAGTTACTGGTTACCGTGCTAATGATTCCCATAAATTGTAAACTATAAATGATATGGATTTCGTGTTATTAACTTTTCCCTGAATTATAAAATCACACTGTACAAATATAAGTATTTCTTTAATTTGGTGGCACGTTCGCATATTTTGCTACGTCGATACGTTGTTCAAATAAATAACGCTTGCATAAAAAGAAAGTATTCAAACGTGACTCGAAGGGAACCCAGAAATAGCCCAGTTGCCGCACGCCGACCGACATATTTTCATTTTATCAATTTTACTTCTCACTGTCTCATTTTGTCTTGCTGATTGATTTCAGTCTGAGTCAATATAAGAGACAGAATTCATTGAAAGATTGTCGTGATGTGGCTATCAGACTGTCAAAGGCAGACGGCCTATATGTGCTCTCTGGGTGTCCCATTGTCGTGAAGAAACACTTCTGAATCAGTCGCCATCGCGACACGTCTTTGTGACGATGGCAACCCTTAAATATATCTGTCTGGTCCCTGTCACTTACTCTTTGTCCCCATATATGTGTATATATCCTTCTTCACAACCCTTCCCCCTTCTTTCTCTATTTTTTCTCTGCCCATGCTTTTTCTCTTCCTACGAATCAGAACCATTTTATTTGATGAAGCATTCATAACAAAACGAAAAAGGAACCAGGAAAATTGCTTTTCTTTATCCTTATATAAGTGGAAATATTATAGCAATTATTATTATAATTGTTATAAATATATGCGACTGCTATTATTAGTGTTGCCATAATTATTATTATAATACACCATTGTTACTATTGTTATACGGAGTATTATTACCAAGACTAATACTATTATAGATACTACTATTACAAAGACTAATATAATAGAGGCTATTATTATTGTCACGAATATTATTATAATGACTTTAATTAGTCTAACAATTATCATTATTATAACTTTAATTAGTCTACGATTATTAGTATAATAGCAATATTATTCACTCCTTATGCTTTCAGGAAGACTTCCACAACTACTTGGTCCGCGTCCTCTACTACATCGGCTTCACCGCCTCCATCGTCACCGGCATCGTGGCACTCTTCATCTTCCTCTACTTCAAGTAAGGCTTGCACAATGTCACCCAGTTAGTAAGGCTTCAGCGCCTCCATCGTCACCGGCATCGTGGCACCCTTCATCTTCCTCTACTTCAAGTAAGGCTTGCACAATGTCACCCAGTCAGTAAGGCTTCACCGCCTCCATCGTCACCGGCATCGTGGCACTCTTCATCTTCCTCTACTTCAAGTAAGGCTTGCACCACAGGCGCTCAGATCTGCTGACAGAACCCCCGAAGTAAATAAACAACGCCCCCCTCTCAGGCACCGCATATAATAGAAAGAAAGGTACCGCTCTTGGTTTGCAGCGCCACAGACAGGCCCTCGCTTCAACCGGCCCTAGCGACCCACACACGACATTCACAACGCATCTATCACCTCGAATCAACTCAATAGAAGTTTAACTCTTACCACATCTACTTTCTGATGCCTGACATGTCCACAACTTAGCACAAATATGACATTTTCACAACAACTTGCAAAACAACAACACACTCGGACAGATCCCTCGACCACTTTCGCCAGAAACGTGCCAGTGCGCAACTCAGAGCGAGCATTCCGGTGACGTCTTTACTTCCGGCTTGTGCAGAAGGCGTGTGATTGGCTGTGACTTATTTCTGGCGGGGGCATTTGAACAGTTTAAATTTTACGCAGGCAAATCCACATAAATCTGCCTTCTAGCGCTGTTGTACTATGTCTTCATTCGAAAAAATTACGTATCGGTATGCGTCTTTGCAAGTTTCCTCCTTATTTTTTTTCTTAAATAAGATAATCGATATTATTTCAGTTCATCTGACAGCTTTCACCGTAAAGAGTATAAGGGGGGCCACTTCTGCGATCAAGTCTCGGTAGTCGCTTACACGTTACGCCGTGCGTCGTGGCACTGAAATAATTTAGTTACACTTTATACTACACATGCAGTTGGTATGCATGATACCAATGCTTATTTAATATGACCGCACTATTGCATATAAATCTATATACTAAAGTGAAGAAATTAAAGCAATATAAATATTTCAATCATACTTCCACATGTATGGTGAAATCGCATTATTAGCAGTTTCCCAGAATATCCCAAATATATTTATATCATTGAAATTTCCTAAACGAAGATTACATCTGTCTCAAGTATTCTGTGCCTGGCAGCCCTGAACTCTTTATCGTCTTACACCAAGTCCCATATCCCGGCATCACTATATCTGCGATAATTAGGAGGGTATTAGCCAGATACGCCGGGCACTTTTGGCGGGCAGTTTCAAGTTTTCTGACGGCAGGCACTCAGGTGCTGTTTAGCCGCTCCAAAATAATGCCACTCGAGGCCGTCACAGCCACTCTTTCCTCCTTGTTCTTGAAGACGACGTACAGCTTGCCGCAAATAGAATGTCTTGCCTATCCCTGCTTGGCGGGTAATACATACATTATGGCCGCCTAGATTAGGTCCAGCGCGGTTTCCAATTGTTCCATTATTTGATTTGCCATGCATGACTTGTTGATGTTTACATCTTTTATTAAATACCCAGACACGTGATCAGAGGAGTTCCAATAAAATATATAGGTCGTGGGTCACCGGAAGACACTAAATGAAGGGGTTACTAGTATTATCATGTTCGAGAGGGAAAGTCCACTGACTATTTATTTACATTATGGATTCTTCGTGTAAGTTTGTATAGTGTGCACGTGTCCACAACCGCCCTATACCAAGCAGCAAAACAACCTTTGACATCAGGCAACTGTTTGTGCCTACAGATTAAAAAAAAATGGGGCGAAAACACTTAAACTGTTTGTACCAAAAATCCAATTCGAGATCTCTACAAATATTTAAATGTTATGAACCACACCCCTGTTTGCGAAGATGGGGGTGTAGCCCCCCTAACCCAATGTGTGACACGATTTCAGTGACGTCACCGGAATGCTCACTCTGAGTTGCGCACTGGCACGTTTCTGGCGAAAGTGGTCGAGGGATCTGTCCGAGTGTGTTGTTGTTTTGCAAGTTGTTGGGAAAATGTCCGATTTGTGCTAAGTTGTGGACATGTCAGGCATCAGAAAGTAGATGTGGTAATAGTTAAACTTCTATGGAGTTGATTCGAGGTGATAGATGCGTTGTGAATGTCGTGTGTGGGTCGCTAGGGCCAGTTGAAGCGAGGGCCTGTCTGTGGCGCTGCAAACCAAGAGCGGTACCTTTCTTTCTATTATATGCGGTGCCTGAGAGGGGGGCGTTGTTTATTTACTTCGGGGGTTCTGTCAGCAGATCTGAGCGCCTGTGGCTTGCACAATGTCACCCAGTCAGTAAGGCTTCACCGCCTCCATCGTCACCGGCATCGTGGCACTCTTCATCTTCCTCTACTCCAAGTAAGGCTTGTACAATGTCACCCAGTCAGTAAGGCTTCACCGCCTCCATCGTCACCGGCATCGTGGCACTCTCCATCTTCCTCTACTTCAAGTAAGGCTTACACAATGTCACCCAGTCAGTAAGGCTTCACCGCCTCCATCGTCACCGGCATCGTGGCACTCTTCATCTTCCTCTACTTCAAGTAAGGCTTACACAATGTCACCCAGTCAGTAAGGCTTCACCGCCTCCATCGTCACCGGCATCGTGGCACTCTTCATCTTCCTCTACTTCAAGTAAGGCTTACACAATGTCACCCAGTCAGTAAGGCTTCACCGCCTCCATCGTCACCGGCATCGTGGCACTCTTCATCTTCCTCTACTTCAAGTAAGGCTTACACAATGTCACCCAGTCAGTAAGGCTTCACCGCCTCCATCGTCACCGGCATCGTGGCACTCTTCATCTTCCTCTACTTCAAGTAAGGCTTGCACAATGTCACCCAGTCAGTAAGGCTTCACCGCCTCCATCGTCACCGGCATCGTGGCACTCTTCATCTTCCTCTACTTCAAGTAAGGCTTGCACAATGTCACCCAGTCAGTAAGGCTTCACCGCCTCCATCGTCACCGGCATCGTGGCACTCTTCATCTTCCTCTACTTCAAGTAAGGCTTACACAATGTCACCCAGTCAGTAAGGCTTCACCGCCTCCATCGTCACCGGCATCGTGGCACTCTTCATCTTCCTCTACTTCAAGTAAGGCTTGCACAATGTCACCCAGTCAGTAAGGCTTCACCGCCTCCATCGTCACCGGCATCGTGGCACTCTTCATCTTCCTCTACTTCAAGTAAGGCTTACACAATGTCACCCAGTCAGTAAGGCTTCACCGCCTCCATCGTCACCGGCATCGTGGCACTCTTCATCTTCCTCTACTTCAAGTAAGGCTTGCACAATGTCACCCAGTCAGTAAGGCTTCACCGCCTCCATCGTCACCGGCATCGTGGCACTCTTCATCTTCCTCTACTTCAAGTAAGGCTTGCACAATGTCACCCAGTCAGTAAGGCTTCACCGCCTCCATCGTCACCGGCATCGTGGCACTCTTCATCTTCCTCTACTTCAAGTAAGGCTTACACAATGTCACCCAGTCAGTAAGGCTTCACCGCCTCCATCGTCACCGGCATCGTGGCACTCTTCATCTTCCTCTACTTCAAGTAAGGCTGACACAATGTCACCCAGTCAGTAAGGCTTCACCGCCTTCATCTTCCTCTACTTCAAGTAAGGCTTGCACAATGTCACCCAGTCAGTAAGGCTTCACCGCCTCCATCGTCACCGGCATCGTGGCACTCTTCATCTTCCTCTACTTCAAGTAAGGCTTACACAATGTCACCCAGTCAGTAAGGCTACACCGCCTCCATCGTCACCGGCATCGTGGCACTCTTCATCTTCCTCTACTTCAAGTAAGGCGTACACAATGTCACCCAGTCAGTAAGGCTTCACCGCCTCCATCGTCACCGGCATCGTGGCACTCTTCATCTTCCTCTACTTCAAGTAAGGCTTACACAATGTCACCCAGTCAGTAAGGCTTCACCGCCTCCATCGTCACCGGCATCGTGGCACTCTTCATCTTCCTCTACTTCAAGTAAGGCTTACACAATGTCACCCAGTCAGTAAGGCTTCACCGCCTCCATCGTCACCGGCATCGTGGCACTCTTCATCTTCCTCTACTTCAAGTAAGGCTTACACAATGTCACCCAGTCAGTAAGGCTTCACCGCCTTCATCTTCCTCTACTTCAAGTAAGGCTTGCACAATGTCACCCAGTCAGTAAGGCTTCACCGCCTCCATCGCCACCGGCATCGTGGCACTCTTCATCTTCCTCTACTTCAAGTAAGGCTTACACAATGTCACCCAGTCAGTAAGGCTACACCGCCTCCATCGTCACCGGCATCGTGGCACTCTTCATCTTCCTCTACTTCAAGTAAGGCGTACACAATGTCACCCAGTCAGTAAGGCTTCACCGCCTCCATCGTCACCGGCATCGTGGCACTCTTCATCTTCCTCTACTTCAAGTAAGGCTTACACAATGTCACCCAGTCAGTAAGGCTACACCGCCTCCATCGTCACCGGCATCGTGGCACTCTTCATCTTCCTCTACTTCAAGTAAGGCGTACACAATGTCACCCAGTCAGTAAGGCTTCACCGCCTCCATCGTCACCGGCATCGTGGCACTCTTCATCTTCCTCTACTTCAAGTAAGGCTTACACAATGTCACCCAGTCAGTAAGGCTTCACCGCCTCCATCGTCACCGGCATCGTGGCACTCTTCATCTTCCTCTACTTCAAGTAAGGCTTGCACAATGTCACCCAGTCAGTAAGGCTTCACCGCCTCCATCGTCACCGGCATCGTGGCACTCTTCATCTTCCTCTACTTCAGGTAAGGCTTGTACAATGTCACCCAGTCAGTAAGGCTTCACCGCCTCCATCGTCACCGGCATCGTGGCACTCTTCATCTTCCTCTACTTCAAGTAAGACTTACACAATGTCACCCAGTCAGTAAGGCTTCACCGCCTCCATCGTCACCGGCATCGTGGCACTCTTCATCTTCCTCTACTTCAAGTAAGGCTTACACAATGTCACCCAGTCAGTAAGGCTTCACCGCCTCCATCGTCACCGGCATCGTGGCACTCTTCATCTTCCTCTACTTCAAGTAAGGCGTGCACAATGTCACCCAGTCAGTAAGGCTTCACCGCCTCCATCGTCACCGGCATCGTGGCACTCTTCATCTTCCTCTACTTCAAGTAAGGCTTACACAATGTCACCCAGTCAGTAAGGCTTCACCGCCTCCATCGTCACCGGCATCGTGGCACTCTTCATCTTCCTCTACTTCAAGTAAAACTTGCACAATGTCACCCAGTCAGTAAGGCTTCATCTTCTTCTATTTCAAGTAAGGTCTGCGGGGCCGGCGCGACAGCTCAGTGGGCTAGAGCGCTCGCATTGAGTGTTCTAGTCACATGAGAGCCTAACGGCACGTGGGTCGCTGGTTTGAGCCCTGCTGTGGCCATGTCTGTGTGGTCGCAGGATAAAGATCCCATGTCTTTCTTCGTAAAGAGTAGGGGGTTACCCCCGGGGACATGGCTCCACCCTCCCTTCCTTCTCCCATTCACGCGATATGACCAGAAGTAGTTAAAGCGTCCTGAATAACCAACCAACCATCAAGTACAGCTTGCACAATGTCACCTACTCAGTATGGTTTCACCGCCTCCATCGTCACCGGCATCGTGGCACTCTTCATCTTCCTCTACTTCAAGTAAGGCTTACACAATGTCACCCACTCAGTAAGGCTTCACCGCCTCCATCGTCACCGGCATCGTGGCACCCTTCATCTTCCTCTACTCCAAGTAAGGCTTACACAATGTCACCCAGTCAGTAAGGCGTCACCGCCTCCATCGTCACCGGCATCGTGGCACTCTCCATCTTCCTCTACTTCAAGTAAGGCTTACACAATGTCACCCAGTCAGTAAGGCTTCACCGCCTCCATCGTCACCGGCATCGTGGCACTCTTCATCTTCCTCTACTTCAAGTAAGGCTTACACAATGTCACCCAGTCAGTAAGGCTTCACCGCCTCCATCGTCACCGGCATCGTGGCACTCTTCATCTTCCTCTACTTCAAGTAAGGCTTACACAATGTCACCCAGTCAGTAAGGCTTCACCGCCTCCATCGTCACCGGCATCGTGGCACTCTTCATCTTCCTCTACTTCAAGTAAGGCTGACACAATGTCACCCAGTCAGTAAGGCTTCACCGCCTTCATCTTCCTCTACTTCAAGTAAGGCTTGCACAATGTCACCCAGTCAGTAAGGCTTCACCGCCTCCATCGTCACCGGCATCGTGGCACTCTTCATCTTCCTCTACTTCAAGTAAGGCTTACACAATGTCACCCAGTCAGTAAGGCTACACGGCCTCCATCGTCACCGGCATCGTGGCACTCTTCATCTTCCTCTACTTCAAGTAAGGCGTACACAATGTCACCCAGCCAGTAAGGCTTCACCGCCTCCATCGTCACCGGCATCGTGGCACTCTTCATCTTCCTCTACTTCAAGTAAGGCTTACACAATGTCACCCAGTCAGTAAGGCTTCACCGCCTCCATCGTCACCGGCATCGTGGCACTCTTCATCTTCCTCTACTTCAAGTAAAACTTGCACAATGTCACCCAGTCAGTAAGGCTTCATCTTCTTCTATTTCAAGTAAGGTCTGCGGGGCCGGCGCGACAGCTCAGTGGGCTAGAGCGCTCGCATTGAGTGTTCTAGTCACATGAGAGCCTAACGGCACGTGGGTCGCTGGTTTGAGCCCTGCTGTGGCCATGTCTGTGTGGTCGCAGGATAAAGATCCCATGTCTTTCTTCGCAAAGAGTAGGGGGTTACCCCCGGGGACATGGCTCCACCCTCCCTTCCTTCTCCCATTCACGCGATATGACCAGAAGTAGTTAAAGCGTCCTGAATAACCAACCAACCATCAAGTACAGCTTGCACAATGTCACCTACTCAGTATGGTTTCACCGCCTCCATCGTTACCGGCATCGTGGCACTCTTCATCTTCCTCTACTTCAAGTAAGGCTTACACAATGTCACCCAGTTAGTAAGGCTTCAGCGCCTCCATCGTCACCGGCATCGTGGCACTCTTCATCTTCCTCTACTTCAAGTAAGGCTTACACAATGTCACCCAGTCAGTAAGGCTTCACCGCCTCCATCGTCACCGGCATCGTGGCACTCTTCATCTTCCTCTACTCCAAGTAAGGCTTATACAATGTCACCCAGTCAGTAAGGCTTCACCGCCTCCATCGTCACCGGCATCGTGGCACTCTTCATCTTCCTCTACTTCAAGTAAGGCTTGCACAATGTCACCCAGTCAGTAAGGCTTCACCGCCCCCATCGTCACCGGCATCGTGGCACTCTTCATCTTCCTCTACTCCAAGTAAGGCTTGTACAATGTCACCCAGTCAGTAAGGCTTCACCGCCTCCATCGTCACCGGCATCGTGGCACTCTTCATCTTCCTCTACTCCAAGTAAGGCTTGTACAATGTCACCCAGTCAGTAAGGCTTCACCGCCTCCATCGTCACCGGCATCGTGGCACTCTTCATCTTCCTCTACTTCAAGTAAGGCTTACACAATGTCACCTACTCAGTATGGTTTCACCGCCTCCATCGTCACCGGCATCGTGGCACCCTTCATCTTCCTCTACTTCAAGTAAGGCTTACACAATGTCACCCAGTCAGTAAGGCGTCACCGCCTCCATCGTCACCGGCATCGTGGCACCCTTCATCTTCCTCTACTTCAAGTAAGGCTTACACAATGTCACCCAGTTAGTAAGGCTTCACCGCCTCCATCGTCACCGGCATCGTGGCACTCTTCATCTTCCTCTACTTCAAGTAAGGCTTACACAATGTCACCCAGTCAGTAAGGCGTCACCGCCTTCATCGTCACCGGCATCGTGGCACTCTTCATCTTCCTCTACTTCAAGTAAGGCTTACACAATGTCACCCAGTCAGTAAGGCTTCACCGCCTCCATCGTCACCGGCATCGTGGTACTCTTCATCTTCCTCTACTTCAAGTAAGGCTTGCACAATGTCATCCACTCAGTAAGGCTTCAGCTTCCTCTACTTCAAGTAAGGCTTGCACAATGTCACCTACTCAGTAAGGCTTCACCGCCTCCATCGTCACCGGCATCGTGGCACTCTTCATCTTCCTCTACTTCAAGTAAGGCTTGCACAATGTCATCCACTCAGTAAGGCTTCAGCTTCCTCTACTTCAAGTAAGGCTTGCACAATGTCACCTACTCAGTAAGGCTTCACCGCCTCCATCGTCACCGGCATCGTGGCACTCTTCATCTTCCTCTACTTCAAGTAAGGCTTGCACAATGTCATCCACTCAGTAAGGCTTCAGCTTCCTCTACTTCAAGTAAGGCTTACACAATGTCACCCAGTCAGTAAGGCTTCACCGCCTCCATCGTCACCGGCATCGTGGCACTCTTCATTTTTCTCTACTTCAAGTAAGGCTTGCACAATGTCACCCAGTCAGTAAAGCTTGCATAATGTCACCCGCTCACCGCCTTAAAGTATCCGTTCTCTACACTTTCCAACTCTATTCTATCCAAACCTACCCCCCTCCCCTCCCCTAACCTACCCCTCCTCTCCCTTCCCCTCCCCTCCCTTCCCCTCCCCTCCCTTCCCCTCCCCTCCCCTCCCCTCTCCTTTACTACCCTCCCATCGCCCCCCCTTACAGAATCCTCCCCTCCCCTCCCCTCCCCTCCCCTCCCCTCTCCTTCACTCCCCTCCCCTCCCCTCCCATCCCCTCTCCTCCCATCGCCCCCCCTTACAGAATCCTCCCCTCCCCTCCCCTCCCCTCCCCTCCCATCCCCCCCCTCACAGCATGCCAGGGCGCAGCTCCATTAATGCTGTCTTAATATTCTCCCCTGCGTCGTCGCCTCAGCGCTTCCCTCCATCTTCATTTAGATCCCTCGGCGCCGCGTCCCGTGGCCATGCCATCCGGCGCTCAAGGTCATGGTGAACGACCTCTGGCGGGCTGGCCTCGGCGCGACTGACGTAATCCTAATCCGGGTATCGTTAGGCTCATTATGCGGTCAGGCGACAGGATGCTTATCAACCGCGTGACCTTTGACCCCGACCCCAGCGACGCCCCGTAATAAAGCTCCTCTCGGACACATCCGGGCATTACCGCTACGACGTAATTTGGTTGGCTATGGCGAGCCAAAGGGATATTTATTACGTCACATTGCGATACAGCTTTATTACGACAGATATATTAAAGTTCTTCGAACTGTTGTTTACCGCCAAAATTATGCCAGGATCTTAACTTGTTGCAGTTTTTAAGGCTTTGTTATTGCTAAAATGTATTGTCTGGAACCTGCTTAGCATCCATGAAATGATGCAAGAAACGAAGAAAATCTCTGACAAATCTTTATTAAAATAGGGACATATTAATAAGTCTTAATCTTCATCATATTTTATTAAAATATATATAATAATTAGTCTTATACATTCCACTAAAACAGCTATCATCATAGAAATGTATCTTTATATAATAATATTATATAAAGATTCCATATTAAACTAGTTTTTATTTATCAACCTCCATAAAAGAACAAAATGCCACGAATCAACGTTTTATACCAACAATTACAAACTATATATGACTCTTTTGGTATAATTGTCATATGTGCTTGCCATCGTGGTAGCTTACATAGGTCGGCCTTAGAATTGATCGGGTGCTGCATTGGCTGGGAGACAGTCTCATTACATTAGTAATCAGCACAAACACGATTATATGAGACGAGGAGTAGAAGATGGGAATATGGATAACAGTGATTGATCACCAGCGCCCATGTGAAAAAGATATGTGCGGCAGATGAACAATACTGTCTAAGACCACACCGCTGTATTGCGGCGTGGCCGTCATGCCCTGGGATGTGATGTGCGTGTGCATTGTGAGAGACAGTGGTAAAAACTCCATGCGTTATGGAAAGAACGCTATTGGTAATGATTCGCCACGGCCATAACCGAACAAAATTTGGGTGATTGAGATCAATCTGAATCTTGTTTGTTCCAGATTAGTGCACACACCGGTACAAGAACTGGAAGGAGTTTTCAGATCAGGCGGTAAAGAAATTTAAGAGGGGGCTGTGGAAGGAAGAGATCGATCCACACTCTGACATTAAACCCCGCCCACGCTTTAATCATTTTCCCTTAATCGTGAGCATGAAATTGGCAATCATAGCTGATTGAGAAGTAAGCCTACTCATCTCTGAAACTGACAAGCAAGTGACATGATGCTTTGTTTGTCTGACCCAACGCACGTGCGAAGAATTATTTTCACTACACGATGGGATACAAGCAACAGTGACGTCGGTGAATGATTGACAGCCTGGATCGGTCTATTGGCAAAATGGGTAAAGTGTACCATTCGAGACGACAATCGGCAGTAAATACGTGAGATGAGAGCTCGTTATATGAAGGCCAGACAGTCCAGGGCTAGCCACTGTCTGTTGCTATTGAGTGTAATAGGGACTTCTGACGTAGTTAACACGTCACTGCCAGTGGCTCGCCACAGTGGGTGATCAGTCCATGTCAGAGTGAAGCAATGGTGAGATCACACTCCACTCGGCAATGTGATCTGTTCGTGTTAGTGACGGTAGCCAGGCCACACACCATTCAGCCATTAGACGACAGAACCCCAGCCCCAGCCAAGATCCAATTAAACCAAGTAGTGAAGAATGCATAGCAAACCTTGTAATATCTCCAGTTTATCTTCGGCATGACGTTAGCAATGAGGTAATATTTTGTTATATCATGCCGGATTTTCTCTCAGACCGCACGGTTTGCGCTTCCATTGTTTCCCGCGAAGAGACGAAAGAATTGAAGACGAGACGCTCAAGGGACGCGAGGTAACGCGCGAAAGAACAGCGCCCGAGACCGGTGAACGAGAATACGGCGCCAGCCGAGACTACCGTTCTGTCACGTTCTGGCCCCGCGCGCCAATCCGTCGATAAAGATATATAGAGATAAGACAAGTCGGTTGCGCAGCGTTTTATAGTAGAATTATTGTTGTTCACGAGGCAAATAAACTCTGGAAACACTCCACCGTGAATCGAGAACTCCCAGACTATACAGTGGCCTACTATAATATTCTGTCATCCAGGCCCACCTTCCTATCTTTCCATCCCACCTCCCTATCCTCCCATACCACCTCCCTACCCACCCGCCCCACGCCCAGCCCTGGTCGCGCCACGCGTGCTGAAGTCCCACAAATTGACTAATTATTGCGAGGTTCCTACCAGGGTTTCCCCCAAGTAATTACTTCGTCGGTAGGCATGAGGAAGCTCTCTCAGTTGGACGTAGAGCAACACAAACGCCAATCTCTCGGCCGACAATAGTAGTATCGAGTTACTGATAGGCCTATTGTTGAGTTCTTTTCCCCAGACGCCATTTTAAATAAATATCAATCACAGATGCGTTTTTGTTTTGTATTTTGTGATATCTAGACACCTCATGAAAATATCTCAATCGCCAATACGTCTCTTGTTTTATGTTTTATTGACATCCAGCAAACTGTCAGACCGGAATCCCTGACACTGACATCTATTGCTTAGCAGTTCGTTATGTCAAGACAACTTGTCATAAACAATCGAGTCACGAAGACATTTCTTGTCTTGTATTTTGTGATAATTGGACATATTTAAATCATTGATGTCCCATTATTGATTTTTTTCTTTACTTGGTTAATGATCTACCTCCGGTGTGGAATTTTATGATATCTTGACACCTTTCAAAAGGAGGCTTGATTGCTGAACCCGGGAGGCGGGGGTGGGTATCTGACTGCTGGGGACGTATCGCCTTTTGGGACGCTAATGGGTCTTAAATTATACACTTTTGGTACCTGCGTGCGTCTACTTTAGGGTGCAGTTGGTACACTAATGGACTCGCTCAATGTTCAAGCTGGAGAGGAACCTAGGGATTTTCGACATACTTGTAGTAGATTTTGCCAAAGTCGTGCAACTGTCTCAGCTGGTAGGTGGATGGGCCCTAATTGTTCACAGTTTTTGGTACTATGATGGTAAGATTTGAATGTGTATCTCCTAGCGGCACCTCCTTATGCATTTTTGTATCTAGATACCTCCCGGGTTGCTGATACCTATCTTGTCCCTGGTGTTGTGATCTCCAGAAGCCTGTGGTGTTTGCGAAACAAGATCCACTGCCACCTGATCGTGACCTTCCTGCTGAGGAACCTCGTCTGGATCACCATGAACAGCGTGCTGCCCATGTTGATTGTCAATGATACCGAGCGGCAGGCCAACAAACTGGTGGACGAGGTAACCGTCATATAGGCTAATTTTATATTATATATATATATATTCTAATATTATATTAAATATATATCTTCTAATATATTAAATATATATATATTATAATATTATATTAAAAATATATATTGTAATATTATATTAAAAATATATATTGTAATATTATATTAAATATATATATATATTGTAATATTATATTAAATATATATATATTGTAATATTATATTAAAAATATATATATATTGTAATATTATATTAAATATATACATATTCTAATATTATGTTAAATATATATATTCTAATATTATTTTTAATATTTGTATCTTCTAATATTATATTAAAAATATATATTCTAATATTATATTAAAAGCAGCGTGTTTTCTTAATTTGTTATATGTTTTAAATTGAGAAACGTTCTGGCACATGAGACATCAACCAAATGGGGTTAGAAATAGCGAATTTCAAGGTTACCTTAGATGGCAGTGATGGTGATGTGTAAATCATAATGTATAAATTATGTAGTAATAATTTGCCAGTGCCTTGTCAGCATAAGGCGCCACATGGCAGCCAACCCATGAAAGCCCCGGGAATACAAATGGGCCAAATATAACTTGATTATACCCGAAATGTAGAAATAGGGTCACCTCGTAGTTACATTCCATAAAACTATGGACGAATGCTTGAAGTGACACTTGAATTAATAAATCCAAGTAATTCTCATACAGCTATTGCAGAAGTAAATAGCTTTCCAAGGTTGCTTGTTTGTTTTTCAGTAACACTGGCGTTAAAAGTAAATCCCTTTTGATAATGGAGACGATCGACCACCACCAGCGACTTGGGATTATCTAAGTTGTCCTTGACCTATTTCAGTGTCCTTAACCTTGACCTATGTTCAGTGTCTTTGACCTTGACCTATGCTCAGTGTCCTTGACTTTGACCTATTTCAGTGGGCATGCAAGATGATCGTGATGCTGTTCAATTACCTTCAAGGAACGAATTTCTTCTGGATGCTGGTCGAAGGCCTATACTTGCACCTGATGATCATCTGGGCTTTCTCCATCGACAAAGTCAAGTTCTGGTGTTACGCCCTTATAGGATGGTGTAAGTAGGATTCCGTATTATCATGTAGTACTTTGCCACATTCTGTCGCCCTCATACAATGCTTCGCGTGTACTTCGTGTATTGACTCACCAGGGGCTGCATCCATAAACACAGTGTGGCCAACTACAGGGCTTAGTCGACTAAAATTACCATGTAAAAATGGGCGATGTTAGCCGACTAAGCCCCGTAGCCGGCTAAACTACGTACGCGAAATAGGCCACAAGGGGCACGATCGAAAGCGCCCTTTTGATCTAATTCGTTTGCAAATTATTAATATTTGCGTCTTATATAAGCCTTCTCGTTGTTCCATAATATCGGCAACAATTAAACTAATTCTAGGAGTGGATTTATGGGAGCCCCCCCCCATTCCTCGCCCTCGTAAGAGTCAAAGACTTTCTGAAATCTCGTCGAAATGGACCCCTCCCTTTTCAAAATTCGGGATCCGCCTAGGTGTGCAGTTTAGTTTTGTTGTTTTAACTTACTTTTAGGATAACAAGATTGTAGTCAAGCCTCATATTGTATGTTCCAACATGGGTCATACGGTTGTATATCGAATGTTTTCATACCCCAACCAATCAAATCAATGTCATAAATATTAAGTTTATTACGTGAGTGACTTGAGCAGAGTATACTTAGGGATGTAATTAAGGGCCTGAATCAATGCAGAGCTGGGACAGCCTACCTTTCGTTGTCTAAGTTTCTCTTCGAGTTTTCAGTTGCACCAGCTGTCGTCATCATTATATGGGGCGTTATCAAGGCGAAATTCGATGACGATTCGTAAGTAGATCTTTCCATTATCGCTCACAGGGGCCACTGCTCGAGTTTTTATGTTTCATGCATATAAGTCTCATTTTGAGAGTTTATTTGCATTAATTTTATCCACGTAACTCACAGTTTGGGAGTTTATATACCTTAATTTTATCCACGTAAGTCACAGTTTGAGAGTTTATGTACCGTCATTATATGCAAATACATCCCGGTTCGAGATTGTATTGCCGTAATTTCATGCATATTTATATACGTCACGCCGGAATTTGTCGCAGTGAAACATTTTGGAGTACTTCCAAAACCCCTCGATTTATACACTGGAAAAGATGGTATGTGAATTGCAAAACTCTAATCATCGCTGTGAGGTTCAGGGATAAATGGATACAGTGAAATAACGTCACCCTTTAAGGTCGCTGAGCCTGATCTCTCTTGGTTACCATTGATGAAAGATATTATTTGACATCGGTAAGGTGATTTGTGCATTAATTCATGTTCTTAAAATCATGTTTAAAGTGTGCCAGACAGGGGCGTGTCTCTTGCATACTGAAACATTATAATTTTATATGGTGCATTGTAAGATGAAAATAGATTCTCCGACAATTTCGCCAATACTTTTCTGCTTCAATATGTAAATAAAAAGTCAGCATATCGCTGACCGGAAAGGAAGATCGTGCGCCAAACGTCTTCTTGTAGATCGTATTATAGTAGCTACACGGAAGACCTACTCAATATGCATACGGTGTAGGTACCGTACCATATATAGTAGGGCATGATCTCAAATATACAACAATATCATATCTCCCCGGTAGGACAGGCCCAACATGTATAGGAATATACGTGGGTTTAGATCAAGCTCAAAGAATTCGTACAGATTTTAAATTGTCCCGAAGCCATGGCAAAGATCACGAAGCCCCATTGACCGACAGCTTCTGAGCCCGCAGAAACAGCCAGTTAGGGTGAAGTTGATTGTCGTTGGTTGGGTCGGGGGGGGGGCGCAGGGTGGAAGATTTGGCAGGGTAGCAGCGCTTAGAATGTGGGTAGGTGGGTATACGTTGCCATGGGGACTCTCTGGAGGCCATATATATGTAAGGACCCGGAGCTTTGTAGCAACCGTTTGTGGGAGGGGAGGGGTTGGTGCGGGGGTCAGGGGAGCTGAAGTGGAGGTGGGCGGGGAAAGGGCAGAAGAGAGGGAGGGGTGGGGTGGGGGGGGGGCAGAGTTGTTAGGTCCGTCCATTTCGATGGGGGGACGTCTAGGGTTATGACCCCCTAAAGGCCCACCCGGTCATGTCAGAACTGGGCATCCTTCCTGTGGCTGGGGCCGAGAGGGCTTGGGCCGGGGTGGGGAAGGGGGAGGGGGAGGGGGGTGGGGTGGACGGTGAGCGCCGGGAGATGCTTACACCAGGGCCGCAACAAGAGGGACCCTCTCAGAGACGATAACAAGTGACATGTGGGCCTTGCTCCTTTCCGAGGCGCCTAACAGACAACATACAAATCAACTTCCAATGGTCGTGTCTTCTTGCGAGGTCACCCACCAGCCCCCCCCCCCCCCCCCCGCCCCAGCTTGCCCCCTCATGCCTTATGCTGCTCTCAGAAGTCCGCAGGAGTCGCAAGGCTTCTGTCGACAGCGATAGCATGATACCATGGAGGGCAGCTAGCTGCCAGTGAGTTTAGGGCCCGACTCGGCTTGCCCTGCCTGAGCTGGCTGTGGTCGCACCCCCCCTCCCCCCCCCCCCCCGCGACAGACGTCAGAGCTACCGGTTTCGTGATGGTGTCGCGTCCCGGAAACCAGCGGAGAAAATAGTGCTAAATATGCTTGTGAGTCTTCTTCGTCCTTTAATTTAACTAATTAAGTACCGCGCTCCTCTGTAGCGCCCGCCCCCACCCGCCCCTGTGACGCCCCCCATCCACCCCCCCTCCGATTCCCCAGCTACATCCTCACCCACCCCGGCCCCACCCCTGCACACACCACACGCCTATAATCATAGGTCTGACGCCAAATTGCGGGAGGGCACCCCTTGGCCTGGTAGAGTCCCTTGTCGTGAATCTCTCGGAGAGCGCATCCGTGCCACACTGCATGTGTTAACTTCACCGCCGGTAATTTTCGGTGCCCTTGTCTCTCTCAACCAGATGACCACATCCAAACCTAAGCTTCCCCCGGGCGTGCGTCCCCCAGGCGTGCATCTTTATTCACGCCATTATTCCTCGCACGATAATCACAGATCGGCTGGCAAATCCACGGCTACTTCACCTTTAATAGGCCTTCCATCTCTCCCCCCAGTCGGATTACGGACGCTACCCGTCTCCCCCATGCTCTATAATCTGCTGCACTTCTGGTCTGCCCGATAATACTATTCTGGTCCGATTTTGTAACTTTTTTTAGCGCAGTGATTCACCTTGTCATGTCTACCGACCATGCGCGTCCCATTTACCTGATAATTCCCCTCTATATCACTGCCTTGTCACTGGTTGATCCAGCGGATTCTGACCCCGCCCCTCTCACCCCTCCCCACTTTTAAAACGGTTCTTAGTGCCATGTGTATCCCGACTTAGCCAGGACTTGGGATGTGAATTATAACCTTCTAGTTTCAGTTTGGGACACTCCTCGCCCGGTTTCAGAGAATAAGTCATAAAATTGTCTGATAGCGCATGCCACCTGAGAGCCTAACGGCACGTGGATCAGTGGTTCGCACCCCGATGTGGCCATTGTCTGTGTGGTCGCGGGATAAAGATCCCATGTCCTTCTTCGCAAGAGTAGGGGGTTTACCCCGGGGACATGGCTCCACTCTCCCTTCCTTATCCCATTGACGCCATATGAGCAAAAGTGTTTAAAGCGTCTTGAATATACAACCAACCAACCAACCAACCAACCAACCATTTCACCCAAAGTAAGGTACGTAACACCTCTCCCCTTGCTCACCCAAGCCCACCCCCTACCTCCCAACGCTCGTTCGGCTTTCTCATATCATCCATGGCAGACGACCCCACCCCGTTCCCTTCTCCATCCCGTTCTGAAAACCTGGAACCGCCATCGTCTGTGCATCAAATGACGCGATAATAATTTAATTGAAGTACAGGTTAAATTGTAGGCCTTTACCAATGACGACGAGCACGTGCTGTCTTAACCCTCGGGGAAATGACTTCCATATAAATGTGTCAAATCCCCAAGAGAAGTTACCAGCCGAACTGCCTAAAATACCCTCATAATTCCGATGACACACAATCTATGGTAGTAGGAAATAATAGAAAATAGACAAAACCACAAAAGGCAAAAGAGTAACAATAGACGAGGCGCTTAGGTTGTGGCAGACATGTGTGGACATTTCTAAGTCATGTACGTGTCTGCTGACAGCACGACAAGCAGATTGTCCGCCCTGACCCCCAGGGATCTCCATGGAAACCACTTGGCTTATCAGCGGGGGTAGCCCCGGCAGGTCGAATAGATTTATGATCTGGCAAGGCGAGGTGAGAGTGTGAGCAAGGTTTGGCAATTGGTTATGTCAGTCGGGAGGCAGCAAGGATTTACTCTTTCGAGGTCCGGTTTTGCCTTTGGTCTTATTATGTTTATAAAACAAACAAATGGCTGGTGGGCTGACAGAATCCCTTTGGAATTAAAATCGGACGCGCGAGGCCTTCTGGTTACTGTTACTATGGCTACCACCACCGGTGTCATCGCTACTACTAGTAAAGAGTGTACTATATTGCACTCATATTGCACTCTTTCTTGTACTATTAGCGCCGTTGTTTGTAATACGACTTATATTAAAGGGAACCGCCAGCCTGGCCTCTAACGCTGCGTAACCGATTCATATAATACCCAATTGTCTATCCCCCAAATTACAGAATTTTTCGTTCTGTCTGTAGCTCGCAATAAAATTTAGAAGTGACCGCCAGGGACGATTTCGCCGCCTACCCAGGCGGCAGCCCTTTTTGAAGGCGTGGGTGTGATTGACCAATCAGGAGGCGATACTCTAATTTATTCAAACCGGAAATTGCGCCTATTGTGTGAGCAAAACAAGAGCGCGTGATAATCGCTAATATAAATAGCTGCGGATGTACCTACACTCATGGCATGGGTGCGGAGTCAATCATCGCAAGACGTATATCAATTACAAAGGACGGTACTTTTCCATGAAAGACTAAGATCTTGCGCTACTGCGCGGCTTGGAACTGCCGCTGTTCATCTGTAAATCGCGGCCCTGATCTCTCTCTCCGCGAGTTATAACGTAAGGCGGCGCCATATGAATAGTCACAATATGCGTCACTGCTCCCGGCAAAATGGCGCTCTGCTTGACATTACTGGGGGCGGGTTGCCTTAATTTTCTTCTGCTTACCAGTCGGCCGAAACGAAGCGTTAACACTCGCCAATTTAATTTTAAGATGTAAACTTTCGGTGCAGATCGTGATTAAATTAGGTTGGACACCCGCTTTAATACACCATTTGGTGACGTGACTGAATGGTAGTGACGTCATTAGGAGCTAAGAGTGACGTCAGTACTACGCAGTGTCGCTGTTGGTAGTATGACTTATATCACTACACGATTTGGTGACGTTAATGAATGGTAGTGACGTCATTAAGAGCTAAGAGTTACGTCAGAACTAACAGGTGCTGCCGTGGGTAATATGACTTATATTAATACACGATATGGTGACGTGAATTAATGGTAGTGACGTCATCAGGAGCTAAGAGTGACGTCAGTGTTTTCTTGGTCTTCTTTCAGATGCTGGATGCCCGCGAGAGACAATAGCATGTATGATTACATCTACATCGCGCCTATCTTGGCCGTCTTATTTGTAAGTGTGTTTGTGGGGGGTGGGGGGGGGGAGTCGCAGTCTTACCTACCGGGGGTTCGTAACGGTAAGGGGTGCCGCCCATATCTATCCATCGGGGGTGGGGTGGGGGTGCATCGCGTACGGGTGGTTGGGGATGCCATAAGTCTTGCCTGTCGGGGTTCGACCACTCATATCCAGCTTGCGGGGAGAGGGGGGGAGGGAGGGTGGGGCGGGGCTTGTTACTGGGGAGGGTACCACGGTGTGCCTCTCGTATGCAATTGTTCTGTTTTTTTGTGGGGTGTGGGGCGGGGGGAGTGGGGGCGTGGGTGCGTCCTGTTAGCAAAGGGGTACCCCCCAGAACTATACTGTCATCCTACTGGTTGCTTACGTTTAGCAAAAGTGCTATGGCTGGGATCGGAAAGGGAAAGATTTTATGAAAATTACTATTCCGTAGACTGGTTTTGCCAAAACATTATATGTAAGCCGTGCGACAGGCATATCGGCCTACAAGGCCCACACACACCCCGCCACCGCCCACCCATCCACCCGGTAACCACTGCTGTGAACGTTGTTTACCTGTTCTGCCGCAGATCAACCTGCTGTTCCTGGGCAGCATCTTGGCGGTCCTCGTCACCAAGTTACGAGCCTCCAACACGGTCCATACGCAATACAGGTAAGACACCCCCCCACCTCTCCATCGTCACCTCTGACGTCACAGCCAGCACGGCTATCACATCACTACCGTAATTATCGCCGACAACATTACTGTAAGTTGTCTTTATTATTATTGCAATTACCATAATTATCACCGACAACATTACTGTAAGTTGTCATTATTATTATTGCAATGACCATAATTATCACCGACAACATTACTGTAAGTTGTCATTATTATTATTGCAATTACCATAATTATCCCCGACAACATTACTGTTGTCATTATAATTATTATTGCAATTACCATAATTACCCTCTAGAACATTACCGATATCATTATTATCATTCCAACCCCCATAGCATTGAGTGCTCTGGCCACCTGAGAGCCTCACGGCGTATGGATCGGTGGTTCGAGCTCCGCTGTGGCCATGTCTGTGTGGTCGCAGGGTAAAGATCCCATGTCTTTCTTCGTAAAGAGTAGGGGTTACCCCGGGGACATGGCTCCACTCTCCCTTCTTTCTCCCATTGACGCGATATGATCAAAATGGTTAAAGCGTCCTAACCAACCAACCAATCCGCATAATTATCCGCTGCAACACTACTATTGTCGTTATTATCACAACAATCACCATAATTATCACCGACAACGATAGTATTGTCATTATTATCACCGCAATCACCATAATTATCACCGACAACGATACTATTGTCATTATTATCACCGCAATCACCATAATTATCACCGACGACGATAGTATTGTCATTATTATCACCGTAATCACCATAATTATCACCGACAACGATACTATTGTCATTATTATCACCGCAATCACCATAATTATCACCGACGACGATAGTATTGTCATTATTATCACCGTAATCACCATAATTATCACCGACAACGATAGTATTTTCATTATTATCACCGCAATCACCATAATTATCACCGACAACGTTAGTATTGTCATTATTATCACCACAATCACCATAATTATCACCGACAACGATAGTATTGTCATTATTATCATTGCAATCTACATAATTATCACCGACAACGCAAGGGGGGCGTTTCCGCATGGGATACCGGCAATACCGTATGATGTTTTTTTACGACGCTCGTCAAAATCAGAATATTTGGCGCTCAAATCGGCTGCGTCGATAACTGCCAAAAAGTGAAATCTGAATTCTTGCACGAGTCAGAGAGGATGATGAGCAGTGTTGGTAAATGTTATTAAATATTTCTGCGATTGATTGGGAGTCTCCGTTTATGTTGAACTTCAGGAAGGCGCTCAAGGCCACCTTGATTCTCTTCCCGCTCCTCGGCACAACCTACATCCTGCTGGTGGCGCCCCCTTCCAACACCCACATGGGCAAGCGGATCTTTGTCTACGTCAACACAGTGCTTCAGTCCACACAGGGCCTCATGGTCACCACCTTTTACTGTTTTCTCAACGGAGAGGTCAGTACGGCTTTACATCGTCCTCGCACTCCGCACGACGATAAACTTGGAAATAGTGGACAATAAACGGGGATATTCATTTTTAACTTCTTCATGCAAGATTATCAAGACATCCTAATATTATTTTAAATTGTTTCATGGCATAAAAGATTTCGCATGATTTCATGGGATAAAATATTTTGCCTTCTTTCATGGGGTAAAATAGTTCGCCTTCTTTCATGGCATAAAATGTTTCGCATTATTTCACGGCCGAAACAATATTTCGCATTAATGGCAAAATTAACTTTCATCATCCATTAAATTGCATTGGTTTCAGGTTCGAGCCACGATTCGGAGTCGCTGGCACCGCTGGCGGGAGGGTCGCAGCGTGGCCACCCGCTACACTCGCGCCTCCTCGGCCAACCCCGTGGAGCATGTGATGCTGAAGGTCAGCTTCGCCGACGGTAACGGCGCCCTGAGCCGGAACAGTCTGCCGCGCAACGGCGTGCGCAACAACAATGACGTCACGCGCTCCAAGCGGAAGGAGAAGCGAGGCATGCTGGATGACGAATCGGACGCCGTATGATCACGCTGCGCTGGCCCCGCCCACCCGCGCTGGCTCCGCCCACCCGCCTTGGCCCCGCCCACCAGCGTTGGCCCCGCCCAACCGCGCTGGCCCCGCCCACCCGCGCTGGCCCCGCCCACCCGCGCTGGCCCCGCCCACCAGCGTTGGCTCCGCCCACCAGCGTTGGCCCCGCCCACCAGCGTTGGCTCCGCCCACCAGCGTTGGCCCCGTCCACCCGCGCTGGCCCCGCCCACCCGCGTTGGCCCCGCCCACCATCGTCGGCTGATAGCGCTAATGCGTCCGTATTACAGATAGCCCCCCTCCCCACCCCCCTCCTCCACCACCCGCTGAAGAGAAGGTGCGTCTCTTCCTTGTGTTAAGGACATTTCAGCACCGAAGCCAGATATATTTACCTTCGGGGCCAACGGATAATGTCTCAGTGATAAAAAGGAGATACCCGGTATGACAGATACCCGGTATGCCAGGTACCCGATATGACAGATACCCGGTATGACAGATACCCGGTATGTCAGATACCCGGTATCCCAGGTACCCGATATGACAGATACCCGGTATGATTGATACCCGGTATGACAGATACCCGGTATGACAGATATCCTGCGCTGCATGATATGACATATGAACCCTATAAAAAGCACAAAGAGACAGGGGCCTTCTGCCTTTCGCTCGGACTAAACCCTCAGCAGTGGAAATACTTCACGTCCACAAATCACTAAATCAGTCCACATAACCCAGTTGTTTACCGGTGGGCCGTGTGTGAGTGTGTGTTAGGGGTCGGGTGGTGGTATCTGGCCATCCGGGATACCATATCGAAAGCGGAGCCCAAGGCAGAGGACAGAGCCGTACCGTAGGGCCAAACAACATGGCGTAGCATTAACACACCTGGTGTAGCACTGCCACACGACACGGCGTAGCAGTGCCACACAACATGGTGTAGCAGTGCCACACAACAGGGTGTAGCAGTGCCACACAACACGGTGTAGCAGAGCCACACAACACGGTGTAGCAGTGCCACACAACATGGCGTAGCATTGACACACATGGTGTAGCAGTGCCAGGCATAGCAGTGCCATATGCCAAGGCGTAGCAGTGCCACACAACAGGGGTAGCAGTGCCACACAACACGGTGTAGCAGAGCCACACAACACGGTGTAGCAGTGCCACACAACATGGCGTAGCATTGACACACATGGTGTAGCAGTGCCAGGCATAGCAGTGCCATATGCCAAGGCGTAGCAGTGCCACACAACAGGGGTAGCAGTGCCACACAACACGGTGTAGCAGAGCCACACAACACGGTGTAGCAGTGCCACACAACATGGCGTAGCATTGACACACATGGTGTAGCAGTGCCAGGCATAGCAGTGCCATATGCCAAGGCGTAGCAGTGCCACACAACATGCCTTGGCAGTCCCACGCAACACGGTGTAGCAGTAGCAGCAGAACAACAAGGTGTAGCAGTGCCACACAACAGGGTGTAGCAGTGCCACACAACAGGGTGTAGCAGTACCACACAACAAGGTGTAGCAGTGCCACACAACAGGGTGTAGCAGTACCACACAACAGGGTGTAGCAGTACCACACAACAAGGTGTAGCAGTGCCACACAACAGGGTGTAGCAGTGCCACACAACAGGGTGTAGCAGTACCACACAACATGGCGGAGTGTTCCCACACAAGAAGAATAGTAGCAGCAGAACAACAGGGTGTAGCAGTGCCACACAACAAGGTGTAGCAGTGCCACACAACAGGGTGTAGCAGTACCACACAACAGGGTGTAGCAGTACCACACAACATGGCGGAGTGTTCCCACACAAGAAGAATAGTAGCAGCAGAACAGGGTGTAGCAGTGCCACACAACAAGGTGTAGCAGTGCCACACAACAGGGTGTAGCAGTGCCACACAACATGGCGGAGTGTGGCCACACAAGAAGAATAGTAGCAGCACAACAACATGGTGTAGCACTGTTCCTGCTGTTGACCAAACTTATTTTGTTGTAGGGTCATTAACATTATCTCCACGCTCAGCCTTAGTGACGTAAGGGAAGTGACACATAAAGGCACGATAGTGGTCTTGGCAGTTCTGGTGTCGACACGTGACGTCACGATAACGGTCTTGGCAGTTCTGATGTCGACAAGAGGCGTCAAGATAGCAGTCTCGGCAGTTCTGGAGTCGACAGAACAAAGATGAACAAACTGTAAAGCAGAGATCTTTCGGCGTGAACAAGTCGATGGAGCGGTTATATCGTGCTGTAGACTACTCAGCACACAGCCTTTCATTATTTATTCGTATAGCCACGTGAAGAATGCGGAAAGGACCCATATTTTTCATTGTTACGCGTTCGGTCTTGTTCATATGTGTACAGATGCGAAGTCACTTAATTTTCATTGCAAATTAAATAGATGTTTGTTGTTGAAACCCGATTGATCAGATGTTTTTTTTTCGTAACCAGGGGCCTATTTTACGAACATAGTTTAGCCGGTTACGGGGGGCTTAATCGGCTAATTACTACATGGCAACTTAGCCGACTAAGCCCCGTAGTCGGCAAAACTACGTTCGTGAAATCCGCGACAGGTATATGAGTAGAACGGTACGGAATAGGCGAAGAAACTGTTTTCCCATTTCCAAGCCAATTTAGGGGCTCCAAAATATTCTGAAGATATGCATATGGCATTGGTTCGAGTGCGAAGAGCTTCTCAGAAAAAAATCTTTGGTGCAGAGATTGGTGCAGACAAGCCAGGTCACATACATTTGCTTTCACAAACTTGTCGGAATTTTCGCTCGTAAGATAAAAAAATTGAATTGCCGGCCCGAAGATAAATAAAAAAGGTTGAATTTATCGTAAATATACGGCTGACATGATTTTGCAATACTTTTGGTGGAAATAAGTTGCCCGAAGATAGCTGCACCCCAAATAATCGCAGTTTAACACTTATTTCCGTTGGTCGTAACATTACGATCTGTCGTTAATTAGCATGTAAAAGCATCCCAAATAATCGCAGTTTAACACTTATTTCCGTTGGTCGTAACATTACGATCTGTCGTTAATTAGCATGTAAAAGGTAGTCAATAGCACGTCAAGATATCCAGGTGTCAAAATGGGCCGCATTCAAGTGAGTGCAGCAAGCAAAGTTCTCCAGCAGAACAGCAGTTTCGTTACATTCACCAACCAATCACTATTTGCTGAGCACAACAAACCCCACGAAAATACAAAACTAACGACTCCTTATGACTTAGATTTTATTTTTTTGTACATTTTTTTTTCTAAAAATCTCAAAACAGATTCATACACACAAGTCAAACCGTGTGTCGTACATACATTCAGAGATAAATCCATTTTTGACGATCAGTTTTGACCTAATCATTACTACGATTGCTGAGTGATCCACAATGTAACCAATCCTAACACCATATTGGGAGTCAGATATGCCGTTTTAACTTCTTTAGGTCTTCTGCTGCTTGAAACAAATTCCACACAACAGAATAACTCAAGATGTGCAACAATTGCACCCAATATGTCAGAGAATGACCTAAGTAACAGCTTTCAACCATGACGACAATAATTAGAACGCACACAAAACAAATCAAGCACCTAATTAATAGCACACTTCGGTAAAGAAGGGCTAATCATGGAGTCTGATCTAAAGTCATTAGATTGCAGGCGTATTTCCCTAAGAGCCACTCCGATTCTACGCTATATATATATAGTACACTTCATTTACCAGCACTACACGCAAACATAAAAGACATTTTCCCCCATTTGCAGCCAAGCCTGATTTTTTCCATCATAATGCAACCGTGCGTGTCGACAATGGCGGTGACTTCTCGATCGGGACAATGGCGATGATAACATGAAAATGGCACTCCATACATTGTGTTTTATTGCCGCCATCCTCTCAAGTCGGGCGTTTTACCACCAAGAGAATTTTAGCCCCGAGCCGTTTACTAAAGATAACCCGTATCGTTGAATAAATCGGAACCAGGGGAAAAAATTCAATTGAAATTACTACTTCGCTACCGCCCCTCCATCTTTTTAAGACCGGGGGGGGAGGGGGGGGGGGGATTTAAGCGACGCGCCGACGCAAACCTCGACAACAACTACACTGCAAGGGATGATGTCACCCGTAGGCCTCCAATTGCGGTGACGTCATCAATTTCTGTGGTGAATGAAGGCAGACACACGACGAGGTTCATCTACTCGGTCCAACCAACCCTTCGCATTTGTTCGTCCTGGCAATGTTCGCAGCTGTTGACTGGGGTGGAGGTAACAGGCGGGGTGAAATGAGATGTATGTGTGTGGGTTGGTGAGGGTGGGTGAGTGGATGGGGTGGGAAGGCTGGTGGGCCGGGCTACCTTACATCATCCCCCCCATGCCGCCCATGCCGCCCATGCCCCCCATACCGCCGCCCATCCCCCCCATGGGTGCCGGCGGGTCCTCCTTGGGGATCTCCGTGATGACCGTCTCGGCCGTGGTGAGGAGGGAGGCGACACCGGCGGCGTCCACGATGGCGGTCCGCACCACCTGCAGCGAGAGAAGGGGGGGGGGGGGGTTATATCAGGGAATATATATATCATGATAACACAATACAATATACAGGACATTATATCAGGGAATACTGCACTTTATTATGGCAGTCCGCACCACCTGCAGCGCGAGAGAGCGAGAGAGAAGGGGGGGGGGGGTATATCAGGGAATATATATATAACACAATATCAGGATATACAGGAATATCAGGAAATACTGCACTTTGCGATGGCAGTGCGCATTACCTGCAGCGAGAGAGGGGAAGTTATATCAGGGAATATATATATATCAGGATAACACAATAACACATGGCAGTCTACACCACCAGCGGCCGAGAGAGGGTTACTAGAAATAAAAACAATTACAGAAATCCAAGATAATATGTTTATAATATCGGTATAAAAACGTTATGGCGTTATCAGGAACTACAGCGTGTATGTTATCACAACAAGACGCTGACTTGGAACAGCTAAAGAACCTACCTTTGTCGGGTCGATGATTCCAGCGCTGAACATATCCACAAATGTGTCGTTGAGGGCGTCATAGCCGAAGTCCCCTGACCCCTGCATCACCTTGGTAACCACCTCCTGGGCGTCCACGCCGGCGTTGCTGGCTATCGTGTAGCAGGGAATACGCATCACCTTGCGGACAATCTCCACGCCTGCAACACACAGGACCGACACAGCGTTAATTATAATCGTTATTGCCACAAGTACACAAATCAGAATTATACAAAATTAAACAGGGTGGCAACGAGCAGAAGCCGAGGCTTTGTAAAAACAGGACAAATGCAAACAGGAACAGTAAAACAACAACCGACACAACGCTGAGGTATCCATTCTTGAGATACTGCTGGCCCGTTGGCCCAACCAACCAAGTCAGAGACAGTGTCACAACCAGACCACGATGATAAGACACCTACTTATTTTAGAGACATATGTCTGGGGTGATGGTGGTGGGGAGGGGAGGGGGGGGGGGCGGTGCGGGAAAGGGGGGATGTCAGGAGGAGACTGACCCAGAGGGGACACACACCCCGCAAGGTTAATTAGCCTTCTTTTTCTCTGGCACGACGGCTCCAACCACTCAGCCACGGGGACGGCAGAGCTAGGAGCCACGTGCAGGGGTAAGAACCACGTGATACTAAAGGTTAATTTCTTCATGGCGGTTTCAGTAATATTGTTCCGTATATAAAATGCCCTTGGCTTTCGACAACTATGTGCACATATTTCGTCAAAATAATCAGTCAATATGCAGGATTACTATCTGGAGCTTCAGCAACATCCTCTCAGAGGACCCTGTCCGCCGTCAACATCATACTACATATATATATGCGAGGTGAGTGTCAGGAGGAGACTGACCCAGAGGGGACACACACCCCGCAAGGTTAATTAGCCTTCTTTTTCTCTGGCACGACGGCTCCAACCACTCAGCCACGGGGACGGCAGAGCTAGGAGCCACGTGCGGGGGTAGGAACCCCGTGCAATGAAAGGTTAATTTGTTCATTGCGGTTACAGTAACCATGTTTCGCATCTAAACGACCCTTGCATTTCTAATACGCGCACCACTGACTACAAAATAATGACAGATAATATGCAGGATTTCCTCAACATAATTCCAGACCTCGCCACTAACAGATACATGTATGATGGGGAGGGGGGGTAAATGTCAGGAGGAGACTGACCCAGAGGGGACACACACCCCGCAAGGTTAATTAGCCTTCTCTTTCTCTGGCACGACGGCTCCAGCCACTCAGCCACGGGGACGGCAGAGCTAGGAGCCACGTGCGGGGGTAGGAACCCCGTGCAATGAAAGGTTAATTTGTTCATTGCGGTTACAGTAACCATGTTTCTCATCTAAACGACCCTTGCATTTCTAATACGCGCACCACTGACTACAAAATAATGACAGATAATATGCAGGATTTCCTCAACATAATTCCAGACCTCGCCACTAACAGATACATGTATGATGGGGAGGGGGGGTAAATGTCAGGAGGAGACTGACCCAGAGGGGACACACACCCCGCAAGGTTAATTAGCCTTCTCTTTCTCTGGCACGACGGCTCCAGCCACTCAGCCACGGGGACGGCAGAGCTAGGAGCCACGTGCGGGGGTAGGAGCCACTACAACACTATACGCTTTTATGGGCTTAATTAATAGGACGCTTTAACCTTAACAGCAACCCTATATCGCGACAATTTGTAGAGTCAATGCAGACAGGAGCCATGCCTCCGAGATTAACCCCTCACTCTTTGCGACAGAAATAGGAAAAACAGTGCACATTTCACTGCGGGTTCGAACTACGCACCGACTGCTTGCGCCGACCCAGCAGAGGGCACTAGACAACAAGAGCCAAACGAGCTGCCTACGACCAGGCTACGGGTTGACCCCATAATATCTAAGGTAAGTGTCTGACCTATTTTCTGGTCGGGGTTTGAGCAGGCGACGTCGTCGAGCGCGGCCATACAGCGGATGAGGGCTGAGCCCCCGCCAGGCACGATGCCCTCCTCCACCGCCGCCTTGGTCGCGTTTAGGGCGTCCGTGTACCGGTCCTTCTTCTCGTTGACCTCCACCTCGCTCGACCCGCCCACCTGGCAACAGCAGCAACAGAAATAATATAACATAGATCTCCTACAATGTAGAAAAGTGCATGGGTACAAATTTTATGAATTTTATCCCATCCCCTTTGTGAGAATTACCGACATCTGCAGAGAAAAAAAATCGAAAAAAATGTGACAAGAGTCGATGGGTACTTTAATAACCGCCTGGTTAATGAAGTTATACTTGAATGCAGTTTGTAGATTTATCGACGTATCCATGAAATTAAGTGTGTGAATACTTTTTGGCAATACTTCGCCTTCTCATTTAGTATTATCCGTTGCATGGGCAACACGCAGCAAATACAGAATTGAATACCCCCTCCCCCACCCCCCTCCCCCCACGCACCTTGATGACAGCCACGCCGGTAGACAGCTTGGCCATTCGCTCGCCCAGCTTCTCCCTCTCATACTCGGAGGTCGTCAGATCCACCTCATCCCGAATCTGCTGGATTCGCTTCTCGATTTCAGCGGCGTCTCCCTTGCCCTGTAAGTCCATAATCACCATGATGCGACACGCTCGATACTCCAATGAGGTCAACATATGTACTAACAACAGCCAGGGATGGAAGCTATGTTCACGCGCAGGTTAAAGTTATTTTATAATAATAATCTGTATTACCATGAACACAAATCAAAATATTACAAAAACGGGTTGGCAAGGAGCAGACCTGGAGGTTTATTCGCTAAACACATTTTTTTATATACATACAGACAATTTGGTCATGGCACACGCAAAAAATGCGTGGAAATAAAACTTCGATGGAAGAATTAGCTCTCTAAATTACAGAGAAACTGTCGAGAAAAATTACTTTATTGGACAAATCGCAATAAAATGAATGGCGCGCGTCACCCCAGGTCAACTGATTGACGGGGTTTCCGTCATGGCGTGTCGAGTGGGCGAGTCTCACTGACCTTCATGAGGAGACAGTCGTCCTTGGTGATGGAGACCTCGCCGACGTTGCCGAGGTCCTGGATCTGAACGTCCTCCAGTTGGTACATGTTGGCCTCGTCCCCGAACACCTGTCAGCGACACGTACACAACAAGTGTTCACAGGCTTCTGTACACCGCACATACGACTACCGGCTTCGTGTTTAGTTTCCATATCATATATATATGTTCATAGGGGACAAGCAATCATACGTGTGTACTTCGCTGTGGGATATCCAGACATTTTCTTTTTTAATTGTTATGATTTGAATTGGTAATTATACGTATGGATGGATTCAGGTTATCAGTCCGTTTGTTTTCCACACGCTAAATGCCAAATTACGCAGGTGCTCGTCATAATTAAGTCACGAATTTAAATAATATAAGGAAGTAATACTGAAGTATAAAGTAACACAAATGTCACGCTTTTTTTCTGGTGCTTGTAGCCAGCATTAAAACTGATGATTATCCGCATTATTCGTACACCAAACACAGGGTATATATACGTAAATATATATTAACATACACTTACGTTAATATATATTAACATATAATTAACATATCTATGTTAATGAGGGGTGTACTCACAATGCCCCCCGTGGCCACAGCCATGTCTCTGATGGTGTTCTTCCTGTTGTCACCGAAGCCTGGAGCCTTGACGGCACAGACCTGCAGGCCAACCTTAATCCTGTAGAGGGTGGGAAGAAGATGTTTTACAACATTGCCTGTACAACTTTATGCACAAAAGACGGTAATTAAATTTGGGCCAAGACATAGGGCTGCCATTTACAAATTCCCGGGACGCAGGCGCCGGGGTTCTTATCCACGACCTTAGGTCACACACGTCAAGTACCAATGTACTGGGATCCCCACCTGTTGAGTACCAATGTACTGGGATCCCCACCTGTTGAGTACCAATGTACTGGGATCCCCACCTGTTGAGTACGCGTGTACTGAGGGCCTTACCTGTTGAGTACGAGTGTACTGAGAGCCTCGCCGTCCACGTCTTCGGCCACGATGAGGAGAGGTTTCCTCTGGGTGTTGGCCAGCTCCAAGGCGGGGATGATCGACTGGACACTCGAGATCTTCTTCTCGCAGAACAACACCAGGGAGTCCTGGAACTCACACTTCGCGCCTGTAACAAAGTAACACAGGATAGGAAAACAGAAATAACAATGATATATACATGTATTATATATTATCTATATAGGATACATGTACATAAAACTTATATTATATATATATATGACACATAGATATATAAGAAAATATATTACGTATGTTGGTTGGCATCCGCCTGCGTGTAAACTACTTACTATAAGTAATACTATTAGTTTCGCGGCATTTGCGCTTATGACTAAGTAAGCTGTGACCGACAAAGCTAACCGCAGTGGTCGCATCAATGAACTGTTGTTAGGTCTTGGCTATTTCACCGGATGCCTAGATTGACGTTTCAAATCCAGTTTCTCAAACCAGAGCCCTTCGTGGTGGGCCATTCCGTCACGCACGACACGTGCCGTCATCCTCTCATGTGGGACGCCAGATCCTCCCAAGAAGTCAAATCGATGCCGAGACCTTCATACCGCGTTATATATCTGTTGGCCTAAACGCAGGAGAAAGTGATTAAGCAACTTACCTTTGGGTGTATTCATGAAGTATGGAGAGATGTATCCTCTATCGAATTTCATCCCCTCGATGACCTCCAGCTCGTCTTTCAAGGTCTTTCCATCCTTTAAACGGGAAAAAAAGTTTTGCTAACAGGCATTCCAACAGTGACCAGCATCTTAGAGATACGATTGCGTTACAGAATTGATAGTCCCGATATGTGTTGATAATAAAATAACTACCAAAAAGGCACATCATAAATTGGTATCAAGAGATGGTAGTTGTACCACAAAGGCAAGACCAGTGGTACATGGTTATAGGTACCCTTGGATGGTAGCTGTGAGGGTCTAACAGTAGACCTCATTCTAGCACTGTTTTGATGAGACCCAGTATCCAACTTATATAGATGTGGGGGAGTACACAGTGTAAAGGTAACCTTTACTACAACTAAATAACAGTGTTCACAAGCAGCTGTCTCGCAGCCTTGTAGCCAAAGTAAATACCTTACAACCCCAGATAATGAAATCTAGAACTAATTCAAGAGAACTAAGCTCTGACTAAGTACACAAAAGATACACCAATTTTTACACAGGTTTGTATGAAAAACGCCGGACCAATGGTGTGCAGTGAAATGGTACCAAAATAATAGAAGTTGTAAGACAAGTCCAGGTGTTGATAATGAAATTGTATCGAAGGATTCTAGTCACTTGCATAGCACAAAGGCATGACCAATGGTGTATAGTGAAATGATGCCAGAGATAATTGTAATACAAAGGAAAGACCAGCGGTTGATTGGGAAATGGTATCAAGAGATGGCAGTTGTACCACAATGGCAAGACCAGTGGTACACGGTATAGGTACCCTTGGATGGTAGCTGTGAGGGTCTAACAGTAGACCTCATTCTAGCACTGTTTTGATGAGACCCAGTATCCAACTATTATAGACGTGGGGGAGTACACAGTGCGAAGGTAACTTTTACTACAACTAAGTACCGATAACAGTGTTCACAAGCGGCAGTCTCGAAGCCTTGTAGCCAAAGTAAATACCTTACAACCCGAAATAATGAAATCTTCTAAAACTTATTCAAGAGAACTAAGTTCCGACTAAGTACCCAAAAGATACACCCATTTTTACTCTAAGTTGCCCATGACAAACAAAGGACCAATGGTGTTCAGTGAAATGGTATCCAAAAGAAGTTGTAAGACAAGACCAGTTGTTGATGGGGAAGGATTCTAGTTACATGAATACCACAAAGGCATGCCCAATGGTGTACAGTGAAATGATGCCAGAGATAATTGTAATACAAAGGAAAGACCAATGGTTGATAGGGAAATGGTATCAGGATATGGTAGTTGTACCACAAAGGCAAGACCAGTGGTACATGGTTATAGGTACCCTTGGATGGTAGCTGTGAGGGTCTAACAGTAGACCTCATTCTAGCACTGTTTTGATGAGACCCAGTATCCAACTAATATAGACCTGGGGGAGTACACAGTGCAAAGGTAACCTTTATTACAACTAAATAACAGTGTTCAAAAGCAGCTGTCTCGAAGCCTTGTAGCCAAAGTAAATACCTTACAACCCCAGATAATGAAATCTTCTAGAACTAATTCAAGAGAACTAAGCTCTGACTAAGTACACAAAAGATACACCAATTTTTACACAGGGTTGTATGAAAAACGCCGGACCAATGGTGTGCAGTGAAATGGTACCAAAATAATAGAAGTTGCAAGACAAGTCCAGGTGTTGATAATGAAATTGTATCGAAGGATTCTAGTCACTTGCATAGCACAAAGGCATGACCAATGGTGTATAGTTAAATGATGCCAGAGATGATAATTGTAATACAAAGGAAAGACCAGCGGTTGATTGGGAAATGGTATCAGGATATGGTAGTTGTACCACAAAGGCAAGACCAGTGGTACATGGTGATAGGTACCCTTGGATGGTAGCTGTGAGGGTCTAACAGTAGACCTTATTCTAGCACTGTTTTAATGAGACCCAGTATCCAACTATTATAGACCTGGGGGAGTACACAGTGCGAAGACGATGCTGAATATAGTTGTTATTTTTACACAAAAAAAGAAAATAAAACCTAACTTTACCGCAAACTCCGTTTTTGAAGCCGTGCTTTCTATTACGAATTTAACCGCATTTCGACCGCAAAGACGCGGTGCGGCATTAAATGCAGAATTTTTGTGTTTTTGGCTTTGTAATTAATAATATATTACATGGCGACATACTATCTTTTTTTCAAATTAATGAGGTCGAAACAAATTTAACAGAAAAAATATTAGATAAGATTCCAGAATGTGTGCGGTAAGAGAAAGGCGGACGGCAGGCGTTCGACTGACCTTGACGGTGATGGTGCCGTCCTTGCCGACCCTCTTCATGGCGTTCGAGATGATTTCACCGATGGCAATGTCGCCATTGGAGGAAATTGTGGCAACCTAATGCATGAGAAAGAACTTTTGGTAAAAAAGACAAGTGAGTACAAATAACATTTTAATGGAACAATATATGGTCGGAGGTTGGATATAGGTTGGATATGTTCAAATATCCAACCTATGCTCTGTTGTTTAAGGATGCAATGACCTTACAAAATGTTACATGTATTAATGCCACCCATACCATGGGCAGGTACATGGGTGGAAAGTGAAACAAGTACTTATCTGGCACCATCTGCTTTTCCTGATGCTCAAAGCACCAGGCGGATTTAGCAAGGTGCTCACTTAACAGGTCAATAATTTAATGACCTTCAAACCTCTTTTTTTTTTACTTGATCTATTTGCCATTGCCACAATGTCTATAGAACAAGAATGTAACATGCATTAATGCCACCCAAAACCATAGCAAGGTAACTGGATGGAAAGTGAAACAAGTCTTATTCTGGCATCATTGTGTCTTTACTTGAAGCTCAAAAATGCATCAAGTTTAGCAGAATGCTCACAATCACTTAAAAAAAACAAAAATTGTCTGTCATATTTTTATGTAGCTTATTAGTGTAAGCCTGGCAATGAACCCTCAAAGTCAAGGTTATAGTGACGTATGAGGCCGCCATCATCTTCCCTCCTTGAGGCTCAAAACAACATCTATGGCCTTCAGTCAAACAAAAAACTTTAGAGACACAAACTTAGTCAATATAACTTTGATGTACTTGTTAAAGGTATATTCAAGTTTGCTGCCAAAGTCATAGGATAACCTTGCATCTTGTAACTCCCCTTATTTTTGGTGTAAAGATATACTGCGAGTACCATATAGTCAGTATGAACTTTTGAAAGAGTCAACACAATGTCAAGCTGTCTTTGGCTAATAGTGAGTGATCACACAAAGTTAAGGAGAAAATCCAAACACTTTGATAGTCATAAAATGCCCGATAGCCACACAGATACCAATGCAAACAGGTCAGAAATTTAATGCAATAACACAATGTCACCCGAGCAGGTCTTCCTTAAGAACATAAAAACACTTTTAAAAGACCAGCACACATTAGGGGCGTCTATCTCGCAAAACCTGTTGCTGAAAAGAAAACGATTATTCATAATTCTCTTGAACTATTAAGTCATAACGGGTGACATACATTATTCGTCATGTTACGTGTATTAATGCCATGTAAGTTCAACAGCAACTAGCATGGAAAGTGAAACACGTCTCATTCTTGCACCAGCTGCTTTCTTCAACACATCGTTTAGTACTGAGTATCAGCAAAGATGCACACAAAATTAAACAGACGAAAGTTGTAACAAACATGGAGAGTGCCTCGGAGAGCAGTGATACCTCTCCCAATTGCACAGGTCAGGGCAGTCGATTAACCCTACTTCCCAGGCTTATAGGGTCGTACCTGAGCGATTTCCTCTGGAGTCGTGACCTGCTTGGACATAGACCTCAGGGTGTCCACGATATTGTCAACAGCAAGCATGACACCTGCACAAAAGAAAAACACACATGTTGTGCAGAATGTAATAATAACTCCACACAAATAAACTTTTTTCAACCGGGTGAGGCTCACATTACAGAAATGTCTTTGCCTTCAGAGGGTGCGTAAAGGTAAAGGTTTTCATCGTAATAATGATATAGGAAGAATAGATTGTACCCAAGGTGGGAGATTTCTACTGTAACCTTTTGGGTCATGCAGGGACTTAGGGCGGGACTAACTAACCTCTCCTGATCTCAATGGGGTTGGCGCCCTTGCTGATCTTCTCGAAGCCCTCCTTGGCGATGGCACGGGCCAGAATGGTGGCAGTAGTGGTGCCGTCTCCAGCCTCCTCATTTGTGTTGTTAGCCACATCCTGAACAAGCTTGGCCCCAATATTGTGGTACTTGTCCTTTAGATCGATAGCCTTGGCCACTGTCACTCCGTCTTTTGTAATCTTGGGACTGCCCCAGCTTTGCTCGATGATGACATTTCGGCCCTGGCAAGAGAAGGTCATACAATACGTCTCATACAATACAGGACTTCAAGTATACATTAGTATGGTGCACAACATTTGCAGTTAGTGAAAACCCTGGGTGAAAAGTATATATATATCACATTATAAATGATAAAGGTAACTTGTGTACAAATAATTTTTAAAAGAATTCAGATTCAAGAAGATTTACTTGGTACTTATATACAACATATTTGAAATTAGACCCTCACCACATTATCACAATATTGAGAAACTCAAATTCTGTTTTAGATTGGGCAAGTTGTTAATTCTTTGGAACCCAAACTGAGGAACTTGCTTATCAAGGGTTCATACAGGCAAGGTTCCATCAAATTCAAGCCTTTTTAAGGCAAGTACGGTACTAGAAAAAGTCAAGGACAATTTTTACTTTCTCTGGTCTATTTTAAGCATACAAATTGCAAAACTTACCCGGTAGGCCTAAATTTATGCATACAATTTTATATGCAGAAGTAATGGATAACAACCAAAAGGGCAGTGTCCACGTTGATTTATTACCAGCCAACAGCATTTATTGGAGTTAATCACTATACTTTTATTTTAATTGCTACTTCTTCAATTCAGCCAGCTTTTGTTTGATTTTTTCTTGGGTAATTGCCAATGCCCAGTCCAGTTTGAAATCAAGCACTTTTCATTGTAACTGCCCTATTTTCAAGCAAATTCAAGTACATTGGATCGACCTCAAGGCCTATTTCTGTTTTTATGACCTTTTCCAGGCATCAGTCAAAATTCAAGCACTTTTCAAGCCTGTGCGCACCCTGTTATCCCTTGGCAATGTCACAGACTGTTACATGTCATCTCTGCACATGCACATCAGTTGGTTTTATTCTATATTCAAGATGCTTTAACCAATTCTGGTCACATCGCATCAATTGGAGAAGGGAGAGTGAAGCCATGTCCCAGGGGAAACCCCTGACTCTTTGCAAAGAACAGTGGATCTTTATCCTGCAACCATGCAGATATGACCACAGCGTTGCTCAAACCATCGCCCAATGTGCACTTAGGCTCTCTCATAACATCAGAGCTACAATAATGATGCTATGTATACCTTGGGACCCATGGTAACTGCAACAGCATCAGCCAACAGGTCAACTCCCACCAGCATCTGCTGTCGGGCTTCTGAACCAAACTTGATATCCTTGGCATAACCCCTGGACAGTGCAGGGGTGGCATTCACCACTGGTTGGAGGACTCGCCTAGTCAGCACAGGCCGCAACAAGCTGCTTACTCTGTACATGTTGGAATCTAAAAATAAATATTATATAATATCTCATAAATACAGCAATACTTGCAACACTATCACTGAAGGTATATTACTTTTAATGCATAATTTAGGAATCTAAATTATTATCAAAGACCTATCATTAGGTATCATTTTGCCAATGGCATTAGTGATTGGATTGGAATTAACTCCTAAGTCTTAATAAGCTTATTCATAATATTATATATTCTATAATTTCACCCCACCACTGGCATTGTCTATTGAAAGTGTTGACGTTTGCAAGAACAAAAGCTTCTGTAAGCTTAGTTCCATCATGTGGTCAAGTCACCTGTGAGTGTGAGCCTGCGTCTGTGATTTGGCAAACACTCAATTTCTTTCAATAACCAGGTAACCGTAAGTGCGTAACGTTTTCAGCTCAATTTTGCTCAATGTGACTTGCTACAATGGAATTGCAGAAGGAATATATTTATGGTAAGAACAAGATCATTTAGTTTTTTCAGTGTTACAGATTCCACCAAGACACACGTCTGATGCAACCGAAGCACAGACCACATCATCTACCCTGTTCAAGTTCAAGGCACGTGCCCGCTGCAACCACCGTGAGACACTGGCACTGGCACCAAACACCACGTGCTGCGAACACGGGGTTTAAAGGACACCGGCAACCGGCTTACCCCAAAAAACACGTGCAAACACGAAATAACGACTACTTTAGAGACCACATTAATGATAAGAAACTTACCGTGTGTAATTTGCAATAATTAAATAATTTTGGGTCAAATAAATGCGACTGGTTTGGTGTTATTTAACCTGACAGCCTCTCTGCACTGCGTCGCTCTGGCTCAAAGTCGTAGCTGGATAAACATGGAGGGCAACCACGTGAGGGCGTCGAGGCCCTGTAACGCGCATATCATCTGGGAAAATCTATGGTACACCGCTTGAGTCATAATGCGAAGCCGTCCCGCATCTTTTTTTTTAGTACTTTCTCACAATGTTAATGACTGATCACACAAGTAAGCTTTCTTGAAAGGCAAAAATACCCCAGAAATTAATCTGAAAACATGTGCTTTTACTGACCCAATCACTGAGTTGGAAGAGTTCATACATCAGTAGAATCAGAATCAGAATCAGAATCGTTTTATTGGGTCAAGCATACATAACAAAACAAACAGGAAAATAAAAACACACACAAACATTTGATAGGGTTGCCTGACCGAGGAGACTCACATTAAGACTGCTAGGCAGTCGCTAGCATGTGAGCCACCTCAAAAAAAAAAAAAAAAAAAAAAAAAAAAAAAAAAAAAAAAAAGGAAAAAAAAAGGAAAAAAAAAGAGGAAAAAAACGGAAAAAAACGGAAAAAAAACACGACAGTTACACAAGCCAGTTACGTTACGCTAAAAACGACACTGATTCTAACATATTGTTTTCGAATTCATATGCACTATATAATATATTTACAACAGCAAATATGGTATTTCGAATTTCTACAACACAGACAATCCAAAGTAAAAGTTTAAGAAAGCTAAATACCTATTCCGTCAGTGTGTGGCAGACATAACAATATGAGGCTTCACAACATTCCTTATAACCGATTAATAAATGAACCTTAATATGAGACGCATAACTTTTCAGCGAATGTGTGGTTGCTTTGCTAATGATATGCGAGGGGGTGTTGTTTAAGTGATGGATGAGACTATGTCTTAAAGTAAGTTGACAGAATTTGTGTTTGGTAGTCGGGATATGAAATGTGTGGTTTTGTCTTGTGTTATGACTATGTAAGTCATTTATCTTGAGGAATGTCATGTGTTCGAGAAAGTAAGCTGGTAGGTTATTATTTATGAATTGGTGGTAAAATTTTAGTTGTTGTAATGTATGTATATCTTTTAGTTTCAAGATTTTGAGATATTTGAATAGCGGCTCCGTGTGTGCAATATAATGACTTTTTGTTATAATCCTAATTGCCCGTTTTTGAATTTTAAATAACCTGTCAACTCGATATCCCCATGCCAGAATGCAGTAATATAGTTGACTCTGAAACAGTGACATATATATGGTATACAGTATGTGTTGGGGAAGGAAGTTTCCTAGCCTCTTTAGGATACCAACAACTTTGCTTAGTTTTGCAGCAAGTTTGTTTGTATGGCTGTGCCATGTTAAATGTTTATCTATTGTTAGTCCTAGCAGATCAAAGGTATCGACGCACTCTAGTTTGTTCCTGGCAATGTATAGTTCTGGAATTTTTACATTTTTTTGGGGCTTGTAGAGTACCATGTATTTAGTTTTTGCTATGTTTAGGCACAGATCATTTACCTTTAACCAATTGTTTATCTTGGATAATTCATCATTTATGTTTTGCGCTTCATTTTTACTCCCAGTTATTGATGCATCCAGTGTACTAAACAGTGTAGTATCATCAGCGTATACTATAAACTTAAAAACATCACTAGCGTGGGGTAAATCATTGGTATAGATTATAAAGAGTAGCGGCCCTAGGATTGAGCCTTGTGGAACCCCGCGTGTGACAGGCATTTCTTTAGATCGTATATTATCTATCATAACGTACTGTTTGCGACTATCAAGATAACTTTTTAGGAGATTTAGAGCAGTTCCAGATACGCCATAATGATGTAGTTTGTTTAATAAAATGTTATGATTTAATGTATCAAATGCTTTGGATAAATCCAGATATATATGAATAGGAATTTTTCCTTCATCAAGCTTTTGTATAGTTCTGTCTATCAGTTCTAATGTAGCATGTTCAGTGGAGTGCTTCTTTCTGAACCCATACTGGTTAGAGTTAAAGAGTTTTTGCTTCTGAAAATGGTCATACAAGAAAGTAAATATAGTTTTCTCGAAGATTTTAGAAATTGCTGGTAATAGAGATATTGGTCGATAGTTATCGATATTTGTGTTATCATCTTTTTTGAAGACTGGAATTACCTTGGCCAGTTTTAACTGGTCGGGGAAGATCCCTGTCGTTAGGCATTGATTGATTATCAGAGTAATACTCTCACATAATTCTTCCTTGACTATCTTGAGCAATTTTACCGAAATTCCATCGTGACCTGAACTTGATTTGGATTTTAATTCATTTATGGTCCCCAATATCTGGGCTTTATTTACTTCTGTGAAACATAGTTTATTTAATGTGGGTAGAGGTTTCAAATAAGACTCGTAGGGTGTTGAGTTTGCGCAATCTAAATTGCCGCAGATAGTTGTGCCGATATTGACGAAGAAATTATTGAACTTATCTGTTATCAGTTGTCTATTTTCCATCGGCTTGCCCTCGATATTAAAATAGTCCGGAAAGTCTTTCGTGTCCTTTTTATTATTCAGTAAGCATTTGATTTCTCTCCATGTTCCTTTAATGTCATTTTTGCACTTGTCAAAGCGTTTAAGGTAATAATCAGTTTTAGCTTGTGCAATCAACTTTTTTAGCATTTTGTTATAAGTCTTTAAATTCGTCTTCAATGTTCCATACTGCATGGAATCTGGTAGCGTTGCTTTTAGCCTCCTGTAAAGTTTGTCTCTAAAGGAAATAGATTTGATAATTCCCTGCGTAACCCAAGCCGATTTCTTATGTTTATGCTTATTAAATTAAGTAATGTATAAGAAAGTATTTGTGACATTGAAACTAATTATGAAAGCTATATTTAAACAATTCTGTCATGTGAAGTTGATTTTTTACTATGAAATGCAACATATGACTATGATTCTTCAACCATAGCTATATAGAGTCATGGCTAGGGCACTGCATATATTTATACACATATGTGCCGCCCAATTAAATGACCTCTTTTTCCGCCCGGTTTTATCTGTTTCCTCGGACCAGAAAGCTACATTTACTGCCAATTGTCCCATATGAGACTGAAAATGTCTCTATCCTAAAGGAAAATATTTTCCTCGCATATCACCGTCAATCCCGTCCCCCGGAAATCTCAGTCAGCTGGCCCTTCCCCTCTATACGTTACATAACTGTCAGTGTCTAATATGCATGGATGCCATGTTTTCACCAAAATATTCTGTCTCGCGATGACCACAAAATTGCATACTTTTCTCTCACTCTCTATATGTCCTGTATGGCATGGAAGCAACACCCCCACCACTACACGGTAAGGTTGTGCCCTGCCCCCTTCCGGGCCGCGCAGTGTGGGTCGAGGGCGCATATGGTACGAGGGCGCTTCAGCAGCAACTGAATAACTTGACAAGAAATATAAAATGGTATATTATATACAATGTCGTACAAGAGCTGCAGCAATACACCTGGCCGCATTGTATTTAGTTTGCTTATACATTTACACTCCGCTTAATTGCAACTTCTATTTGTCAGCAAAAAAGTTGCAATATTAACCGAAGTTGAGATTATCTGAAGTCTAGAACTGCAAACGAGACATGTGCAAAAAAATTGTTTTTTCTCTTTTTTTCAACAAATTTTAGTCTCCAATCCGGCCATAATTCAAGGCCGATACCATACGACATGCATTTATATTATAACACATGGTTCAGTTTTCATACAGCTGGCAGGATGCAAATAATCCGACGGCGCCGCAAAAAAAAGTTTAGTTTATTTATTTATTTCATATAGCGCTTTCCATCCATTAAAAGTAGGCCGAAAATATTACAAATGCGCGTTCTGGTGGATACTTCTAGAACTGCGAACGAGACATGCGCAGAAAAGTTGACCTTGACCTTCTTTAGTCCATGTGCTAGTCTTGTGGTATCTGTCAAAGGACGAAGGCACGTTAAAATGGTAAGATCACTGTTAGTTTAATATATTTGCTAACATATGCGATGTATTTACTACGTTATTCATATGCGAGAAATTGGTGTATTAAATGCAAGCTTGGCGACTATTTAGTTCAGTTGTAATGGTGCTCCTGTCATGACGCCACGCCGGGTCCGAGGCCCGCACAGCCAAACACTCCTCACGGCGTGACCCCCGCGCTGTCTGGTGCCGTCCCCCACCAGCCCAGGCCCAGGCCACAGTTGCAGACAGTGGGAAATGTCGCTCCCATCAGCCCATGGCCATGTCCACGAGTGACATGAACATGGTCATGAACCTATATGCCACTGGCTGTGCATCGCTGATCTCACTAATCTAGTAAGAGCTGATGAATGTATAATTTGCTTTGTGGCACATATTTATATTATGTCAATAGTTCCATATCATGCTGCCATACATATCTGAGTGGGACCATGCAACTTTACAACCCCCCACCAAACATGAAAAATCACCTGTAAGGAAAAATGCATGAAAATAAAAAGAGTGCCTAAAACTTGCAAATTATGTTATTTTGGGCTATTTACAGCTTTATAATATTCCATTAATCACAGGTGCCACAGATCGACTGACACAGGCCGGGTGGGGGGGGGGGTTACGTACCACCTACAACAAGTTCTATGCAGGCGGTGCGCGCCTTCCCCTCCCCCCCCCCCCCCCCTCCCGGCCTGTATCAGTCTATCTGCAGCGCCTATGCCGTTAATCGGCCAAACATAGTTAGCGAGTGATGCAATGTTGTCGGTCACCATCTTTGAATGCAAAAGTGATGCTTTAGATGCAGGAAGCATGCAGAAAACTGTCACGCACCTGCCTCGTCTCATGGGTTGTCACGATTCATAGAAATTGAATCATATATATATATATACATATTATTCAGTGATAATGCATCCTGAGTCATTGTTGCAAATTTCAAATGACACATTTCTTTGCATGAACTGTGAGGGGACGCATTGTAAATATATAGTGAGCAGTAGTACTCATTGCACTCTGTCCAAAATCAGCTAGATAAGTGAAGACTTTATTGCGACTGTCCACACATGAAAGTGCAGAAAGAATTAGAAGCTGTATACAATGAAGTATACTTGAATAGCTAGCAACCATTTGCAATACGCCAGGGAGAGAAATAATCGATTGCCAAATTGCCTGGGACAGTTGAATTGCAGAGTTGGACTGGTAAAAAAAAATGGTGCAGGTGCAGATTTAGACTGTGATCCCTCAGTATTCAGCAATGTTCAGCAGTTGCACCGCACAAACACCCTATAGGCACTGATCAATGCAAACAATAACTGCACAGTAGCTTTCGTTTTTTGGCCCATACAACATGGGAAAACTGCACTCGCTTTTTGAAACATGACTTTGCAGAATAGTCAAAATCTTGGTAAATAACAAAATAAATAAATTGTGCATTGTATCAACGTTGATAGGACAGTTAAATTTTCAAGGGGGCAGGTCAATCTCCAAACCACGTGCCTGACAGGACAGGTAACATTCAAAGTTACTGTCTGTTAATGTCCCTGTATGCGTTAGAAGTTAGGTAACCAGGTCCAGGTGCTAAATATCAGAAACTAATAACATTACATTGAATTATTTAAGGGGTTTTCTTCAACTAATAAAACATACAGACCATGTCAGATGTCATTTCAAAATAATGTCCCATTATTTTTTGGATAACCCATAATTTTGAGGAGCTCTGGGATATTGGGACCCACCCGCTGGCATATGTACCTGTCTGAATCAATGGTCACTGGCCTAAAATAGGCCAAACCTGTACAATTATAACAAGTTTGCCTTCCAGCACGTATATATATGCGATCATTGAATATTTAGTGTAGTTGCTTGTAATACATAACATGCATGCAAATTTGGCAGAAGAACTAATAGTTTATGTGACATGGATTGATATTGGTTGCCATTGGAACATAAAAAAAGGAAGAAAAACAGAATTATATTCTGCCAACCAGTCTTGACCTTAAAATGCAACTATCTAATAAGTATCTAATAAAAGATATAATATTCGAGACAATTCAAAAAGTACTGAACAGACTGAATGTGTATATAAATAAAAATGGTGGAAAAACATGATTCACATTTTTATTTCAGGCTGGAGCTTTGAAGAGATTTGTTCCCCTGTTTGATAGAGTGCTGGTTCAGCGCTTTGCAGCAGAGACAAAGACAAAGGGAGGAGTACTCCTTCCAGAAAAATCTGTGGGCAAAATTCTTGAAGCTACAGTTGTGGCTGTGGGCCCTGGTAGCCGCACAGAGGTATGTCTGCCATAGCTCTTAATCAGATTGTGATATATGTCTAAAGCTCAAATGTTTTAGTCCGCATTAAGCATTAGCACTGACCTTGATTGTAAGTATCATTAATTAATTTTAAATTTTCAATATAATGAATATATTAGTATACACTATGAACAATTATTCTTGCATGAAAGGATTCATGTCACAATTTCAAATACTTACCAGTAACCCTTTGCTTGTGTTTCTGTTCTGTATTGAATTGAATTTTGACTGATGAACATTGTTGTAAATTTAGGAGGTTACAATACTAATTTTTTTGGGATTGTTACTGGAGACAGTTTTCATGGGAAATAATTGATGCATACATTGCAGAAGGGTGACCTGATCCCGCCCAGTGTGAGTGCTGGAGACAAAGTCCTTCTGCCCGAGTTTGGAGGCACCAAAGTCGTACTGGAAGACACTGTAATTATAATCAATACTTCCACTAGCTTAACTCATTTATATAACATACACCTTTGAAAAACTTTTGATGCATGTATTGATGTGGATGTATTAATGTAAAGGGTACAAGTAAATGTATCCTGGGCGTTGTGCCTAAAGTAGCCTACTTCCATAAGTAATTATTGTTATCATATATAATATTTATGCCACATGACCTCTATGGATGACCTGACATCCATGATAGACAGTTGATCGAAAAATACAACGAGTTGTTCCTGGCTCCTGGCTGTTTAATCGCTACAATATCTCTCAACTTGGGAAATGTCAGCCAGCCACCATATTAGTCCTATGTATAATTAACACTTCAACAAAATAAAAAATCTGTTCCATTAGCAGGAAAAATGATTTGTACAGATGTATCATGCCTCTTATTGGCTAAAAAACAGAACAATGCTTACCACTGTTATCCTTGCTAGTGACACTTATTGATGGTAGGACCTTTCTTCTTATTTGGCAGGACTACTTCTTGTTCCGTGATGGAGACATCCTCGGCAAGTTTTCCAGTTGAAGAGCCAGAAAATTTCTTGATAGTATGGTAGCCGCGAAGGAACACTTCTGGGGAACAAAGCGACGACATGGAGTGTGTGTGCGTGTGGTGTGTAGTGTGTAGCTAAATCTGGCTGGCTGGCTGGTTCCCGGTGTCATGGATGGCGAGGAGCCACGTGGTGCGTGTATGACGTCATCCCCCACTCATCATCGCAGTCACGTGGCATATCGGCCGAACGCGCGCGTCACTTGCACGAGACTTGTTAGAGACTTCATACCATTGGATGCCTCGAGAGAATCTTCGTCACCCCCAGTGGAATATCCATTCGTCCGACAACAAGTGGTTGAATCACGGCCTGCGGAAAGAACTGATTAGAGAATTAATCCTTAGATAATTATGAGTTCATTAAGTATAATCGTCATATAACGTATGAGCATTTATTCTTATTCTGTCATATCCGTCGTAGCAATATATAATTTCGACCTTTTCCAGATTACGTTGTGGTCTTCTTGAATAGCAGGATACATTTGTCGATGATTAATCGCAGAACATTTCTTTTTATGAACAGATATATCGTTAGTTGAGGATATGTTATACGAATAACTGAATGTGTGTTGTACGATAGTATTGAACGATTTATCAATAAAATATTGTATCCATATGATGTCGTTGTGAGATGTATTGTACAATGGCATGGGTTACGGCGCTCGGCTTTATCGAGTTAAGACTGTCCAGACAACCATCTTAGTTCGACGGTAAGTTCACGCCTCGCTGTGCGGATGTGTCCGGTTCGTGCTAGGCTAAGGATTCCCGACGTCCGAAAAGAATAGGCTTCATCCCCGGAAACATCCTCCTCACCATTGATGAGATATTGATCAATGTCCTTTGAAGGCTATCAATATTAACTGTTACAAGTTTACTAGAAAGAGTGTACCCCCGACAAAATGAACTGTTAGAACTATGAAGTTCTGCTGCGGACCTTCTTTCGTGTTTTTCTTGCTCCATATAGCGCTGTAAAAACTAAGTTCAGAAAAAAAAAAGCTATTGGGACTTAAAACAGAACATTTTCAATGTTAGGGCAATATACTTGCATGCGCCATCTTAGCTTTTTTATATTTTAGAATCGGGGACTTAAAGTATCTCAAAATTTATGATGCCTATGTTTCATATCTCCGAGTCTGTAAAACAAACATTTCAACATCAAACTCCGCGGTTTATTTATATCGGGCGCGGACGTGATAGCGAGCCGCGGTCGACATCAGACACAAAATAGCGAACTGCGAACAGGCGCGCAGGGATATAAAGCCGGCCACTAACATGCCCGAACGCTTTCAGGATTTAAATTCAAGACAGAATTTACTTATTTGACATTGAGAAGAGGTTGGTAATAAAAATAATTACGGAATATATTGCTTTAAAATAAAAGGGATTATAAAATCTACCAGCATGACTGAGAGAAAGAGATATCTTTCGCTTCCACGAGTATTAAAATGCTGCCGCCGCTCACTGCTTACCGAACTATTTTCTCGGTTATTGTTCGCACGATTATTTCGAGCGTTTTAAGATACGTCTGTCTACTCCAAGTGTCCCGTGAACGACATTTTACCGCTTGGAGTGCATTCGCCAAAATAAAGCACGAGACGCGAAAGCGTTGAGTGCTTTATTTGGGGAATGCACGACAGCGAGTTCTTTAATGTACTAATAAAATTGTTGTAACAAGGCTTTAGTTCTGCTCGTAATTTGAGTGGTTCATTTTTCATGTTTGGACACAAGAAATCGGCTATTGTATCAATCGTACTGTTCGATGAATACGTGAGTGCCAGACAAACAGCGGCTTGCTTTAAAAGAACTACCGATCAACTAATGCACCAGTCAATGTGAAGCCCCAGGGTGGAGGGTGGGTAGGCATGGGGGGTGGTAGATTTTAAAAATCTAAATCTCCACTCAAGTCTAACTTCCCTGAAAACAAGTCACGCGGAAAAGCGATATCAGGGAATTAACGCTTTTACTTTAAAATAGATCATCCATTTATGCCATGACTTTTGTCATAGGATTTATCTTGCACCATATGTATGGTGGTGGTATATGTGGCAACTTCAGTAAAAATGGCATGACCAATGTCATAGGGTCCACCGTTCATAGGCGGCACCGGAAATATACAATCGATAACTGTCGAATTTTGATATATATTGTGGTTTCTGATATAATCCCCCCCCCCCCTCCATGCCCCTTACAACTTAAGAAGATAGATAATAAAACACAGTTAGGTTTGTTTTCCGGTGCATTCTTCTTGATAATGAACACTTAAGGCAAAGGCGTGACATCGCACAATGTTTTTAAGTATATTAATACAAAATGAATACATTGCTGGGTTTGGGGGGTTCCGCGGTAAAGCCCCCCTTTTCACCGCCAAGATGCGCTCGGTCGGGGCGTTTTACCGCCAAAAATGATGCGCTCGGTCGGGGCGTTGTACCACCAAATTCCGCTCGGTTGAGGCGTTTTTACCGCCAAAATGCTCTCGGGGGCCCTTTAGCAATTTTTTCCCGGAAACCCGCACTATGAACGCACATTTCCAGAGCCCCCCCCCCCCCCCCTCCAGGTCGCAAGTTTTACAATATCCGCTCTAATATTCGCTATATCTTTTTCATTATGAATGTCCGCTCTCGCTTTTTCATTACGAATGTCCGCTCTCTCTTTTTCATCACATATGTCTGCTCTCTCAGGCATCAACTTGGCCCGCGGAACCCCCCCCCCCCCACCAGGTTTGTATAATATAGTGCCCCCCCCCCCCCCGGCACAGGTGGACCCCCCTGGAACCTGGCTGGGGCGCAAATGCAATTGATATGAAACTCAAACTACAAGATTATCCACGATTTGTCCGCTGCATGCAGGCCAAATAATCCAATTTTTACATACCACCATTTAACCTCCCCCAACGCCTGGACATAAAATGACTCGTGCCTACGACTACCAGCTCAAGACCCACGCCAGTGTGATTTTCTGTGTTCCTCGCTCTTGCCTGGCCCTAAAGCTGTTCCATATCGACCCGCGGTTGGTGATCTCAAAATAACCCCTCCCGTGGTTTCGGGGTCCGTCCGTCTCTCACCTGGGGAGCCCTCTCTCTCTCTGACCACAAGCGCTATGACTACAGGGGTACTCCCCAATCCCCAGCCTCGATCGCGATCCGGCCGGCCTCGTTATGACGTCACGGAAGTGGCTCCAGGTTTTGCCAAAAGCACCTTGGAAGAAGGTCGCTGTGGAGAGAAGTCGCTGTAAGAACCCGGGAGCAGCTATATACCAGGGACTTCTAGAGTGATTCCAATTACGGCCCTGTCGACCCACATCAAAACGATTACTGCTACACGACTTCCACCAGCGATTGTCCTCTACAGGCCGAGGAGACGTTTGTACACAGAGCGGTTGTGGGCCGTCAAACTCTCGGTCGTTCGGCTTGGTGGTGAGTCCGGCTGGCTGGCGGGGTATATTATATAGCGATGTCTGAGTCAGGCAGGGGACATCGGCAGCTGGCCGTGGGGGTGGCGGCTGTGGCGGGGGCCGGGCTGGCCGCGTACTATGGATACGCGCGGTGGAAAGCCGGAAAGCTTCGCTGGACGGCAGAGAAGGACAAGACAGCGGCCGAACAGAAGACGGAACAGAAACCCGCAAATGTAAGTCGATTGGGAACTTTAAATGTATCATAGCAGGGGGGGATCTAGGAATTTGCAAAATGGGGGGTGGGTGCTCTCTGAAAACCGGCTACCGGGGGAGAGGGGGTACTCGGAGAACCCGACTTTTACAGTGTATGTTCATGTTCCCAAACGTCCCACCCCCGCTAGATCCGCACCTGCATAATAGTCAACGCGAGAACGATTATTTCGCAAAGGTGTTTTACATGCCAATATGTTATGGGCTATACTAGTATATATATAGGCCAATGAGCGTCCGTTAGTCATACATGATCTCCGTACGTGTCTCTGACCAATGCAGGGAACTAGGCCAGTGAAACAACCCCATTAATTAACAAAGGCGAACCTCACTGCTCGCATACCGAAGTGACAGAAACAGAGAAACCATTTTAGAAACTGCAAAGAAGTATGTGCTCGCCTATCTAGGCCTATATGTTGCCCTCCAGCGTTGAGGGGGGTGAACCCGCGGTGGCTACGGGGGTACAGGCCCTGTAACCCAACCGCGATTAAGTCCAGTTGAAGTCGGTCATATTGGTCCTCATTATGGATCGAAGAGCGAGACTAATCAGCAGCTGATAGTGAAACCTGCCACTGATAGCGCTGGGCGGGCCACTGATAGCGCTGGGCGGGCCAGCAATGTGCTCGACTATCGGTGTACATAAGTCATAACCTGAAAGCTCAATACTACAACATATTTTATCATGCGCAAGTCAATGCAAATTAGAGAAGAGGGGGGGGGGGGTAAACGACATTTGTGAGTTTATGTAGACTTTATAGTAGTAAGTACATAATTTACGAAGTCTGTGTCGTATCCGGTGAATACGTGCGGGCGAAACTCCCAATAGACGGACGTGCCCATATGCCAACACCGGACCCATGAGAATAGCTTTGGACTCATGAATAATGCATATATTTCATTGATGAAAATAATGTATCTGTCTCGCAATGTACGAATGCAGTGCGTAAAACAAACGATCGTGCCCTTTTAACAGAACTGTGCTCAAGGGGTGAATGGAGGGTGGGTGGTTGCCAGGGTGGTAGCCAGGGTGGTAGCGGACAATATTATTACGTGGGTGTGGAGATGGGATTGGTGCGTGGGCGGGCGGTCGATCAGGGAGTTGTGGATCACGAGGATCTAGACTGACGTTATAACGTGCAATGGTACCCCACCCCCAGCCCTACCCACACCCTCCACTCTGTACCCCCCCCCCCCCCCGTGTAACGCCGGCACGATTAATAAGAATTCCCGACCCCCCAGCTCTTATCACAGGCCGACGGTAACCCCCTGAACCTTGTCTGAACCAACTCAGCATGCTAAGCATGTGAATCTTAGAAACGGGTACCAGCTGTCTTGTATGGGACCGTCTTAAAGTTTACTTTGCATGTGAGCTCATTAAAAGTTGTGATCCACAGAGAGGCGGGCCGGTGGGGGGGGGGGGGTAACACCGCCCACCGACAGTTTGAGTGACCTGTGTGGCCCCGAGCACTGACCCTGACCCTGACCCTGACCCTGACCCTGACCCGCGTCCACTTGACAGACCTGGAACACTCTCAGCCTTATAAGTGGAACGCCACGGTTTGGCAGACGTCATGCTACCTAAACGCGTCACAAAGATTATACGCTTCATAACTGAAGCGCAACATGTTTATTACCGACGTACGTCGTCACCTCGTAGGTTATGATACAGTTTGCGTCAGACACGTCATGCACCATACATCAATCGTCAGATGGACAATAGACTCATTAATTACCTTATAGCACCAGCCTGTCCCCCCCCCTCCCCCCCCCCCCCCTCCGCACCCCAATCCCCACAGGCGCTCCAAATAGACCAGACACATAAATTACATGTTGTACCAGCCTGCCCCCCCCCCTCACCCCCACCTCACCCCTGCAACACCCGCACAACTCGGGGTAGGTTGTCATGAGTATTTGGGACCTGTCGATATATTGCGAGAGGAGTGGATGTGCAATTCAGTTTCCAAATCCTGCTCTCAGGTTTAACGCTATGCTGACGATTCGAAAGGTACAGTCTGTCTACCACTGAACAATCGCGGCGAAAAGCACGCACCCTATTCGTTTTATGATGATGCGTGCCCTTATAACTCAAGCTGAGCCTGTCGCTTGTACCAATACCAAGTTTTGCGGCTTTGGTTGGACTCTGGCTGTGGTTAATGCACAGGGTTTGTTGTATATTCAGGGCGTTTTAACCAGGAGATAGGAGCGAGATACGTCAGCTCGTTGAGTACAGTGAAATCTCCGCTCTCTGCAAGCGAACATGCGTTGACTGAACTTAATCCATAGTTTCAGGTTCGAATCCTGACATCGGCAATGCAATCTGGGGTTTGTGTCTCAGGTCTTCATTTAAATCACCGGCAGTTGGCGTACTACTGTATGTAGTCTATGTGTACACATAGGTGGCCGAAAACAACCAAGTATTTTACGACCAGATCTTTGGTTCGAATCGCATCCGAAGGCTCGGAGAAGTTGCTGCAAAACATCTACATGTAATATCATGACCTGGTGTAGCTCGAGTTAAAGGTGAAGTTGTGGACGTAATTCAAATATCATTGATTCCTAACCATTTACCGGTGAAGAAAAATGGACACAGCGCGCATGGAAAAACTGAGATTTCACTGTATCTACGAGATTCACACCCACATATATATTCATGTATATATATAGCTCGTGGGCGTTAGCCGGCAGATATAATGTTGCCATGGCATATAATGTGCCTGATAATGGTTGCCGGTGCCAACGGGGAACCAGTCCCATGTGGAGTCCGGCAGCAAGCCAAGTGGACTGTACGCTGGCCTCTTTCCTCAGACAGAATATAGTAAGGCGTATCTGAGCGGCGAGGGAAGGGTTAGAGTCTAATCAAATTCAACTCTTCCAGGAAGAGAAGAGCTCATCCAAGAAGAGAGAATATAAGCGATGAATCGATCGCGTGTGACGCGTTGTAAGAGTAGTTCATATATTATCGCCCAACGTTAGCATGACAGATACATGGTTGACTAAATATGTGGGCCCTCAAAAACCATGCACATACATTTAATATAACAATATACGGTCTTACATATGTTTCACATAATTTTATTCATTGTTTCATTCATATGTTGCCCCCTTAAAACCATTTGGTCAAAATGAGCGCATATTGCATAGTTAGCTTCCGCCATCTTGGAATAGCCTCTACCTCTTCTCTCTTCCACGTACCTGGGCGGAAGAGCAGAAGAGGTCTTCTCGGAAGTAAAGAGGCGAAACGATTGTATGGCAGGTGCTCTTCTGGAAGAGGTAGAGTTTGAATGAGGCGAATCAATCACGCCCTTAGTACAGTAGGCGGGTCAGCTGGCACGATGATGATTTGGTTGTCAATACCGTGATTGCTCACATCATTCATCTGAAATAGATCGGAGCCGGCCCCCATGGCTCTGTGGTAAGCAGGCTAAGTCGCAGATCAACAGGTCATGGGTTCACACCCTGCATCTGAGCCGGGGAAGTGTCATCCCACCGTATATCAGTGTCCCTGTGTTTTTCATTTCGTTTCTGATATAGATTTCCACCGTGCCAATGTCATCTTAGGCATATTTCCATGACTAGGTTTATATTTACCAGAGCTGGCCTAAAGGCCAGAGCCGACAGCTTGCAGAAAGTCAGCGATCGTGAGAGTTCGTAAAAAGATCACCAGAAGCTCAATTATGTCATGTGTTTGTCACATATATATGAATACCTACATAACTGAAAACTTTTCATAATTCAAAAATATCTGTCCAATAGTCCCAGTGACTCTTGTAAAAGACTCAGCGCTCATTTTTGCCAGAGCACCCTGTCGAAGGGACTGTTTTCGGCCACCATTGCGGTTGTGCTCTGAAGTCCAAAGTGGCAAATGTTAGTGGCCCCAATCCGTGTAGCACGTGCGGTCTTCAATGGCCTGCTTTCAGGCCCACGAAAAAAGTCACTTTGACCAACCGTTGAAAACAATCATGGCGCCTAAGCGGTCAGCGAAGAGTTGGGCTCTCGTTAGCCCAGCGATTCGCACAGAAGACTTTTATTTGCGAAAAAGCAAGCTGCAAATGAAAAGTTGAATGATTTGTAGTTATGTTAGTTTTAAAGAAATGTAAAAACAGCAAAGATGTTATTGTGAAATTGCAATTTTTCATAAGACCAGGAGAGTTTCACCGGCAAAAAAGCTGGTATCTGCTGCCACTTTAGTGCGAGCCTGTGAGTGATGAAGTGGCCTGTCGTAAGGTTTATATGCACATGTGAACAATGCTGGCATAAAACGCAAGTTTGTGTACAGCTCCTGTCTTTAGGCTCACTAGCCGCCCCGCTCGCGGCTAGCGTTCGTACTAATAAGCGAAAGAAATAACAGCACGACAGTATTTTGTTTTATACGTCAAATAGTAGCAGGCAGAAGGTAGACATTGGGCAGAAAAAATATCGGTAATTATATTGACATAAATTGAGACCGGGAGCTACTGAATAACGGGACATAAGTTTTAAGGATATTTAAACACTTTCTGTGCAATTATTGTTCATCCAGTACAGAATACTCAAATTGCGGCTAAAGCACGCTAATAAACGAATATCAGTCCAGTAAAACTAAGGCCCAATGTCATACATTGATTGAGTAAACAAAAGGGGTTGATTGAGTGAAAAAAGGGGCTGTTTCCCGCCCGTTGTTCGTCATTTAGCGTACCTTTAGTGGACAAAATTTGCTACTGATGGGAAGTTGTGGACGCGAGACAGTACGGGATTTGTTTGTTTTGATGACGGTTCGGGCGATAAGGCCTTGGGATAAATATTATTACCGTTGGCACCAAGTCAGGTAGCCCGCCGCAGACATGGTCACCATGCGGGATAATCACCCGAAAGCGATATTATGCGCGGGATAAGGTGATTAGCACCCCAGCGGTAGTACCCAGCGGTAGTGTTGACACATGCGATAGTGTTGAGACATCTAAGAGCGACAATGTTGATACATCCAAGACGGACCAAGCAGTTCATGCTGTGGTTCGGTTGCATATACGTTCAAGGCGGCTGCTGGGGCCAATGTGCTCTTGCATGCAGCGGCATAGTGGGACAGACGGCTTCATTTTATTACTATAGATAGAAGATAGATATGCAGCATCCCCTCGGCGCGTTTCATGTAAACAAAAGACCGACCCAGGCGGTCAATCATTTAATGAAGTCACTGTTGCTCATATCCAATCATGTGGTGAAAAGAGATCTTCCACGTGCGTTATGTCAGACAAACAAGTCAGACAAACAAAGCAGCGTGTTACATTCTTGTCAGTTTCAGAGATGATTACTTCTCCCTTGTACCTACCGTCCGTTATGATTGTCAAGTTCATACTATCGAGTAAGGAAAAAGGACTCAAGCGTGGGCGGGGCTTGGTGTCGGAGCCTGGATCGGTCTATTGGAGTGCGCACGCCGCGTAGCAGTGTGAAATAAGTAACCAGCTGGGGCCGTATTCATAATCCCCTCGTAAGTTACGCACAAAAAGTGCGTTTTTATTTTAGCCTCACCAGCTCGTTGTGGTGGCGCTCATGATCATGAAATCGTCTTCAATATAATTTTAGCACTTTCTTAATTCAGAAAATTTACTTTTTGTGTGATTACTTATGTATTTTGAACAAGATAGTCGCTCGACAAATCTTCCACTTAGCGCTAAGTCTAGTGGCGTAGTCTAAGTGGCGATTATGAATACGGACCCTGGTGTTTCAGGGTGCTTTACTGCACACAAGGGCTAAAGTAGGATAAAGAAATCTCCCGGGATGATGAAGGATGAAACGTGCGCCCGATTAGGTGCCCGGGCCGGATTCGTATTGATCTGCGGTCTAGTGCGCTAACCACTAGACCAGGGAGACCCGCAGGGCCTTTTTATCGACGGGTCTAGTGCGCTAACCACTACACCAGGGAGGCCCCCAGGACCTATTGATCTGCGGTCTAGTGCTCTAAGCACTAGACCAAGGAGGCCCCCAAGACCTATTGAGCTGCGGTCTAGTGCGCTAGCCACTACACCAGGGAGACTCCCCCCACGTAGAGTGTGGAGGGGACTAGTTGCGTCTTGTGACAATAATGAATTGGGCTTTATTCTTTCTGAAACATTATATCCGTGCGAAAAATACCATATCACTTTTCACCACGATATATAAGATGGTCATTCAGCTGCTTTGGTAATCGACCTACGCAATTATTAGGCCTATAAGCGGCAAAAGGTGACACTGAGGGTGTAGTATGTAGTGGATATAGTTGTAATCGCTGTTAAGGTGACACGGTCGGGAGTGGCAGTGTGCAGGAGACAGATCCAGATATATAGAAGGGTTGTTTACCATGGCGGGGTCCAGTGGTCTGCGTTGTACCGCAACACTGGTATTCAGCGTCTCTTACGCCTACAGGTCAACCATTTTATGCATGGACGGAGTATCTTGTCGCTGTCGGCCTGACATGTTGGCTCATTCAGTGAAAAATGCAGTCCTCTACATTGATGAAGGATCACAATTTTCTTCTACTTATCTCCTCTGGAGAGCAATGAGTCCCTCTGTACCCGGGCGCGAACTCGCGGTTGGGGGTGGGCGTGGGGGATCCTTGGCAGATCTAAGAACTTACGATAGGAGGAGGGGGGGGGGGGGGGCGGGGCACCATTTATTATCAAGTACTATCCAGGCGCGGATACAGTGAAAAAACTTGCGACCAGGGGTTGGTGGTGTGGTTGTGGGCGCGGGGGGGAGGGGGGGGGGGGGTTGGGGGGGGGGGCGCTGGTATGTTATGCAGAAAGAATAGTAACTATGCCCCCCTTATTCGGAGGAAGGGAGGGGGCACGTGCCCTTTTTTCGCCTATTTTCCAGCAAAAGCGGGGATACGTGCCCCCTGTACCCCCGCTTTCGCTGGATCAGCTACTAGGGGTGATCACTTCCCTCCCCCCTCCCACCGGCCCGCCCCCCTCCCACCGGCCCGCCCCCCTCCCACCGGCCTGCGGTCTAGTGCGCTAACCACTACACCAGGGAGGCCCCCCTCAGGAATCAGAAGACGGTTCTTATACCTGTTGTCCCTCCCCACACCCACTCCACTTCACGCATGGATCATATGCCGCGTCTTTTTGCAACAGGCCTAAACCTGAACGTAAAGTCTTTTTTATTTTGACATCATACGCCTTAACGGTTAGTTAATGCAGTCAATTAGGTATGTCTGTCATCTTGGCATCAACAACATACCGGAATGGTCTGGTTGTTGGTTGTGGTTGTTATGTATTGGGGTTTTATGCATTATGCACACATATGTTAAACCGGGTCATAGCCAGTAAACAAACTGTTACATCCTGATTAAGACTCATTAGCATCTGTTCCACAGAATGAAGTCGAAACAGAAGAACCAAAAGAGAAAGCCGCGAAAGAGGTCCCCGCGGCAGAGTCGAAAGGTATGTTCACTTACATTCACTTGAAGTGTTATGGCGATGATCACTTCTTGCCATGACAACAGTGAGCTGTCGCTATGACAACGGCCACTTGTGACATCGACTAGTTGTCGACCCGATCACGTATCGTTATAACACGGCCACTTGTCGTTACGACGCGACCACTTGTCGTTACGACGCGACCACTTATTGTTACGACGCGACCACTTATTGTTACGACGCGACCACTTATCGTTACGACGCGACCACTTATCGTTACGACGCGACCACTTATTGTTACGACGCAACCACTTATTGTTACGACGCGACCACTTATTGTTACAACGCAACCACTTATTGTTGCGACGCGACCACTTGTCGTTACGACGCGACCACTTATTGTTACGACGCGACCACTTATTGTTACGACGCGACCACTTATTGTTACGACGCGACCACTTATTGTTGCGACGCGACCACTTATTGTTACGACGCGACCACTTATTGTTACGACGCGACCACTTATTGTTACGACGCGACCACTTATTGTTGCGACGCGACCACTTATTGTTACGACGCGACCACTTATTGTTACGACGCGACCACTTATTGTTACGACGCGACCACTTATTGTTACGACGCGACCACTCATTGTTACGACGCGACCACTCATTGTTACGACGCGACCACTCATTGTTACGACGCGACCACTTATTGTTACGACGCGACCACTTATTGTTACGACGCGACCACTTGTCGTTACGACGCGACCACTCATTGTTACGACGCGACCACTCATTGTTACGACGCGACCACTTGTCGTTACGACGCGACCACTTATTGTTACGACGCGACCACTCATTGTTACGACGCGACCACGTATTGTTACGACGCGACCACTTATTGTTACGACGCAACCACTTATTGTTACGACGCAACCACTTGTCGTTACGACGCGACCACTTATTGTTACGACGCGACCACTTATTGTTACGACGCGACCACTTATTGTTACGACGCGACCACTTATTGTTACGACGCAACCACTTGTCGTTACGACGCGACCACTTATTGTTACGACGCGACCACTTATTGTTACGACGCGACCACTTATTGTTGCGACGCGACCACTTATCGTTACGACGCGACCACTTATTGTTACGACGCGACCACTTATTGTTACGACGCAACCACTTGTCGTTACGACGCGACCACTTATTGTTACGACGCGACCACTTATTGTTACGACGCGACCACTTATTGTTGCGACGCGACCACTTATCGTTACGACGCGACCACTTATTGTTACGACGCGACCACTTATCGTTACGACGCGACCACTTATTGTTACGACGCGACCACTTATTGTTACGACGCGACTACTTATTGTTACGACGCGACCACTTATTGTTACGACGCGACCACTTATTGTTACGACGCGACCACTTGTCGTTACGACGCGACCACTCATTGTTACGACGCGACTACTTATTGTTACGACGCGACCACTTATTGTTACGACGCGACCACTTATTGTTACGACGCGACCACTTATTGTTACGACGCGACCACTTATTGTTACGACGCGACCACTTATTGTTACGACGCGACCACTTGTCGTTACGACGCGACCACTTGTCGTTACGACGCGACCACTTATTGTTACGACGCGACCACTTATTGTTACGACGCGACCACTTATCGTTACGACGCGACCACTTATCGTTACGACGCGACCACTTATCGTTACGACGCGACCACTTATCGTTACGACGCGACCACTTATCGTTACGACGCGACCACTTATTGTTACGACGCGACCACTTGTCGTTACGACGCGACCACTTGTCGTTACGACGCGACCACTTATTGTTACGACGCGACCACTTATTGTTACGACGCGACCACTTATTGTTACGACGCGACCACTTATTGTTGCGACGCGACCACTTATCGTTACGACGCGACCACTTATTGTTACGACGCGACCACTTATTACGACGCGACCACTTATTGTTACGACGCGACCACTTATTGTTACGACGCGACCACTTGTCGTTACGACGCGACCACTTATTGTTACGACGCGACCACTTATTGTTACGACGCGACCACTTATTGTTACGACGCGACCACTTATTGTTACGACGCGACCACTTATTGTTACGACGCGACCACTTATTGTTACGACGCGACCACTTATCGTTACGACGCGACCACTTATCGTTACGACGCGACCACTCATTGTTACGACGCGACCACTTGTCGCGGAAGTCATCGCTCGGTTACATTCAAGTTTAATGTCATGCTGCATAGTTATGTAGCATGAAAGTTAACTGGATATCCGCACTGCACGGCTTCATGACAATGCCCTTCCTTTATCCCTAACCCTTCACATAACTCGCTCTGGCATGGTTGCATGTACATATCATTGGTGTTGGCTTGTCGTCGCTTTTATTGTATCTAGTGGCAATTTCCTCGTAACACGCACATCATTTTGTACATTACATTTTCGTGCACGCGCACCGGACTTTCCCGCCAATGATTTTTCTGGAGAGTTTGTTTTGCTGGAGGACCGGCATGGCCTTCCAGGGTGGCGGGCACACTATATGCACCTATAGTTACACATTTAATGTAAGTACTGCACTAATAACCACTATTAATGCTCATTTTGATAGCTTTTCTTTATTACTGACAGAAGTTGAAAACTTCTGTCAGTATAGTACTATGTTCGGTTTGTAAATTAGTTTGTCTGTTTGTTTGTTTGTTTGTCATCGCATTGTAGGGCGCATCGTTACATGTAGGAATGTTATATTGCACCTAGAGATAGATATGAAAAATTGTGAGGCTAAGTTCTTTAACGGTGTATGTAGGTCAAAGTTAGAGGTCACAGCGATTTTTTGAAAAAATAACGTAAAACGCTCATATCTCCGTTAATATTAGAGCTAGAGACGTCGGATAAGTTTCATAACGTGCTACTAGATACGGCGCAACTTTCGTACATTGTCCACTTTTTGACGCGTCATACTCATTTTCGAGGAAAACGTCGTTTTATGTTTTTCGAAAAACGCAAAATATGACCTTGAACGGCTTTTCTATAGTTTGACTCATTTTAGTTGAAGATATCGCTCTATGTCTGTAACATGTCATAGAAATATGGATGACGATGAGTTTTGTGAAATCTGAAATTTCGCAGATACGTACTATGACGTCACGGTGACGTCACTTCCGGTACATTAAAAAAATCGTCAAAAATCGGAAAAAAATCTCAAAAAATTGCGAGTGGACTCATCTTGCGGCAAATGTGGTCCCATGTTTGCTTGTAACATAAAAACGGTATGTTCCTATCTTACTTCCGATTCTAGAGCTGGCGCAAAATTCTCTATGGGAATCTCCATGTTAAAAACCTCAATCCTTTATCATTACAGGCACATTTTGTCGCATAATTCAGAAGTGCCTTTTTCAAACAGTACACAAAAAAATTACGTACTGTAAGACGGTACCCAGCAGATGTTGTCCATTGCCTGTGTGATTCGACCCGGAAATGACGTCACAGAAAATTATCAAATATTTTCCCATTGTGAAAGATAGGGATTTTTGGCGTTTGCAGGGGCTCCCACGGGCGTCCTATTAAAGCCATCACTCTATGTTTTCAGTTGTAGATGGATACTAGTAGGATGAGCTATTATCTATAAACGCGCCGACATAGCCCGGTAACTTTTCGGTATATAGTCGAACGCGTTTAACATGGGACCCTATGGAGATAATCCAACTTCCTTCAATATTACGTACTTCCGGTTGAGCGATCTCACTCTGCTTCACCACGGTGCGAGATGGGGACAAGTACAGGAGACTCAGAGTAGGCTGACCGCAAACGCGTGTCTCAGTTTCGTTTCCATGGCAACCGAAGATTTTCCCAATGATAAAGTATACAAATTCCCTCTAATTTAGAAAATTCGTCAAAAATCGGAAAAACTAACTAGACATTCGATCTTTGCGTATAATGGTAGGGAAGATATGTCTCCAGATTACTGTTGGCAGTAAAGCATTATTATCTTTTACATCTTATCTCCAGAGTCTTTTCTTCGTCTGCTCGTTTTTCATTTATTCGCAATGATGAAGAATAGCAATTTTCGGTAATTAGGTGAAGATATATCTGAAGGACTAAGAGACCTACCGCCGTTCTAATCAACGTTCTGGATTGAGGGCGCAAATGTTCGTGTCTAGATATTTGGACGTTGCCGTGCGTCATGTCATGACGCTACCATGACGTGATGACGTCATAATTTTATAACCTCTATTACTCGACTATTATACCTCGTAGCGACTACCGGTTGATTTGACGCTGTACCTTATATCAAGGGACAACTGCCGCGATGCGTAACTTTTATTTGCGGTACCGAAACGTGTGCGTCAAAACTAAATGGCGATAGAATTGCTCTAGGACGCTTAGTTTGGCCGCTAGAGCGCTCGCAAGAGGTGCACCCCCATTTGCTGAAGCTCCCATTATGAGTCAACGGCGATATCGAGCGGCAATGCCTCTGCTTTGCGATGGCCGCCGTTTGCTTAATAGCGACGCTAGAGAGTCGGGACTGGTTTGAAAGGACGGGCAAACGTCGACTTTGGTGAGGAATCCGCATTCGCTTCCAGCCTAGCACGCTTAGTTTTGACGCTGGAGGGCTCCGTAATTTAGCAATGATCAGTTCGAGAACAGGCATTAGGGCGGGACGAAGCACACGCAGAAAGTCGGGATTTGGCCGAATTCACTCAAAATGGCGCCCTCTATCTGGGAAAACAGCCCGCGTTGAACAGCAGCCGTTAGATTGTGCTATTCCAGCATCCGCATCGTAGAGGTCCAATTTGGGCCAAATCGCGCTTTCAGCGAGCCCAATACGGCTATCAGTGGGCAGTGTGGGCTAGAACGCCTTCGGATATCGGCGTTATTGAGCCCAAATTGGCCATTGAAGGTCCTGTTTAGCCCAAATTGGTCGCTGAAGGCGGTAACTATTCCAATTGCCCATTTATAGCGCTATTTAGCCCACGTTGTTTGTTCAAGGAGCTGTTTAACCCAATATGCCCACTGAAGGCATCATGTAGCCAGCATGAGGCAAAATCAGCTTATAGTATATGTGTTTCTGCATGTCATCGCCAGTACCATAGTTTCGGCGCATAAATGGTGAAATGAAGATGAAGTCACTTCTGTCAGTACCTCAGCCTACGGCTGTCTTGTTCTTTATTAGTGGCGCTATTAAGCTTATACTATACATGTACTAAGGTATCATTGATATTTCATCCTATATCAGGCACCATTAATTAAAAGGCGTGTTATGAGTTATCTTCTGCAACATGTTATCTTGTGAACATTTCACCCTATATTAGGCTCTATTAATTAATAGGAATGCTGTGTGTTATCTTGTGAATATTTCACCCTATATTAGGCTCTATTAATTGATAGGCATGCTATGTGTTATCTTGTGCATATTTCACCAAATATTACGCTCTATTGGGCTCGCTACGTGTTATTTTGTGGACATTTCACCCTGTATTAGGCTCTATTAATTAATTTAGGCACACTACTTGCTATTGTGGGCATCTATCACCCTATAATCGGCTATTACGTGGTATATCGTGCACATTTCACTTGATATCAGGCACTATAATGCTCGCTATGTGTTATCTAGTGCACATTTCACCATGTATTAGGCTCTATTAGGCTCGCTACGTGTTATCTAGTGCACATTTCACCATGTATTAGGCTCTATTAGGCTCGCTACGTGTTATATTGTGCATATTTCACCATGTATCAGGCACTATAATGCTCGCTACGTGTTATATTGTGCACATTTCACCATGTATTAGGCTCTATTAGGCTCGCTATGTGTTATCTAGTGCACATTTCATCCTATGTTAGGCTCGCTATGTGTTATTTTTTGCGCATTTCATTCTATATTAGGCTCTATTAGGTCCGCTACGTGTTATGTTGTGCACTTTTCATTCTATATTAGGGTCTATTAGGCTTGCTACGTGTTATCTTTTGCGCATTTCGTTCTATATTAGGCTGTCAGTATAGTACTATGTTCGGTTTGTAAATTAGTTTGTCTGTTTGTTTGTTTGTTTGTCATCGCATTGTAGGGCGCATCGTTACATGTAGGAATGTTATATTGCACCTAGAGATAGATATGAAAAATTGTGAGGCTAAGTTCTTTAACGGTGTATGTAGGTCAAAGTTAGAGGTCACAGCGATTTTTTGAAAAAATAACGTAAAACGCTCATATCTCCGTTAATATTAGAGCTAGAGACGTCGGATAAGTTTCATAACGTGCTACTAGATACGGCGCAACTTTCGTACATTGTCCACTTTTTGACGCGTCATACTCATTTTCGAGGAAAACGTCGTTTTATGTTTTTCGAAAAACGCAAAATATGACCTTGAACGGCTTTTCTATAGTTTGACTCATTTTAGTTGAAGATATCGCTCTATGTCTGTAACATGTCATAGAAATATGGATGACGATGAGTTTTGTGAAATCTGAAATTTCGCAGATACGTACTATGACGTCACGGTGACGTCACTTCCGGTACATTAAAAAAATCGTCAAAAATCGGAAAAAAATCTCAAAAAATTGCGAGTGGACTCATCTTGCGGCAAATGTGGTCCCATGTTTGCTTGTAACATAAAAACGGTATGTTCCTATCTTACTTCCGATTCTAGAGCTGGCGCAAAATTCTCTATGGGAATCTCCATGTTAAAAACCTCAATCCTTTATCATTACAGGCACATTTTGTCGCATAATTCAGAAGTGCCTTTTTCAAACAGTACACAAAAAAATTACGTACTGTAAGACGGTACCCAGCAGATGTTGTCCATTGCCTGTGTGATTCGACCCGGAAATGACGTCACAGAAAATTATCAAATATTTTCCCATTGTGAAAGATAGGGATTTTTGGCGTTTGCAGGGGCTCCCACGGGCGTCCTATTAAAGCCATCACTCTATGTTTTCAGTTGTAGATGGATACTAGTAGGATGAGCTATTATCTATAAACGCGCCGACATAGCCCGGTAACTTTTCGGTATATAGTCGAACGCGTTTAACATGGGACCCTATGGAGATAATCCAACTTCCTTCAATATTACGTACTTCCGGTTGAGCGATCTCACTCTGCTTCACCACGGTGCGAGATGGGGACAAGTACAGGAGACTCAGAGTAGGCTGACCGCAAACGCGTGTCTCAGTTTCGTTTCCATGGCAACCGAAGATTTTCCCAATGATAAAGTATACAAATTCCCTCTAATTTAGAAAATTCGTCAAAAATCGGAAAAACTAACTAGACATTCGATCTTTGCGTATAATGGTAGGGAAGATATGTCTCCAGATTACTGTTGGCAGTAAAGCATTATTATCTTTTACATCTTATCTCCAGAGTCTTTTCTTCGTCTGCTCGTTTTTCATTTATTCGCAATGATGAAGAATAGCAATTTTCGGTAATTAGGTGAAGATATATCTGAAGGACTAAGAGACCTACCGCCGTTCTAATCAACGTTCTGGATTGAGGGCGCAAATGTTCGTGTCTAGATATTTGGACGTTGCCGTGCGTCATGTCATGACGCTACCATGACGTGATGACGTCATAATTTTATAACCTCTATTACTCGACTATTATACCTCGTAGCGACTACCGGTTGATTTGACGCTGTACCTTATATCAAGGGACAACTGCCGCGATGCGTAACTTTTATTTGCGGTACCGAAACGTGTGCGTCAAAACTAAATGGCGATAGAATTGCTCTAGGACGCTTAGTTTGGCCGCTAGAGCGCTCGCAAGAGGTGCACCCCCATTTGCTGAAGCTCCCATTATGAGTCAACGGCGATATCGAGCGGCAATGCCTCTGCTTTGCGATGGCCGCCGTTTGCTTAATAGCGACGCTAGAGAGTCGGGACTGGTTTGAAAGGACGGGCAAACGTCGACTTTGGTGAGGAATCCGCATTCGCTTCCAGCCTAGCACGCTTAGTTTTGACGCTGGAGGGCTCCGTAATTTAGCAATGATCAGTTCGAGAACAGGCATTAGGGCGGGACGAAGCACACGCAGAAAGTCGGGATTTGGCCGAATTCACTCAAAATGGCGCCCTCTATCTGGGAAAACAGCCCGCGTTGAACAGCAGCCGTTAGATTGTGCTATTCCAGCATCCGCATCGTAGAGGTCCAATTTGGGCCAAATCGCGCTTTCAGCGAGCCCAATACGGCTATCAGTGGGCAGTGTGGGCTAGAACGCCTTCGGATATCGGCGTTATTGAGCCCAAATTGGCCATTGAAGGTCCTGTTTAGCCCAAATTGGTCGCTGAAGGCGGTAACTATTCCAATTGCCCATTTATAGCGCTATTTAGCCCACGTTGTTTGTTCAAGGAGCTGTTTAACCCAATATGCCCACTGAAGGCATCATGTAGCCAGCATGAGGCAAAATCAGCTTATAGTATATGTGTTTCTGCATGTCATCGCCAGTACCATAGTTTCGGCGCATAAATGGTGAAATGAAGATGAAGTCACTTCTGTCAGTACCTCAGCCTACGGCTGTCTTGTTCTTTATTAGTGGCGCTATTAAGCTTATACTATACATGTACTAAGGTATCATTGATATTTCATCCTATATCAGGCACCATTAATTAAAAGGCGTGTTATGAGTTATCTTCTGCAACATGTTATCTTGTGAACATTTCACCCTATATTAGGCTCTATTAATTAATAGGAATGCTGTGTGTTATCTTGTGAATATTTCACCCTATATTAGGCTCTATTAATTGATAGGCATGCTATGTGTTATCTTGTGCATATTTCACCAAATATTACGCTCTATTGGGCTCGCTACGTGTTATTTTGTGGACATTTCACCCTGTATTAGGCTCTATTAATTAATTTAGGCACACTACTTGCTATTGTGGGCATCTATCACCCTATAATCGGCTATTACGTGGTATATCGTGCACATTTCACTTGATATCAGGCACTATAATGCTCGCTATGTGTTATCTAGTGCACATTTCACCATGTATTAGGCTCTATTAGGCTCGCTACGTGTTATCTAGTGCACATTTCACCATGTATTAGGCTCTATTAGGCTCGCTACGTGTTATATTGTGCATATTTCACCATGTATCAGGCACTATAATGCTCGCTACGTGTTATATTGTGCACATTTCACCATGTATTAGGCTCTATTAGGCTCGCTATGTGTTATCTAGTGCACATTTCATCCTATGTTAGGCTCGCTATGTGTTATTTTTTGCGCATTTCATTCTATATTAGGCTCTATTAGGTCCGCTACGTGTTATGTTGTGCACTTTTCATTCTATATTAGGGTCTATTAGGCTTGCTACGTGTTATCTTTTGCGCATTTCGTTCTATATTAGGCTGTCAGTATAGTACTATGTTCGGTTTGTAAATTAGTTTGTCTGTTTGTTTGTTTGTTTGTCATCGCATTGTAGGGCGCATCGTTACATGTAGGAATGTTATATTGCACCTAGAGATAGATATGAAAAATTGTGAGGCTAAGTTCTTTAACGGTGTATGTAGGTCAAAGTTAGAGGTCACAGCGATTTTTTGAAAAAATAACGTAAAACGCTCATATCTCCGTTAATATTAGAGCTAGAGACGTCGGATAAGTTTCATAACGTGCTACTAGATACGGCGCAACTTTCGTACATTGTCCACTTTTTGACGCGTCATACTCATTTTCGAGGAAAACGTCGTTTTATGTTTTTCGAAAAACGCAAAATATGACCTTGAACGGCTTTTCTATAGTTTGACTCATTTTAGTTGAAGATATCGCTCTATGTCTGTAACATGTCATAGAAATATGGATGACGATGAGTTTTGTGAAATCTGAAATTTCGCAGATACGTACTATGACGTCACGGTGACGTCACTTCCGGTACATTAAAAAAATCGTCAAAAATCGGAAAAAAATCTCAAAAAATTGCGAGTGGACTCATCTTGCGGCAAATGTGGTCCCATGTTTGCTTGTAACATAAAAACGGTATGTTCCTATCTTACTTCCGATTCTAGAGCTGGCGCAAAATTCTCTATGGGAATCTCCATGTTAAAAACCTCAATCCTTTATCATTACAGGCACATTTTGTCGCATAATTCAGAAGTGCCTTTTTCAAACAGTACACAAAAAAATTACGTACTGTAAGACGGTACCCAGCAGATGTTGTCCATTGCCTGTGTGATTCGACCCGGAAATGACGTCACAGAAAATTATCAAATATTTTCCCATTGTGAAAGATAGGGATTTTTGGCGTTTGCAGGGGCTCCCACGGGCGTCCTATTAAAGCCATCACTCTATGTTTTCAGTTGTAGATGGATACTAGTAGGATGAGCTATTATCTATAAACGCGCCGACATAGCCCGGTAACTTTTCGGTATATAGTCGAACGCGTTTAACATGGGACCCTATGGAGATAATCCAACTTCCTTCAATATTACGTACTTCCGGTTGAGCGATCTCACTCTGCTTCACCACGGTGCGAGATGGGGACAAGTACAGGAGACTCAGAGTAGGCTGACCGCAAACGCGTGTCTCAGTTTCGTTTCCATGGCAACCGAAGATTTTCCCAATGATAAAGTATACAAATTCCCTCTAATTTAGAAAATTCGTCAAAAATCGGAAAAACTAACTAGACATTCGATCTTTGCGTATAATGGTAGGGAAGATATGTCTCCAGATTACTGTTGGCAGTAAAGCATTATTATCTTTTACATCTTATCTCCAGAGTCTTTTCTTCGTCTGCTCGTTTTTCATTTATTCGCAATGATGAAGAATAGCAATTTTCGGTAATTAGGTGAAGATATATCTGAAGGACTAAGAGACCTACCGCCGTTCTAATCAACGTTCTGGATTGAGGGCGCAAATGTTCGTGTCTAGATATTTGGACGTTGCCGTGCGTCATGTCATGACGCTACCATGACGTGATGACGTCATAATTTTATAACCTCTATTACTCGACTATTATACCTCGTAGCGACTACCGGTTGATTTGACGCTGTACCTTATATCAAGGGACAACTGCCGCGATGCGTAACTTTTATTTGCGGTACCGAAACGTGTGCGTCAAAACTAAATGGCGATAGAATTGCTCTAGGACGCTTAGTTTGGCCGCTAGAGCGCTCGCAAGAGGTGCACCCCCATTTGCTGAAGCTCCCATTATGAGTCAACGGCGATATCGAGCGGCAATGCCTCTGCTTTGCGATGGCCGCCGTTTGCTTAATAGCGACGCTAGAGAGTCGGGACTGGTTTGAAAGGACGGGCAAACGTCGACTTTGGTGAGGAATCCGCATTCGCTTCCAGCCTAGCACGCTTAGTTTTGACGCTGGAGGGCTCCGTAATTTAGCAATGATCAGTTCGAGAACAGGCATTAGGGCGGGACGAAGCACACGCAGAAAGTCGGGATTTGGCCGAATTCACTCAAAATGGCGCCCTCTATCTGGGAAAACAGCCCGCGTTGAACAGCAGCCGTTAGATTGTGCTATTCCAGCATCCGCATCGTAGAGGTCCAATTTGGGCCAAATCGCGCTTTCAGCGAGCCCAATACGGCTATCAGTGGGCAGTGTGGGCTAGAACGCCTTCGGATATCGGCGTTATTGAGCCCAAATTGGCCATTGAAGGTCCTGTTTAGCCCAAATTGGTCGCTGAAGGCGGTAACTATTCCAATTGCCCATTTATAGCGCTATTTAGCCCACGTTGTTTGTTCAAGGAGCTGTTTAACCCAATATGCCCACTGAAGGCATCATGTAGCCAGCATGAGGCAAAATCAGCTTATAGTATATGTGTTTCTGCATGTCATCGCCAGTACCATAGTTTCGGCGCATAAATGGTGAAATGAAGATGAAGTCACTTCTGTCAGTACCTCAGCCTACGGCTGTCTTGTTCTTTATTAGTGGCGCTATTAAGCTTATACTATACATGTACTAAGGTATCATTGATATTTCATCCTATATCAGGCACCATTAATTAAAAGGCGTGTTATGAGTTATCTTCTGCAACATGTTATCTTGTGAACATTTCACCCTATATTAGGCTCTATTAATTAATAGGAATGCTGTGTGTTATCTTGTGAATATTTCACCCTATATTAGGCTCTATTAATTGATAGGCATGCTATGTGTTATCTTGTGCATATTTCACCAAATATTACGCTCTATTGGGCTCGCTACGTGTTATTTTGTGGACATTTCACCCTGTATTAGGCTCTATTAATTAATTTAGGCACACTACTTGCTATTGTGGGCATCTATCACCCTATAATCGGCTATTACGTGGTATATCGTGCACATTTCACTTGATATCAGGCACTATAATGCTCGCTATGTGTTATCTAGTGCACATTTCACCATGTATTAGGCTCTATTAGGCTCGCTACGTGTTATCTAGTGCACATTTCACCATGTATTAGGCTCTATTAGGCTCGCTACGTGTTATATTGTGCATATTTCACCATGTATCAGGCACTATAATGCTCGCTACGTGTTATATTGTGCACATTTCACCATGTATTAGGCTCTATTAGGCTCGCTATGTGTTATCTAGTGCACATTTCATCCTATGTTAGGCTCGCTATGTGTTATTTTTTGCGCATTTCATTCTATATTAGGCTCTATTAGGTCCGCTACGTGTTATGTTGTGCACTTTTCATTCTATATTAGGGTCTATTAGGCTTGCTACGTGTTATCTTTTGCGCATTTCGTTCTATATTAGGCTCTATTAGGTCCGCTACGTGTTATGTTGTGCACTTTTCATTCTATATTAGGCTCTATTAGGCTCGCTACGTGTTATGTTGTGCACATTTGACCCTATATTAGGCACTATTAATCACGCTACGTGTTATCTTTTGCGCATTTCATTCTATATTAGGCTCTATTAGGCCCGCTACGTGTTATATTGTGCACATTTGACCCTATATTAGGTTCGTGTAATTAATAGGCACATTACGTGTTATCTTGTGCGAATTTCACCCCATATTAAGCTCTATTAAGCACACTATTAGCACTATCTATTAGGCTCGCTATGTGTTATCTTGGGCATAGTTAACCCCATATTAGGTTCTATGAGGCTCGCTACGTGTTAGGTTGTGCCCATTTCATCCTATGTTAGGCTCGCTATGTGTTATCTTGTGCACATTTCATCCTATATTAAGCTATTAGGCTCGCTATGTGTTATATTGTGCATGTTTCATTCTATATTAGGCTCTATTAGGCTCGCTATGTGTTATGTTGTGCACTTTTCATTCTATATTAGGCTCGCTACATGTTATATTGTGCACATTTGACCCTATATTAGGCTCTATTACGCTCGCTATGTGTTATGTTGTGCACTTTTCGTTCTATATTATGCTCGCTACATGTTATATTGTGCACATTTGACCCTCTATTAGGCTCGTGTAATTAATAGGCACATTATGTGTTATCTTGTGCGTATTTCACTCCATATTAAGCTATATTAAGCACACTATTATCACTATCTATTAGGCTCGCTATGTGTTATCTTGTGCACATTTCATTGTATGTTAGATTCAATTAGGCTCGCTGTGTTCTCTTGTGCACATTTCATTCTATGTTAGATTCTATTAGGCTCGCTATGTGTTCTCTTGTGCACATTAATTCTTTGTTAGATTCTTTTAGGCTCGCTATTTGTTTTCTTGTGCACATTTGACCCTATATTAGGTTCTCTTAGGCACGCTACGTGTTTTGTTGTGCACATTTCATCCTATATTAGGCAAGATACGTGTTATGTTGTGCACTTTTCACCTTATATTAGGTATTATTGGTCACGCTACGTATTAATTTGTCATGGTCTGTTCAAGCTGTGTCACATGCTATTGATTGTGTCACCGTTGTTAACGCTACACGTGTTAATGTTTCATTAACAGTCACGCTACCTGGTTCTGTGTCGCCACTAGTTACACTTGTCATTATGTAGCCGTTGGTTACGTCATGCGTTGTTGATACGTTGTCACCTTTTGTTGGCCGGTATCACCGTTTCCTTGTTGATCCAGGCATAGGTATGTCAGTTAATATTGCCAGCTGCCTCTATGGCGGGCGATAATGTCACGGTAATATATACTTAACATTCAAGGATGATATCCCGCATATATTATTCAGCCTGCAGCGATCTATCTTCTCTTGACAGGTGACGCAGCATCGGTCCAAGCCTCCAGTCAGAACAATGTTTTCTCGAGGGAAATCAGCAGAGATAGCGACCTGTCGATATCCGGGACTTTTGAAAAGCTGAACCTTCCATCTCAAGGGGAAGATGTCTCCAAATCCGCGCTGACGGAAAGCTTCGAGAAGGTTAGTCTACCGTCCTCACCCTCGAAGACGTCATCGCCGTCCGCCAAGGCGCCACTTCCGGCTTCCACATCCTCTACGGCAGGCGTCCCGACGGGACCCGGAACCCAAGGGTCCAGTAGTCCGGCGGCGGCGACACCAGCTATCCAGAAGGGAACGGCGAGTCCGGTACAGTCCGGAACGGGAACAAGCGATACCAAAGAACCGGCCAAGGCTGCCACCGCCAACCAGGCGTCACCGGCGGCGGCTAAACCTACCCCAGCAGCCTCCTCCCCTCCCGCTGCCTCCTCCGTCCCAGCCCCTGCCACGGTCTCCCCCGCCCCTGCGGCCTCCTCCCCCGCCCCTGTTGCCTCCCCTCCTGCCCCTGCTGCCTCCTCCCCAGCCCCTGCGACCTCACCAGTGAAGCCGCCGGCCTCCCCTCCTCAGGTCGCCCAATCCAAGCCCGCACCGACGCCGAGCCCCCCAGCCCCCAAGGCGGTACCCCCGTCACCCGCCCCGGCCGCTACCGCCACCCCGACGGCGGCAGCGAAACCCACGTCTCCAGCAGTGGCGCCCCTAGTGGCGGCGGATTTAAAGATAACTGAGGACGAGGATGAGGAAGAGGATGACGAGGAAGAGGAGGACAAGGAGGATGCTGAGGATAGTGACGTCAGCGTGGAGTCGCAGCCGGAGTCAGACTCCCCCAAACCACCAGGTGGGTGCATAGGCGATCCGGCGTCTCATGTGACCTCCGTGACCTCTAACGGTGACCCCGTGACCTCTAACGCCGAGCCTGGTTGATGTGCACTGAACGATATGTTAACACTGCATGAGCTGTAAGCTTCCACTGCATCTTTGTTGGTCAATAAGCAATTGGCTTCTCTTCTCGATGGCTGGGTTATAGTGTCTTTACCCTCTAACAGCTGTCCCTCGCTTCTGTATTAGATATTTAATTGTATTTAAACACGTGACGTAGCATGTCTTCCTCTTCCTGTCTACTACTCCTGGTGTATATGCGTCCTGTATGTGTGTCCTTTCTTTGTTAATTTACTGGTAAATCAGATGACTTCCGTATCTGGGGACCACATTCGGCCTGTCTAGGCTATGCGCGGATGCGTGGAGATTTTACATTTAACTTTGCAAAATATTTCTTCTTGTCGTGTTTTTGTTTGTCGCTTTATAACCCGACGCCTCAATTAGCCTGCTGGCGTTTCTGTAACCCTAGATCTTGGGGTCTGCACTATTCGGTCGTCTGCATGATCTCGAGTTTTCGCGCGCTTTATGGTCACACGGTGATGGTTTAACTTGAACCACTTGTCTACTGGCAGTGTAGCCAGAGCTTTTCTTCTTGTCAATAACTGTACAGGTAAGCGAGGGCGAGATTTGTCTATTCTCAAACTGCTTCTCTTTTTATAGTCTTACAGGATTGTGTATTTTACTAATTTGTATAATGTAGATATAGCCTATGTGAATAGCCTTCCTATGGTTCAACGTCATTGATATCTTTGTTTTCCGTACTTAGTCATGCACGTTTATGTTGTGTAGTGGAGCATGCCAGCATAGTAACACCCCGGGCCTATCTTCCTTAATATAAGATATATCGCAACGTGTTATCGCTTCTTGTAGTGTGTCTAATTCCGAAGTGGCTTTCCACGAGCGTGACCTATTTGAACGTTGGCCTGTGTTAGTAGCATCGAGGTACAGGGAGCTGGCTGCTTATTTATTGTATCGTCATGTTACTTTATATTCCTTGGTCTTGATTAGTCAGGTATGTTTTATCTGATTAGAACCCGGTGAAAGAACAAACTTCAACTGATGAAAATGGAGTTTTCAATGCTAAACATGTTAGTTCTATATCACATGAAGCAGCGTATTAAATATATATAATAGTCAGTACATGATCACTTTTAGACTGCTACAAACTTTGATGTGAATACTGTACAATCTTGAAATATTACTTGCTGCTGAAATTGCTGACCATTGCTGTTTTCTTTTTAATTCCAGTGAAATTCCAGTGAAGTGACGACAACCGCTACTTCTAGCTGTGATTTGTAGCGAAGTGTAACTCGAATCGGCAAGACGTATAAACAATGCAAGAGAATATTTTTAGTTTCTGTGTGTGAGTAGCGAAATGAAAAAATGATTTTACGGTACATAGATTGGCTTTAAGACGGCTGGTGAATAAGCAAGAGGTCACGTGACAGCACGGTTCGTCAGAAGAATGTTCTCGATTTAGTTCTTATGTAATACTTAGGAAAAAGTCTTCAAGATGTTTTGCCTTTTTCGGTTATTTATTTGGTTTCTGATATACAGGGTAAAGAATGGGGTTAGGGTATAAAGATTACCACACATAGCAGTAGCCTGTTGCAACAACTTGTTTACAGAAGTGCCACTCTCCCGCCGACAGAGGGCGTTTACGTCGTAACCCGATATGAAATTGCGGGATCTGTCTGTAAATGGAGAGTGCGGAAATGGGTCTTTAAATACCGATCTAAAAACTTCACTTCAGCTATATCTCGGAGCTTAATATAAGAGTTAGAGCTATTGTCACCGCGATTGAATACGGGAATAGTCCAACATCTTGTATCAGCTTATATTGCAAGGTTTATGGGTGGTGACTGACATGGCGTCCCAGGCCCCTTCACTTCATGACCAAATGGCGTCTTCTTGATTGTGAACCTGAAGTATGGTTAAATAAATAACGGAGGTCAGAATGGTAGACAGCTGACCAAAATGATTTCAATACTGCTTCCATGAAAGCATTGTTCCCGAAGAGTAGGCTTGGACTGTTAGGCATTGCAACCAATAGATCAGCATGAAAATAGATCTGGCAAAAAGTTAAAACGATCTGCGTTACAGTACTTAATGACTGAATTATTCTGATATCAATCGAAGCATGCCGGTTTATTGTTCGATATGACGCGCGCTGCTTGCACTTAAATTGAAACTGAGCTGTAATGAGAATGCACAGGGATACGTGAGCAATACGTGAGCTATGCTAAAACCGTGGCCCTCGCTGGTAAAATGATAGGTTTTGAGGTCTCCTTGGTGATATTGGTGTCCACAATGGGTCTCAATTTGACTATGCCATGAGGAATTGCTCGCTTTGAACAATAGAATTTCATATGGACCCTGGAAGTAATTTGGATGCAATGAAAGAGGCTGGCATGTAATTGCATTTCATCGCTGTTACCGCAATCCTCGATGGTCTATGCCAATTAATTACCAGTAAGATATGGAAAGGCAAACAAACTAGCGCCCACCTGGCCTACTTTATGAGGCCTATGTCTGGTGATAAGGCTCTGCACGAATTGATGCAAAAATAAGGTTCGCGGTATTCCTATTAGCCAAAAAAAGCGTCTACTTAATATGTTGGTTTACATTTATGCTCCGTTATAGACCCATTAAGGCGAGAAGACAATATGATCCATATCTCCTTATGGTGCTGCGCCTCAATAACGAAAGTCCTCAGTGATATCTAAGTAAAGATGTATTTAATCATTTTTTTCTTAGCTGGTAGAGTGAAGTATGTTTTTTGAGTTGTGGGCTTTGAGTAGTTTTCTATGTAACGAATATATAAGAGTCTCCTTTCGTGGGTCTCATTTCGCTTGGATCGGTTGCGTAGCAACCAGGGAAGCTAAGATATACATTGTAAGTTTTTGATCGCTGCACGGCCAACTACTTAATGGTTTGTAATAAACTGGTTTTTCGAGAGCACAGAATCTGTCTTTATCATATGATCATGTGTTGGTTCCGTTTGATTCCTTCCTCAAATACGTTGCTCATTACGAACTTTACAACACGAAATGTAAGTAAGTTTGGGGCTTGGGGCTTTGATTAATATCACTCGTGAAGTTTTGAATCTATGAAGCTTCATGGGATTCTTGTTTCTCCACAATATACCTGTTCCATTACCGAAACTATTACCATCGCAATTATTAGTCATTCCCAGTACTAGCTGTAACCTTTGTCTTTACCATTGGCATTAAACCCCGATCAACGTTGAATATCCTCGCTTGCATAGTGAAAATAAAGTCTACCTATTTTCATTCCCACTTGGCTATGGCACTTCAAGCTCTGAACAGATAACATGTGAAGCTAAAAGTGTTATTCCTGGCTTAAGTAGCCGTTTACAGGATCCAGATAGCATTATGTTATCTGATAAACCGGTCTTTATCTATTTCTGGCGATAAAATTATGGTGATAACGACTGCAGCATATTATAAATAGCTTTAAGTATTCTAACAGCCCGCTCACCCCTCACCACCAGCCTGTGGTCGAATACCACGTGAAGTATCCTATACAGGTATTCCTATATCTTTACACTGTGCAATATCTACTTTACTTCACGGTGTTGATCTTTACATCGACGGAATGGCTTCTTTTTGCCGCTCCTACACCGTGAAGTGCTGCCCCTAGTGGTCTATATATGGACCTATATGGTTAATATAACCTCCTATCTGCCGGCCCCGCGGGCGTCTATCTTGGGGTGGTAAGGTGTAGGTGATCTAAGGTCAAGGTCACGAGGTAAGACAAGACAGAGGGAACGCCGTCCTCTGCATTATAATAGTGACTCAAGGACTTAAAGCGGGTGTCCAATCTAATTTAATCGCGATCTGCACCGAAAGTTTACATCTTAAAATTAAATTGGCGAGTGTTAACGTTTGGTTTCGGCTGACTGCTAAGGAGAAACAAATTAAGGCAACCCGCCCCCAGCAATGTCAAGCAGAGCGCCATTTTGCCGGAAGCAGTGACGCGTATTGTGACTATTCATGTGGCACCGCCTTACGTTATCACTCGCAGAGAGAGAGAGATCAGGGCCACGATTTACAGATGAATAGCGGCAGTTGCAAGCCGCGCAGTAGACCATGATCCTAGTGTTTCACGGACAAGTACCGTCCAAACGAATTGATATACGTCTTGCGACGATTGACTCCGCAACAATGCTATGATTGGAGTTAGAATCGCAGCTATTTATATTAGCGATGATCACGCGGTCTTGTTTTGCTCACACAATAGGCGCAATTTCCGGTTTGAATAAATTATAGTATCGCCTTCTGATTGGTCAATCGCGGACACACCTCCAAAAAGGGCTGCCGCCCGGGTAGGCGGCGAAATCGTGTCCGGCGTCACTTCTAAATTTTATTGTGAGCTATAGATAGGACTAATAATTCTGTAATTTGGAGGATAGACAATTGGGTATTATATGAATCGGTAAAGCAGCGTTAGAGACCAGGCTAGCGGTTCCCTTTAAACATGTCTCGCATGTGCCTCCCTCTAGCAGGACGTTTGCGTAACTGTAATGTGTGAGTTTAATATTTTTTTTATTAATATTAATCACATTTTGATGGGGAATTTGGAATAATCATCAAGCAGTTCGACTATGGGCAAGGACCTCCGATGTATAGGACCCAATGCGGTATATTGATATCCGTCGGACAACAGTGGGACGCTGTCTCTACGTGAGCCTAATCACCAGATGGCGACGCTGTTCGTCGTTAATTCTTCGACTACTTGCTAACACAGCAAGCGAAAAGTACCGCCATCTAGTGAGCAGTGGTGAGCCTTTTCGCAGTTAAACTAGATTATGAGTGGTGCTTCCATCTGGTCACTCTCTGCCTTCGACTCACTCCGCTAGGGCGCGGAGCTTGAGTGGCGCCACCGTGCGGGGAGCTTGCCATCTGGTGGGCTACTTGGTACCAATATTGTAGCGGTGCGACGAGAAGATATCGCCTTGTGCAGCGAGGCTGGGATGAGGGTTTATGTACGACCCGAGGGGCGGGAAAGAGGGTTTAGCGAATCCACGGATCCACAAAGGAGGAGGTATCAACCCGGAAAAGGGCCTTCTCGCCAAACAAGCGAGGTCCATGGAATCCGGACCCCCCCCCCCCCCACCTCCTCACCCTTTCGCTTTCCTGCCCATCCGCGGATACGCCCGTGATACCTGAGATCGTATACCTTACATAATCTGTTGATACCAGTGCATTTAAACTTGCGTTTAGAACGCCCCGGGTTTTTTCCTGGGATACGACTGCCTAATCAGTGATTTTGGCCTTAAAGACGCCACATTTGTTTTGTTCGCGCCCCACTGTGGCCATGTCTGTGTGGTCGCAGGATTAAGATCCCATGTCCTTCTTCGCAAAGAGTAGGGGGTTACCCCCGGGGACATGGCTCTACTCCCCCTTCCTTCTCCCATTGACGCGATATGACCAAAAAGTGGTTAAAGCGTCCTGAATACACAACCAACCACTGTTGTGACGATCATACTCAGGCCTTATAGTGGTACAAGGTCGGACCGGTGGGGTGGGGTGGGTGGGTTAGTGGGGTTGGGTGGGGCGGGTCTATTATTATGTAAGTGGGAATATAATGTGACGTCGATCAGGAGAACGTTCGCCACGAGGTTAGCACGTTGGGTTCATAACCCGATGTGGCATCAGACGAATTTATGTGACCTGACCTGGGCTGACCCGGCCTGACCTGATCTGACCTGACCTTAGGTGTGAGTTAATATCCGAGGAACACGACATTACCGGATAATAGTGGAGTCCGAGGGCGAATGGGGGAAGGAAGGGAGTTAAAATCCCCTTCCTTATGATTCAAACCCACTACATTACAGAAAAATAATGTCGTGAGAGAACAATAGAATGACGTCATCAGTGGATTTTACTTGAACTTTTTTCACCTGACTTAATCTTTCATATATGACATGACATGACCTGACCTGACCTTATCTTATATGACATGATATGTCCTGATTTGATACTAAGTGACATAGGAGGTGACCTGGCCTTATTTTTCACTGACCTTACTAACCTGACCCGACCTGACCTAATGTGACCTTATATCACCTGACTTAACCTAGGCATTTCGGATGTTTGCCCGTCCTACAGCCATACAAGTAGGGTTAACCTGTTGTTGCCTGATGTCACCTGCTGATGTGGCCTAACATGACCTGGAAATCGCTTACTTGCAGGCCTGGTTGAGATCACCGTGACCCCTGCCCAGGAGGAGGTCACGGGTCAGAGTGACAGCAGTGACGACAGCGCCAATTCCAGGGATGACAACGATATAGTGGTCATTGAACGCTCCGTGGACATGACCAGTAAGATGAGATCCAAATGTGGCGGTATTCACTGAATGTTAATCTTATAATAACAATACCTATACAGTGGTCTAAGCGCCCTTAAAAAAAGTCAACGCATGCAGACTATAAGAGCTGCGAGAGAAGAATGATCTGGGCGGAATGTTGACGTCTCTATAAAGGGGTATGCTCTGCTTACTGTGCGTCAATGGTAGCTAGCTACGCCACTGCTATACTACAGAACTGTTCAGCTTCGTTACACATGTAAACGTTACACATGTAGACAAATCCATATTACCAGCAAATATCCTTCAATCTGTGCCCGTATAGATATACATAAACTTAACATCAAACCCCTCAAATAACAAATTTTCTCAGCATGAACGAGGATCTACAATTAGTACCAGCGATCATTATCAGAAGATTTTTTCTGTGTTCAGCCTCGCAGTCGATGCAGAGCAGTCTGGGAGAGGAGACGTCGGAATGGGACCGCTACTCCCTGATCAGCGGCTACTCCACAAAGGAGATGGACGACCTGGGACCCTCAGACCGGGTCCCCGGGCAACCCTCGGTCAAGGAGGCCTGGACCGAGTTGTCGTGCCAACTGGCGGCCACCGTCCACAGTCCGGCCTTGAACGGGGGTCCGCTTGATCTTGGGATGACCGTCTGCTCGACCTTGTGTGACCTCGAGACTGATCACTTCGAGCACGTGCTTGACCACGTGACTGCCGATAGCCCGGCAGCCGATATGGGTCTCAAGTAAGTAGGTGGGCGACGGGGGGGGGGGGGGAGGGCATTACATAGGAGTAAAGTTTCGCCACAGATTATAGATTACGCCGCCCGTAGGCAGTGGGTTCAGGTTTAAAGTTTAAAAACGAAAAAAAGAAAATAGGTTCAATAATTGAATGGATTCATCGGAATTGATTTGAAACCTAAACTATCCGTGTATCAGACAACCATTGGTGGCTCTCGCTGGATTAGTAGCTCATGATGACATATCGCCTGACTTATTATGTAATTGGAAATCGTGTGCTATATGTTCCGGTTATTTTATTGTTTAAACAATTTATAAAACGTTCATTTATAAAACGATTGCCATGGAGCAGGGCCACCTCAAACGATGCGATATATGTATTATAGATCATCGAAATAACGACACATTGGAAGAGGCTGTCTGGCTTAGTGAGTTGGTCTGTATGTGTGTATGTCGTCACGGTATTTGGGTTTGTGTACTGCATGTGTGTCGTCACAGTTTTGGGGTTTGTGTACTGCATGTGTGTCGTCACGGTTAATGGTGTCTGTGGTTTATCTGTGTCGTCACAGCTTTGCGTGTATGTCGTCACTGTCCCGATCATGCATCCGGTCCTACGTCACATATTCGGTTATAGGTGTTCGATGTGAGTCTTCACTTTTGTCTGCGTCACAGTTTTAGGTGTATAATCATAATCATAATCAGCGTCACATAGCATGATTTGGGAAAGTGTTTTGTCCTGTTACGTGTGTAATGGCCTGTTACACCATGGCCGTGTGGATAACTGCACTGTTTGACAGTGCAGTTTCAATGTGGCCCGGGTGATATTGTAGTACTCGAAGACAAAAATCATGCATTGTTGTGTTGCCCACGCTATTTATGACTCGTAACAAAGGAAAGGTAACTCAAAGGCATTTGGCTATGCATATCTACACTGTCAAAAAAAGGAGGGATATTTTTGCTAAGTACATTTGTTTGTTTCAGTCTGTAGTTCGTTTGCATTGACGCATTTGTATTGCGTACTTTGAGTCTGAGGGGCTTGGAAACGGAAATAAATTAATAAATCCGATCATTGTAGGGGCGGCGAGCAGCTGCTGCAGCTGAACGGGATGTGGACCACGCACTGGCTGCCCGACGTCCTGCTCCAGACCATCGCCACGCTGGACGTCCACAGCTTCGACATGGTGAGCACTGCACGGGCGCGTTATGACACCCCGCCCGCGTGATGCACACACCAGCCATGGGGCGCCGAGCCGATATCATTGGGGATTGATATTTGGCCGGAGGCAGGGGGTGGAGGGTGAGGGGAAGGGAGGGGGGAGATTAGATAGCAGTGAAGCCTTCTTGACACATATATATATAATCTGATTAGCCCTAGTGTTATGGCTGTAGGACGGGAAAAATGCGACGGGTCCCGTTCGATTTTTTGCCCGTCCTACAGCCATGCGAATAAGGCTATATTATGTCAACTAGACTTACTTCTGTGTGCGCTTCACGTGTCTTCTGCCTACTTTTCTGTCAAAATGACGTTGAATAGGTAGGGGGTCACATCTAATTTTATAATGGCTGTCAATGGAGAATTTTGGAATTTCGACAGGAAATATTCAACAGAAAAAAAACAGCTCAGACAAACTTAATAAAAATTTGTCTGTAACAAGCTTGCTCCTTGTTTGTTCAAATAAGAGAAAAAAATATATGGGTCTTCTACCTCGTTTTTTCGTAAAATGACTCTGAACATGGAAATTGTGCCCGTAATTCTGATGGTCGTAATGGGTAACATGCTGAACTAGAGACACGACAAGTACTCACAAGATTGAATAAAATACTTAGTGTTATTAAATTTACATGAAAACATTTAAGCAAACAAACGTGTAAGCATATAGGCCTACGACGATGTGGGGGATCCCTACACCCCCCCCCCCCCCCCCGTCCCGCTTGTCCCACTGATTTACTGTGCCTGTGTGGTCAACGCTATGTAATTTGCCGGCTTGTTTCTATTGTCAGTTCATTCAAAGATATATTTATACATCCCAATAAGTTCTTTAGTTTGCTTGGACTTGCGTTTGCCTATCAATTTCCCTTTACAGCGCATCAGTTTCGCGACTTTGTTACATAAACAAGAAATAAACGATGACGCGCTGCGGACAATAGAGCATTCGCCAGATTAGCCTGGTTCCCCGGCCCAACTTCGCTCGCTCGCTCACTTAGCAAGTGCGAGTATGAGCGGCGGTACCAGCTTATCGCCAGATCGCAGCGGCATAGTTCACCAGATGGCGCCACAGTGATGCCGGGAACCTCCTTAACGGAACTGACTGTTTTCACGTTTTCATGAGTCAAACTTACTTTCTGCGTTACGTGTATTTTGCCGCTTCTAACATTCGAATAGTCTGATCCTTTGAAATAAAATGAGCCTATGAGAAAACATATCGACACCATCGTCTCAATTTACAGGCCTGTCAATGCACCGTTATGACTACGTCCACGGTGCAGCCGTGAAATTGAATCCCATTTCACTGCCAACGATTTCTCCGATGACAATCGACACTGTTTTAACTCTTTGCTGTCATGTTGAATCTGCACTTCATGTTGATCGGTTTCAGTTGCTGAAGATACCGAAGGACAAGTCTGCCATTTACCGAAAACTTAGCGTCAAGGGTACCATGGAGAACGGACGTAGGTGATCCTGTACTGGTGGGGTCACATTTGTGTCCAATATAACTAACTTTACCTAACCGAATAACTGATTTCGAGTGCCATTGGATGATGAAATTTGTATTGAATGTCCCAAGATTAATTGCGATTTTTATTTGTTTAACTCGGGTCCAAAGGCACTTTCAACACATGAATATCAAGATATTGTGCCATGAAAATAAACTCACCCCTTAATTTTCTTTGTGGGCACTATCAGACGTATTTAGCATTATCTCATGACGCGTTAAAACATCAAAATGGTAGAGGCGATCATTCGACGTTTTGTTTACGAATTAATTCACTCTGGGTTTCCTTTAATGTTTCTCCTCTCCCCCGGTTGTCAGGGTTACGCTGTAAGCCCGTCGTGGAGGATAAATCTCAGGCTCCCAAGCCGCGCGAGCCGATGGTCCTGCGTTCTCCTGTACCACGTGACTGTTGGCTGGAGCATCCGGCCAGCCGGAAGTTCATTCTGCCGCAGGGGGACCACCTGGTGGCCGCCGTGCGAGACGGTGCAGAACTGGCAGAATCTTGTAGGTGGCGATATCTGCTGGCGGCATGTTAACTTTAGTGGGAAAATCTTAAGTTGAGCAATTGTTACTTATCATTTTGAACAATTGTTACTTGACATTTTGAGCAATTGTTACTTGTCAGTTTGAGCAATTATTACTTGTCATTTTGAGCAGTTGTTACTTGTCATTTTGAGCAACTGTTACTTGTCATTTTGAGCAATTGTTACTTGTCAGTTTGAGCAATTATTACTTGTCATTTTGAGCAACTGTTACTTGTCATTTTGAGCAAATGTTACTTGTCATTTTGAGCAACTGTTACTTGTCAGTTTGAGCATGAGTCAATTTCAAATGTACTTGCATCATGGTTGGGATCATTTTATGGGTCAATGAAAATTACACCTTTCTGTAATAATTCTGTACCTTTGGTATTTAGTCTCTAGCATGAACGAATGGTGGTACAGATATGTAGTTGGTACTAAACAAAAAATACTTTATTTTCCGTCTCGTTTCAGTCACAATGCGACGGGTTTTGTTTCCATGTAAACAACCCACTGATGCGCCTCTGCGGGGTCGCCATAGTTACCAGAGTCCCGTCAGTGCCATGGTGTTTGGGGTAGGGGACCACGCCCAGTACGTAGCCGCCCTGGGGCCATCCTCCCTGGCTCTCCTGGTAAGCCATTGCCCCCACCCCCATTCCCCGTTGTTGGCATGGTGGTTGTCACCATAGTTACTCTTTCTTTGGAACTGACTGTACCAATGAAGGTTGTTTTAAGGTGATCTCTCTGTCCAAAGTTTTTGCATTGCTCAGAGTTTCCTCTGTGTACCACCTATGCCACGGAAGTGGCCCTAGATTGAACATGGCATACTGTATCTGCCATGCGTGATATACTTTCAGCTATTCCTTCTTATAGTACGTATGCTATAATAAGTTTTTCAGATAGATTTATATATATGGCGTATGAATATGATATTTTGATTTTAGCGCTGCTCATACGGAAAACAACTGCGTTGATCAAATCAGAGCAAAATGTTTGTTAGGCGCATTTATACACTCGTTTATCTTGCCCATTTTAGACTTTTCCATCCATTGTTTTGCATTTGCCCAGTTAACATATTTCTTGTTGCCATGACGACGGTCGGTCTGTGGCGGCAAGATAACGCTAGGATAGTGCACAACCTATGCAACAACGACACCCATTATGCGGTACATCATAGACGTAACTGTTCAGTTATGTCTATGGCTGCATGCAGGCTCGGGTTGTTGGATCCTTGACCTTCACCCTATGAATATTTGACCTTGACAGAAGCACGACCGTCTGCGGCACATCATCCGGAAGTTGAAGACGACGGACTGTCGGTTCTTCAAGCACCGCTTCACGGCAGGTCTCGACTTCTTCGAGTCCTCCGAACTCCCAGGTCAGACCCCCATCAAGCGGTGACCGGTCCAATGTCCCCGTGTTCACAATGTCACTGGCGCGTAAAGTGTGCCCCATGTGGGACCCGTGTGTGAGGCGGGCAACTGCACACGTGGGATGTCCATGGCAGGGGCGGAATCCGGGGGGGGGGGGGGCGAAATTTATTCCATTTAACACATGAAAACCGAAACTGCCCCCCCCCCTATCCAGGATATCTGGATCCGACCCTGAAACCGGCCCCCCCCTATCCAGATTTTCTGGATCCGCCTCTGCATGTCCTGACGTGACGCTCAACAATATCGATGAAAACGTGGCACCGTTGCTTAGCGAACCTCTCAAAAAGTTAATGTCCCAGTCAAATTACTTGCAATCTCTTCTGAGGTAATAAGCCAACGTAAGCATATGTGCAAACTGCATTCATTCCTGTATGAAATGTTAGGATTTGTGTTAGTATGCATCCGTGTTCAGCTAAGCCAGGCATGGTGTCTGCTACAGGCATGGTGTCTGCTACAGGCATGGTGTCTGCTACAGGCATGGTGTCTGCTACAGGCATGGTGTCTGCTACAGGCATGGTGTCTGCTACAGGCATGGTGTCTGCTACAGGCATGGTGTCTGCTACAGGCATGGTGTCTGCTACAGGCATGGTGTCTGCTACAGGCATGGTGTCTGCTACAGGCATGGTGTCTGCTACAGGCATGGTGTCTGCTACAGGAATGGTGTCTGCTACAGGCATGGTGTCTGCTACAGGCATGGTGTCTGCTACAGGCATGGTGTCTGCTACAGGCATGGTGTCTGCTACAGGCATGGTGTCTGCTACAGGCATGGTGTCTGCTACAGGCATGGTGTCTGCTACAGGCATGGTGTCTGCTACAGGCATGGTGTCTGCTACAGGCATGGTGTCTGCTACAGGCATGGTGTCTGCTACAGGCATGGTGTCTGCTACAGGCATGGTGTCTGCTACAGGCATGGTGTCTGCTACAGGCATGGTGTCTGCTACAGGCATGGTGTCTGCTACAGGAATGGTGTCTGCTACAGGCATGGTGTCTGCTACAGGCATGGTGTCTGCTACAGGCATGGTGTCTGCTACAGGCATGGTGTCTGCTACAGGCATGGTGTCTGCTACAGGCATGGTGTCTGCTACAGGCATGGTGTCTGCTACAGGCATGGTGTCTGCTACAGGCATGGTGTCTGCTACAGGCATGGTGTCTGCTACAGGCATGGTGTCTGCTACAGGCATGGTGTCTGCTACAGGCATGGTGTCTGCTACAGGCAAGGTGTCTGCTACAGGCATGGTGTCTGCTACAGGCATGGTGTCAGCTACAGGCATGGTGTCTGCTACAGGAATGGTGTCTGCTACAAATGGGAGAACAGCAATGGTATATTCTGCGGCTGACTCTGTTTTTCGCTATATTTACTGGTACCGCCATATTGTTTATTTTGACAACAAGCAATGATATAATTAACTCTTTTTTTAGTTTGTTGGTTTTTTATATAACTATATATATATATATATCTACAATATATAACAATGAGCTTTTAGTAACGTTGACCCCTTCTGTTCCCTTCTGTTTGGTAGACCACTACATGGCCTGTGACGGACACAAGCTATACATGAAACACGCGGCCACAGTCGCCGAGGTTGCCAAGGATACCGAGCTACTCTTCAAGGTCCATTACTTCCTCAGCAATTAGACACACACCACCTCGTCGCCACGTGGTCACCTTGTCGCCACGTGGTCACACCTCGTCTCTACGTGGTCACCTCGTCGCCATGTGGTCACACCTCGTCGCCACGTGGTCACACCTCGTCGCCACGTGGTCTCTGGTTCTGGAGGTACCCGGATGGTTACCGGTTGGGTGGGTGGGGGTCTGAGTTCCCACAAACCGACAGTAAAATATCATTTATATAGAGGTTACTTGACCCGCAGTAAATAAGTTTTGCTAGTGATGGTTGTGGTTACCTGGTAGACGTTTCGCTTTCTACTGAGCGCCGTAAACTGAAACTAATATGCTTCGTTACGAATGATGCAAGTGTCAAACACCAGTCTATTGTCGGGACCTGTGACTTTGTGATTGGCCGTCGGTTTTATCATGGGGAGTGGTCGGCATTGTGACGTCAGAGAGGCAACCACCGACACCCGGCAGTAAACATATGGCGATCACGTGGCAAATATTGCTCTATTAAATGCAGTCACGCTAATGCGGTTCAACGTAATGAAATGATGTAAATGTTACTCAAAATGACGTACTCACGCAAACGGTGCTCAAAATAATGAAGTAATGTAAATGTTGCTCAAAATAATGTACTTACGCAAATGTTACTCAAAATAGTGAAATCATGTGAATGTTGCTCAAAATAATGAGGTCATGAAAATGTTGCACAAGACAATGAAGTTGCGCAAATCTAAGTCAAAAGCTCATCCAAATGTGGCTCTACATGATGAACTTACGCAAATGTTGCTTAAAATAATGAAGTAATACAAACGATGCTCAAGACATTGAAGTCACACAGATAGTTCTCAGATAATGATATTATTGTTTTACTATGTTACGCTAATTTATTTTGCCATCCGTCTTTTTAATATCAGTTTATATTTAATACCATACCGTCATCATAACGTCGCCATGTAATCTATGTTGAGCCATATTGAACAAGATGCCTAATGTAATTGCTTTGGCAGTGGCTTCATGTATGAAAGCTGTCACCCTTGGCTACACCTGCCGCAATAAACAAGCGAGAAAGCGCTCATCTATGGATACTTTACTGTCATCTTTAGAGTAGAATACCTATCTCTGTACCTCTTTGTTGCTGCACAATGTGCGTGTCGAACCCAGGACTATTTAGCGTTTTACGTTTTAAAAATCTCGCCTCTTCCGTCTTATTTCGCTTGGACGGCTATATAAGCAACCATAACTATGGAAGAATTGTTGTAGTTTTAGTTCATATTTAATGATGCATATTGCGTGAGTTTTTTTAGTGTGTGTGTGATTATACTGTAGATTAGACTTATTGTTGGCGGTACTGTAACAATATTTATACTCTATTTGGTTCGTGCAATATGACAATATTCAACTGCTTATATTTCTTGTTCAAGTGTCTTCACACTTTCTTATATTATCTCTCACGATATGTTTGACAAATGTAACTATAAAGAAACTATAAAGTTTTTTGCATAATTTCTATACTCTCGCGCATTTACTCTTACTTAAATTATTCCAGGTTTCTTGTGACCAAAACTTTGAGTTTCCTGAGTAATTCATTACGCGATACGGGAAGTATATCGGTGAATTATAATGTAATACAATGATCGCGGAGTCGTTATAAAGTATCACCTTCCCTGCGTGTAGCAAAGCGTGACGGACCTCAACACTTGTGTTGACGAATTTTTGCAAATGTGATAACTGTTTTAGCCTTTGCATATGATGATTGTTATTGTTTTCTAATAAACTTCTATCAAGCGAGAATTTCTTCTGATATATGACCTACAGTGCGCTCACCATACGCTCACCATACCGGTTTCCATAGATATGAGTTGCCACGGTGATGCATTGTCCGTAACGGTTTTCATGGCGACGCGTTATATACCCACAAGCCATGAGCAGTCACCAGTTATATCTGGATGAACTCACGGTGATGTTTCCATAGCGATGCTTCCAGGCCACAACTTCACGTGTGATTAGATACCTTATCCATTCACTATAGTAACATATTTAGTGTAGGGGCAGAGGGGTGTGGGTGGTGGAGAACGACATTGAGGAGAGGAGATGGTACGCTTGATGTCCCGGTGGGAGCCCCACGTAGCCGGTTTGCTAAGCAGCCAGAGTGGCATATAAACAGGTCGTGGGTTCAAGACCCTGAGATCTCATCTAGGGCACTTAAGCTGCACCAGAATAAACACCAACATATCATTTAATGTTGTGTTCACGGTGGCACAAACGGGTCGTTCTTCCATGTTAGGGCGAGCCATTGTTTCAGCATAGCTCACGTATGACTCACGCCTAACGTTTACTACAATAACACATTTCGTGTGTTCTAATAAGGAAGATGGGCCCAAAAAGGACATTAATTTTCGAGTTTGCTGACCTGGGGGGAGGGATATAAAGGGGAGTCCGGTGGGAGGGGCGGGGGGGGGTGGGCATAGAGCATACATAGCAAGCACTATCTTAAAGGGAACCGCCAGCCTGGCCTCTAACGCTGCTTTACCGATTCATATAATACCCAATTGTCTTTCCTCCAAATTCCAGAATTATGCGTCCGATCTATAGCTCACAATAAAATTTAGAAGTGACCGCCGGGCTCGATTTCGCCGCCTACCCAGGCGGCAGCCCTTTTTGGAGGTGTGTCCGCGATTGACCAATCAGGAGGCGATACTATCATTTATTCAAACCGGAAATTGCGCCTATTGTGTGGGCAAACCCAGAGCGCGTGATCATCGCTAATATAAAAAGCTGCGATTATAACTCCAATAATGGCATTTTTGCGGAGTCAATAGTCGCAAGACATATATCAATTTGTTCGGATGGTACCTTTCCATGAAACGCTAAGATCATGGTCTACTGCGCGGCTTGGAACTGCCACTGTTCATCATAAGTCGCGGCCCTGATCTCTCTCTCCGCGAGTGATAACATAAGGCGGTGCCACATGAATAGTCACAATACGCGTCACTGCTACCAGCAAAATGGCGCTCTGCTTGACATTGCTGGGGGCAGGTTGCCTTAATTTTGTTCTCTCTACCAGTCTGCCGAAACGAAGCGTTAACACTCGCCAATTTAAGTTTAAGATGTAAACTTTCGGTGCAGATCGCGATCAAATTAGGTTGGACACCCGCTTTAAAGTATGGATTTCACTATTAAAAGACGATATATAGTTCGTTGTCACACGACAAAAACTAGCGAAAGCGAACAACACCCCCCCCCCTCCCTTCCCCCACATACACACATAAACATCCCCCCATCGCTCCCCCCCCCCTAATTGCTCAACCCAATCCCCATCCTCACCCCTCACCAGTGATTTCCTGCAGTGGAACATTATATGGATTCAGACGTCATATAGTACATAGATATATACCACAGCCAGGGCCGGCAACTAGGTTTACGTGCTCTGATCTCGATACCTCTCACCCACAAACATTCTCTAGATTATGTTGTCTGTGGATAAAGTTTAATGCAGATGGAACCGGTCATCATTCTGTTGGCTGCTTGCGTGACAGTTCCCACTCCCTCGATCGTCTAACCAGGCCTGTCTGTTTCCCCATCGTAGGATGGTCCGATATCGTGCCCGTTACTCCCTGTATCTCACTAACCCACCCTAAATTCCCGGATCGAATACCACATGTCGGGACTTCACCCATATGTCTGGATTCCACCCATCCTCTCATTAGCGGACCGACCGATCGACCGAACGACCACAAGGTCATCTCATTGGGAAGAGTTTGTAACAGTGCATGGTTTGAGGGTGGAATCTCGCTGCACCACGTGACTCTCGCTGCGGCCCGATATCTCTCGTCGGAAAGGGTGTGTTGCCGCTGTCGATGGCACCGGAGCGTAGCGATGGGCCAGGGTTGAGAGGGGCATGGCAGGGCGATGGGGCGGTGGAGGGAGTGGAAGGGCAGGGGAATGGAGTGGGGAGGGGGTGGGAGGGCAGGGAAATGGAGTAGGCAAGGGGGTGGGAGGGCAGGGGGAGGGGGGCGGTGGAGGGTGGGGGTGGGGGGGGGGGAGGTGGAGCAGGTCGCCACGGTGCTCTGCGTCCGGCCAGTTCGGTACATACACCGGGGGAATAAATAATAATTAGGGGGGACTCTATGTAGATGGCAAGAGATTAAAGGCAGACAGGGATGGGGCAGTCAGTGATTGGCTCATTGCGGGGACTGTCTCTCGCTTCACTTGATCTGGTTATAGAGACTGATGACACACATGAAAAAAAACGTAAAGCTGAGATACATACACGGTAGCAGTCCATCTATCTCCTATTGCTTGGGTCCGGTTTCGATGACATCCGACCGGGGTGGGGGGGGGGGTGCTCGGAGAAGCCAACTTTAACAGTGTATGTTCAGGTTCCCAAGGGGGGGGGGGGGGGGTTGCTCTCTGACGACTTGGGACTTTAACATGTATAGTAACATGTATGTTGTATGTTCTGGTTCCCAAGGGGGGCGGGGTGCAACCCCATACCCCCCCCCCCTCCTAAATCCGCCCCTGGGTCTGGATCATTGTATAACAGGGACTGGCTGCTGGGGTTAAAGATACCTATTTCAACCATCATCTGCAAAATTGTATGTCACTTTTAATTTATAAAAGGAAGTCACTATAGTATTATACTGTTATATTAGATCAAATAGGTGATATTGATTCGGAAAGCGTTTAGTGTCTTTGGGGTAGTTAGCCGTAGTATGAGCAATAGAAAAACGCACGCTTGGTTATGCTTGGTTTATTTGCGGTACAGAGTATAGCTAATAAAAACTCTATTGCTGTACCGTAACAATATGATATTACTTTATTCTCTTTATATAACAAGGTGGTCTTATTTTCATAATAGGGCTATAAAGTCTCGTTCGCCTAGACTTCCGGTTTACTCATTTTGGGGACAAACAAACGAAGCACGTGTTCAGAACTAGTTTAGAATTTCTGCGCACACTGGTATCTTGGCTACCTGTGACGTAGGCGTGACGTGTATGTTACGCAAAGAGAGAGACTGGGAACCAGACTACCTGCGCAAGAGCCAGGCGCCGAGGGGTGGATCCATTGCGGAAGGCCTAGCGATATGATTAGGAATATTTAAGAAATATAGCTGCACAAAACGGATAGACGACATATTTTTTATTCAGTTGCGCCATCACAATGACGAATATTTGTTACGACGGGATAACACGGCTGAGAAACTATCTTTTTTATGCATTTCCTACGAAAACGAGGCATTATGACGTCACACGGATTCTCCCCGAGTGACAACGTTGGCGCAACGCTTCAAACAGAAAACTTACAAGGAATTAAGAACTTTGTTTTTCCGTGATCCAAAAGTGATACGAAAACATCCAACTGGTCTTATTTAACCTTTACCATGTGGTTTAATGACGCATCCGTGTGTTGTAACTCCATGCACTGCACATTTGGACAGCGGAATGATTAAGTCGATCACTTGCTCTCGCCATTTTTGTTACCGCGGAGGCACGTGAAACTGTGTGACGTCACTCGCAGTTTGGAGAACTCGCGAAAGCCCAGGTGCAGGGCTAAATTTAGAACGTTATTTTTAGCTTTCGAGTGTTTTGAAGACGGATTTTTCCTTGTATGTTCCCAAAGTTCTGCGCTCCATCGCCTCCAAATATTTTAACGTATACCTCCCATAGCCATGGTACTCATAATCTTTAAAATAAACCCGGAAAGAAATTGACTTATAGCTGCCTATGCTTCAACATGGAGCACGTGTGTTTGTTTGTCCCCAAAACTGAAGTCTCGCGGCCCGATCGCGAGAACTGTATAGCCCTATAGATGTCATGACGTCATAGACTTGATGTCCGTATTGTTGGTGGCTGACCGCCATCCTTGCCTTGCCCTCACGGATCGATGCTGGCCCGATGCCCCCCAGGGAGGGCTGGGTGCCCCCCCCCCCCAACCACCCCGCCACCCCCGCCCTAGCCCAGTCTGATCTCTGTCACTGAGGCGCGAGTAAGTCGCTTTGTCAGTCACAGCGACGTCTCTTGTGACGTCGGACACCAACACGGGGGAAGGGGGGGGGGGGCGCATGCAGGAAATAACAGCGCACCGCCCTCCCTCCCAGCCCATTACTACCCCCATCATACCTTCTGTCGTTAGTGCCCCATTGCCCCACCCAACCTGATCCACCCCTACCGCCTGTCTTGTTCATAATATTCTACCACCGACAAGTGACATCCATCCACCACGTTGCTGCTTCAGCCATTACGGATAAAAGGGTTGGGAATGGCGTGGCGGTGGATGTGCGAATAGCCAATTCATACATACCAGTTTAATCCCCCCCCCCACCCAACATCCCCCCCCGGTCCACCCTCACCACCAGTTTTTTCTTATCGCACCCCTAAAGACGTTTCTCCCTCAGACCCCTACATACAACGACCATCGTCTCCCATAGGACAATCATTGGGTGAGTTCGGATATGCGATCGGAGTAATCGGCGCAGAGATTTGGAGCATGCGGACTCACTCTTTCCGCCAATAGGCGGATCAATATTAACCGAACGCAAAATCCGCGGTCCGCGTGAATGTTGCACTTGCTGGACTGCACAATTTTTGAAGATCGTTAAATAGCGCCATAAAATAAATCAACGGATACGTATTGTGTTCATTATCTTATTCTCGTTGTTAGATAAACGAGATAGGAGGTAATAATATTTACAGATTGTTTGCAGGTCGCAATACTACTATATATATATTAAATGTAGTGTGCGGCCTGGACGCCATGTTGGAAATCCTCGTGATCCTTCTCTGGGTGGGGAGTAAGGTCTGGGAGTAAAATGTACCACGTGACCGCGCTATCGGACCACAATCTCCGCGTTCGGTTATGCACTCTGCGGAGTCCGACTACTTGTTGTTGAGCGACTGTTTTTTTTGGCTGGATCAGTATTAAACAATGTAACGTACCATGATATATATAAATACTAATAATATAAGCAAAATCAATATCTGAATGTTTTATATTCTATTTGTTAACGTTAAAATAAAACCAGAACTAGAAAAAAATCCTCAGATATATTATGGCATTGATGGCTCTTGTTATTGAACAACTAATTTACTTGATTAATTAATACATACTTCCAGCGGTATAACTGTTACATAACCAAGGAAATTAAAGTAATATGTGATTGGTAAAGTGTACCTACCGGCATTGCCGGATGGAGAAATGGAGAGTGTTTGGGAGAGAGATAGAGGGAGAGCGAAACAGAGACATACCGATAGAGAGGGATAGAGAGCAGCACAAAAACGGAGGAGCGAAAGGGGAAGAAATCGGTTTCGTCCATAACCAAAGTCTTTTTGCCGTTTTGAGGTAATTGTAACAATCAATACATCAATAACGTTATCTATATATGGTAAGTGAGTTTGAAACAAACAGAGAAACGATGAGAGAATGAATGTTAGCAAAGGGGTGGTTCATTTCACCATCTTATACAGTTGTGTATGGCGAATGGGGAGCAGTTTTACCAAGAGAAGATAGGTCATGCGTCATAGGCCGGTGTGGCATGCGGTTTATGTTTCGCGCTAGGCCAATAGATGCCATGGACAATTAGTTTTATTGTGGATAGTGAGTGGGAATAGACAATGACTGAATGAAGAACTCTTTGGAATTGAAGTAGGTTGCACAGCACCTCTGGATAATTTGTGACAGCCATGGTGTAATGTAATATAATATGATATAGTAACATAGCTTATATCAATATATAACTTAGTGTTATAGTGTACGCTTAAAAAAACAACCGAATGCGCCCCCCTACCATTATTACATAATATTTTGTAATAATAAACACAATGCTTACATTTGGCCTATAAATAAAATGTCCTGCTTTGTCAAGTCGACTACCAGCATAGAGGTCACAAGTCAAAGGCCAAATATGACCTCTAAATAAACTTGAAGACACAAACACGTGGCTCATTGTCCTGAGAACAAGATGCACAAGATATAAATATCTGGGCCCTCCACCCCCCCTCACCACCCTACCCCCCGCCCCCCGATCAAGCTCTCCGTGATCTTTTCCACTGCCCCACCGTCATCCCAAGAGGCAATCCCAGCAATTACCAAGCGACGCTTCTCATCGACTAATTGCACCTTTCTGGCGCGCCATCATCCTGTGTCTATCCATACCGCGCCGTGATGTGACGTCAGAACACGTGATACGCACTGTGTTATGTTCAGGGGAACCGCAAAACATCCTTAGACCTAGTGTTTGGCGATCGATCTACCACATATATTCATCAAGGAATAACACCTCTTGTCTTTGTGTTTATTACACAATGGTGCGATCGTACTGCAACATATTCCTGAGGGAATAACACCTTTGTGTTTACTAAACAATGGTGCGATCGTACTGCCACATATTCTTGAGGGAATAACACATTTGTGTTTATTACACAATGGTGAGAGTCTGGCTATGTCGCCGAATAGACCTCTACCCTTTCCTGGTAAGCTGGTTCCACTTAATCCCTGTGCAGTTGGGGCAATAACTAATATGGTGACAGGGAGGGGGGGGGGGGGGGTGCTAACAATTTTCCCCAGTAATTTCAGTTTCCCAACATGGCGTCACTTGCAGTGGGATTTCGGCCACAGACATATATATATATATATATCGATCAATGGTGGCATTTCAATGAGTAAATATGAATAACTATGAAGATTAAATGTCATTCAAGTCAATACTTTTTATAAATTGTTAGTGCATTGGCCTATAAGCTAAGAAGATTGTCAGTGGATATCAGCGGATATCACGAATTCGTAACTTCTTACACGCAACATACACATGATTCGGTATGCACAATAGGCCATTCGACCAGAGCATGTGTAACGATTGCAAAATGTACACCGACGGCCAAGTTTTTCATTTCAAATTCTGTGCCCCCTGGCCTCTCTTTATATATTGCAATGCATCAAGCTTAGTAGTTTGTGTTCTTTCTTTATCTTACCAACGAGTGTTCAAATAATACGTAACCTGCACCACGATCGCCTACGTCTCTATTTTTTTTGTTTTCTTTCATGCTTTTTAGAAAAAAATATGCCCCCCCCCCCCCTTTCAAGCATTCCTGCACACGCCCCTGACATGGATCCCTGTCGTCTTGTCTTTGGTAGCAGGAATGGTCAGGTTTGATTGTGGGTGCATCCGTCAGTCCTGTGACCCACCCACCCACCCACAATGAATCACACACGCTATCTCATTGCTTCAGCGTCAGTCTCGTCCTTCGTTTGCAGTCAACGGGAGCCTTTGCTAAAGCACTGAAACAAAAGCTGTAAGAAGGAACAAATGAGGCCATAGTTTGTCGTTGTATGAGCGGACACATGACTGCTGCTATAGCGGCTTCGTCTTCCCGCCATTACTGGCAGGCAAATCATGCCCCTCGTCTCCGCAATCCGTCCCTTGCCCCCCACGCCCAACCTCTCTCACTCTCCACCGCGCCACGCCTAGGGAGCGAGCGCCCTCTATTAGCCGCGGTCGACATCCGCGTGGCAGGGAATCCCTTATTATCGCTACAGTGAGTCCGTTTGTCAAAAACATTCGTATCTGAGTCCGTCATCTCTACGCGTGGCAATTCCTCGGCAATTTTGCGGCTCATCGTCCACCCTCACCCCCCCCCCTCCAACCCCCACGCTCACCCACCTCAAATCGTCTAGACCAACTCTTATGAGTAGATTTAGGGGTAGTCGAGCGTTCCTGCTCGTGCCTTCGTTGTTACGCTGTTCACATCTCACTCTCCCATCCTCGTGTTTGGCACATCTTGAACTTCCGAGTGGTCTCGTCCCATCGCCTTGGTTACTAGGTTGTGGCACGTGAGCGTCTGCGGCGTCATCAGCACGCGACGTCAACACGCGAATAACATGTATGAAAACATCGATGGCGCATGAATGAATGTGCGTTTGTGTTTACATATATTTGCACAGATACTTCTTACTAATATGTAGGCCTAGACAGGTGCTTAATGATGTCTGCCATTGATTCCCTATCTATATCGCTATATCCGAAACTTGTTTACCTTGTATTTACTACACATAAAAGTAAGACTGTTGCTTACGGAAAACCTGCTGTCCGCAACTGTAACTTTGGCTAACAGCTTCATTTTTTGAGGATATAGCGTCATGGAAGAAGTTTAAGTAGCGCTTATGCATTTGATAGTCAATTGGGCTATCGTTACTAATGAGAGGTAGCTGCCCGCTGTGCGTTCTGCAGGGCAACGACCACACACGGCGTACACATTTCCTCCTGGTCGTGTATACAAGGCTACGGCTACTATTGCCACGGATCCACATTCTTACCAGTATCCGTACAATAAACAAGCCTCAAACAGAACATTAGTAATAGCAGCATAATTAGGGATGAATCGCAGTCGATCATATGATCTACGCGACACTTTGCAGAAATTCCCCCGTCCATATGAGACTATGAGAGAGTGCAGTTTGCACCATTCTTATCCTTGCATGCCATCCCTATCCGCGCATGCCATTCCTATCCGTGCATGCCATTCCTATCCGTGCATGCCATTCCTATCCGTGCATGTCATTCCTATCTGTGCATGCCATTGCTATCTGTGCATGCCATTCCTATCCGTGCATGCCATTCCTATCTGTGCATGCCATCCCTATCCGTGCATGCCATCCCTATCCGTGCATGCCATTCCTATCCTGGCATGCCATTCCTATCTGTGCATGCCATCCCTATCCTTGCATGCCATTCCTATCTGTGCATGCCATTCCTATCTGTGCATGCCAATCCTATCCGTGCATGCTATTCCTATCTGTGCATGCCATTCATATCCTTACATGCCATCCCTATCCTTACATGACATTCCTATCCTTGCATGCCATTCCTATCTGTGCATGCCATTCCTATCTGTGCATGCCATCCCTATCCGTGCATGCCATTTCTATCCGTGCATGCCATTCCTATCCTGGCATGCCATTCCTATCTGTGCATGCCATCCCTATCCTTGCATGCCATTCCTATCTGTGCATGCCATTCCTATCTGTGCATGCCAACCCTATCCATGCATGCCATTCCTATCCGTGCATGCCATCCCTATCCTTGCATGCCATTCCTATCTGTGCATGCCGTCCCTATCCGTGCATGCCATTCCTATATGTGCATGCCATTCCTATCTGTGCATGCCATCCCTATCCTTACATGACATCCTTATCCGTGCATGCCATTCCTATCCGTGTATGCCATTCCTATCTGTGCATGCCATCCCTATCCTTGCATGCCATCCTTATCTGTGCATGCCATTCCTATCCGTGCATGCCATTCCTATCGGTGTATGCCATCCCTATCTGTGCATGCCATCCCTATCCTTACATGACATCCTTATCCGTGCATGCCATTCCTATCCGTGTATGCCATTCCTATCTGTGCATGCCATCCCTATCCGTGCATGCCATCCCTATCTGTGCATGCCATCCCTATCCTTACATGACATCCTTATCCGTGCATGCCATTCCTATTCGTGTATGCCATTCCTATCTGTGCATGCCATCCCTATCCTTGCATGCCATCCTTATCTGTGCATGCCATTCCTATCTGTGCATGCCATCCCTATCTGTGTATGCCATCCCTATCCGTGCATGCCATCCCTATCTGTGCATGCCATCCCTATCCTTACATGACATCCTTATCCGTGCATGCCATTCCTATCCGTGTATGCCATCCCTATCCTTACATGACATCCTTGTCCGTGCATGCCATTCCTATCCGTGAATGCCATTCCCATCCGTGTATGCCATCCCTATCCTTACATGACATCTTTATCCATGCATGCCATTCCTATCCGTGTATGCCATCCCTATCCTTACATGACATCCTTGTCCGTGCATGCCATTCCTATCCGTGAATGCCATTCCTATCTGTGCATGCCATCCCTATCCTTGCATGCCATCCTTATCTGTGCATGTCATTCCTATCTGTGCATGCCATCCCTATCTGTGTATGCCATCCCTATCTGTGCATGCCATCCCTATCTGTGCATGCCATCCCTATATGTGCATGCCATCCCTATCCGTGCATGCCAGTCCTATCTGTGCATGCCATCCCTATCCGTGCATGCCATCCCAATATGTGCATGCCATTCCTATCCGTGCATGCCATTCCTATCTGCGCATGCCATCCCTATCCGTGCATGCCATCCCTATCCGTGCATGCCAGTCCTATCTGTGCATGCCATTCCTATCCGTGCATGCCATCCCTATCCGTGCATGCCATCCCTATCTGTGCATGCCATCCCTATCCGTGCATGCCAGTCCTATCTGTGCATGCCATTCCTATCCGTGCATGCCATCCCTATCCGTGCCTGCCATCCCTATCCGTGCATGCCATCCCTATCCGTGCATGCCATCCCTATCAGTGCATGCCATCCCTATCCGTGCATGCCATCCCTATCTGTGCATGCCATCCCTATCCGTGCATGCCATCCCTATCTGTGCATGCCATCCCTATCCGTGCATGCCATCCCTATCCGTGCATGCCATCCCTATCTGTGCATGCCATTCCTATCTGTGCATGCCATTCCTATCCGTGCATGCCATCCCTATCCGTGCATGCCATCCCTATCCGTGCATGCCATCCCTAACCGTGCATGCCATCCCTATCCGTGCATGCCATCCCTATCCGTGCATGCCAGTCCTATCTGTGCATGCCATTCCTATCCGTGCATGCCATCCCTATCCGTGCATGCCATCCCTATCCGTGCATGCCATCCCTATCCGTGCATGCCATCCCTATCCGTGCATGCCATTCCTATCCGCGCATGCCATCCCTATCCGTGCATGCCATCCCTATCCGTGCATGCCATTCCTATCCGTGCATGCCATTCCTATCCGTGCATGCCATCCCTATCCGTGCATGCCATCCCTATCCGTGCATGCCATCCCTATCCGTGCATGCCATCCCTATCCGTGCATGCCATTCCTATCCGCGCATGCCATCCCTATCCGTGCATGCCATCCCTATCCGTGCATGCCATTCCTATCCGTGCATGCCATTCCTATCTGTGCATGCCATCCCTATCCGTGCATGCCATCCCTATCCGTGCATGCCATCCCTATCCGTGCATGCCATCCCTATCTGTGCATGCCATCCCTATCTGTGTATGCCATCCCTATCCGTGCATGCCATCCCTATCTGTGCATGCCATCCCTATCCGTGCATGCCATCCCTATCTGTGCATGCCATCCCTATCCGTGCATGCCATCCCTATCCGTGCATGCCATTCCTATCCGTGCATGACATCCCTATCTGTGCATGCCATCCCTATCTGTGTATGCCATCCCTATCCGTGCATGCCATCCCTATCTGTGCATGCCATCCCTATCCGTGCATGCCATCCCTATCTGTGCATGCCATCCCTATCCGTGCATGCCATCCCTATCTGTGTATGCCATCCCTATCCGTGCATGCCATCCCCATCCGTGCATGCCATCCCTATCCGTGCATGCCATCCCTATCCGTGCATGCCAACCCTATCCGTGCATGCCATTCCTATCCGTGCATGCCATCCCTATCTGTGCATGCCATTCCTATCCGTGCATGCCATTCCTATCTGTGCATGCCATCCCTATCCGTGCATGCCATCCCTATCCGTGCATGCCATCCCTATCTGTGCATGCCACCCCTATCCGTGCATGCCATCCCTATCCGTGCATGCCATCCCTATCCATGCATGCCATCCCTATCCGTGCATGCCATCCCAATCTGTGCATGCCATTCCTATCTGTGCATGCCATCCCTATCCGTGCATGCCATCCCAATCTGTGCATGCCATTCCTATCTGTGCATGCAATTCCTATCTGTGCATGCCATCCTTATCTGTGCATGCCATTCCTATCTGTGCATGCCATTCCTATCTGTGCATGCCAACCCTATCCGTGCATGCCATCCCTATCCGTGCATGCCATTCCTATCGTGCTACCTTGACCCTCCTTCCCCTCCCCCTCCCCCTCCCCATCTCCGCCACCCCCTCTGCTGCCATGCCCCGGGCGTTGGGGCACCTGTCGGCCCCTGACCTATTGTCTGCTGGGGACTCTGTGTGTGTGTGTGAGGCGGGGGGGGGGCGCAAGGCAGATGAGGAGCGGGTGGAGGGGGGTTGGAACAGTGAAGGGAAACTTGGCATAAGTGAGAGTTTCGCATTCCTAACACATCAGACAAGGTGAAACAACAAATGATGGCGCATGGAATTCAATGTACGTGTTATAAAATGTACGGTCAGGTATTCTCCATAATATTTGGAGCATATCCGTGCCATGTCCAATGCACATTTTTTTCCGGCAATTTCACGTACATGTGATACGAGTGTTCATGCAATGTTATTAACACGGAGAGGCGTCTACCTTGCCTCATTCTGTTTCTGCGGCTGTCCCTGTCTGCCTTTGCTTCTGTGTCCGTATTTGTCTTTTTTCGCTCCATTTGTAGCTTCATATGTCTACCTCGATATCTGTACCTGTTTCTGTATCCGATGTTGGCTAGGCAACTGTCTTTTTCTCTGTATCTGTCTCTGAATCAGTCTAAAATTCATCTCTTTGTCTCTGTTATGAACAATTATGTCATCATATTTGCCCCCCCCCCCCACCCCACCAGCCCCTTACTTCTTTCAGTTCCAAGGCTATAGCCATGGTAACCAGGGAGTGCACAGCAGGATAGCAACCTTTGTGGGACCTCTGAGACTCTAGGAGTTCAACTTACGGACGCTTAGCTACGAATTCCACAAATACGCAAGTGAGGTGTGGTCGAGAGGGTACAGTAACGATGGTTAAATAATATTACTCATTGGCAATGATATGGCACTTCATTAACACATGAGGGTCCCAGGTACAGGGGGTCTATCATTAACACATGAGGATCCCAGGTACAGGGGGTCTATCATTAACACATGAGGATCCCAGGTACAGGGGGTCTATCATTAACACATGAGGGTCCCAGGTACAGGTGGTCTATCATTAACACATGAGGGTCCCAGGTACAGGGGGTCTATCATTAACACATGAGGGTCCCAGGTACAGGGGGTCTATCATTAACACATGAGGGTCCCAGGTACAGGTGGTCTATCATTAACACATGAGGGTCCCAGGTAGAGGGGGTCTATCATTAACACATGAGGGTCCCAGGTACAGGTGGTCTATCATTAACACATGAGGGTCCCAGGTACAGGGGGTCTATCATTAACACATGAGGATCCCAGGTACAGGGGGTCTATCATTAACACACGAGGGTCCCAGGTACAGGTGGTCTATCATTAACACATGAGGGTCCCAGGTACAGGGGGTCTATCATTAACACATGAGGGTCCCATGTACAGGGGGTCTATCATTAACACATGAGGGTCCCAGGTACAGATGGTCTATCATTAACACATGAGGGTCCCAGGTAGAGGGGGTCTATCATTAACACATGAGGGTCCCAGGTACAGGTGGTCTATCATTAACACATGAGGGTCCCAGGTACAGGGGGTCTATCATTAACACATGAGGGTCCCAGGTACAGGTGGTCTATCATTAACACATGAGGGTCCCAGGTACAGGGGGTCTATCATTAACACATGAGGGTCCCAGGTACAGGGGGTCTATCATTAACACATGAGGGTCCCAGGTACAGGTGGTCTATCATTAACACATGAGGGTCCCAGGTACAGGTGGTCTATCATTAACACATGAGGGTCCCAGGTACAGGGGGTCTATCATTAACACATGAGGGTCCCAGGTACAGGTGGTCTATCATTAACACATGAGGGTCCCAGGTACAGGTAGTCTATCATTCACACATGAGGGTCCCAGGTACAGGTGGTCTATCATTAACACATGAGGGTCCCAGGTACAGGGGGTCTATCATTAACACATGAGGGTCCCAGGTACAGGGGGTCTATCATTAACACATGAGGGTCCCAGGTACAGGTGGTCTATCATTAACACATGAGGGTCCCAGGTACAGGGGGTCTATCATTAACACATGAGGGTCCCAGGTACAGGGGGTCTATCATTAACACATGAGGGTCCCAGGTACAGGTGGTCTATCATTAACACATGAGGGTCCCAGGTACAGGTGGTCTATCATTAACACATGAGGGTCCCAGGTACAGGGGGTCTATCATTAACACATGAGGGTCCCAGGTACAGGGGGTCTATCATTAACACATGAGGGTCCCAAGTACAGGTGGTCTATCATTAACAGATGAGGGTCCCACGTACAGGGGGTCTATCATTAACACATGAGGGTCCCAGGTACAGGGGGTCTATCATTAACACATGAGGGTCCCAGGTACAGGTGGTCTATCATTAACACATGAGGGTCCCTGGTACAGGGGGTCTATCATTAACACATGAGGGTCCCAGGTAGAGGGGGTCTATCATTAACACATAAGGGTCCCAGGTACAGGGGGTCTATCATTAACACATGAGGGTCCCAGGTACAGGGGGTCTATCATTAACACATGAGGGTCCCAGGTACAGGTGGTCTATCATTAACACATGAGGGTCCCAGGTACAGGTGGTCTATCATTAACACATGAGGGTCCCAGGTAGAGGGGGTCTATCATTAACACATGAGGGTCCCAGGTAGAGGGGGTCTATCATTAACACATGAGGGTCCCAGGTACAGGGGGTCTATCATTAACACATGAGGGTCCCAGGTACAGGTGGTCTATCATTAACACATGAGGGTCCCAGGTAGAGGGGGTCTATCATTAACACATGAGGGTCCCAGGTAGAGGTGGTCTATCATTAACACATGAGGGTCCCAGGTAGAGGGGGTCTATCATTAACACATGAGGGTCCCAGGTACAGGTGGTCTATCATTAACACATGAGGGTCCCAGGTACAGGTGGTCTATCATTAACACATGAGGGTCCCAGGTACAGGTGGTCTATCATTAACACATGAGGGTCCCAGGTACAGGTGGTCTATCATTAACACATGAGGGTCCCAGGTACAGGGGGTCTATCATTACCACATGAGGGTCCCAGGTACAGGGGGTCTATCATTAACACATGAGGGTCCCAGGTACAGGGGGTCTATCATTAAGACATAATGGTGTCACGTACAAATGATCAATCTACACGATTTAATTGTCCGGAAACATTTGGTCAGTCATTAAGATACGTTCCAGTTTCATGTAATCCAGTATTAAGATGGGATTGTCCCACTTATATTTTGTCCACCATTAAGTTATGATTGTCCCAGTTACATTTTGTCCACCATTAAGTTATGATTGTCCCAGTTACATTTTGTCCACCATTAAGTCATGATTGTCCCAGTTACATTTTGTCCACCATTGACATATAACAGTCCCTGTAACATTTGATCCAGCATCAATACATAAGTCCCCTACATAGGCCTCACAATGCAGGTAGACGTCTCGCATATCTGAAATACACGAGTGCTGATAGGTTAAGGCATGTCGGCTCCCTGGCCACCGCTGCACCGTCACTGATGTTTGTCTCTCTTACGCTAGTACAGCGAGACGTTGTCTTGGCTTATCATTGCCATACTTTCTCCTCCGTTCACACGATTGTCAGTCCACGCCATAATCAACCTCAGCGGGTCAGGATTTTTTGTCTGGCATTGTCTTTCAGGCTGAGAACCGATCTCCACATAACAGGCGTATGACAGACGCCGTGGCGTAAATGTCAGGTAAGCAGTGACCGCCAGCCCGGAAGTTGTCTTAAGGGGTAGGGTTTGGGTTAGCGGAGGGGGTGGGGGGCGGTGAGGTAGGGTAGAGTAAGATAGGAGGGGGGGGGGCGGTGAGGTAGGGTAGAGTAAGATAGGAGGGGGGGGGAGTAGATGAATAATACCCTCGTGTGCTGTACTCATGAGGTGTATTGTAACGTTGTAAGGATGACCACAGCACGTGGCGCCACCAAGCGTCAATCTGAGGCTGAGTGTCTCTCTCGTTACCCCCCCCCCCCCACCGCCCCCATCTCCCCACCTTCCCCCTCCCACCCCCCCCCCCCCCTTCCCACAGCCCGTCCCGATATATCTATCTCTACATCCTCGGCTTGATCCTGACGCTGCAGATTCTGGGTATATCTGCATGGGGTGCGCCTCTCCGGAGCCACTCTACTACCACCCACCCACCCGCTCCACCCCCATCTCACCCCCACCCCGAACTCACATACCCCCCCCCCCCACCCCCCAGTCCCTCATGCCGCCCACTCCCATGGTGGCGCCTCATCTCCATGATACGCCCGGAGGACTGTCTGTCAAAGAGAACCTCTAGTTCCCCCGCCCCCTTCCAACTCCCCCCACCCCCACATCCGCAGCGCCCACTCTCCACGCCGCACTCCTCAGACAACCTTCCATTCACCCCTTTGCCCCTCCCAGACAATCTTTTCGCAAGTGCTCCTCCTGGTTCGGGTATCCTAAAAAAATCCCCCCCCCGCCCCGCCCCGCCCCCTTCTCCACCCCAGCCAACCCCAGCGCCACCTCCCAACCGGCCGCCGACCACCCACTCCCAGCCTGCACACGCATCCCCCATCCAAATCTCCATACATACAGACAGGCAAGCGCACCCCCACCCCACCCTCCACACACACACAGTCACACACACAAGGGCACCCCAGCCCAGCCCCAAACCAGTAGGCCGGGCCACCTGTCTGCTTGGCGCACCTCCCCCTCTAACTCCCCTCCACCCCACCTCCTCTCTCCTCCCCCTCCTGCTGCTTCTCTCTCCTCTTCCTCCTCGTCCGCAGTCCTCCTCCGCCATCGCCCAAGGCGACAACCATGTCCCTCGCTGAGACCACCTTACGCTGTGCCTCAGGGATTACGCAACAGGGCGCCACCGCCGGCCGCTACCACACCCCCTCGATCGCCACCGCCGACGGCGCCACTGTCGCCACTAACACCACACCCTCGTCACTTCTCGGTCTCTTTGACCTCACATAAACAATGCTTTGGCTAGGACAACCGGAACCGGAAGAAGCATAATTCTCACTTCCGGGTTTGAGGAGAGTCGATTTACTGGCATTTGGCGAGTCACCTGTTCGGCTGTAGTCGGTTCAGTCCGGTAATTACCGGTGTCATTCGGCGACGTCCGGTCGAATTCGGACGTTCCCGGGGTGAGTCCCATGCTACGCAACAAGAGCCCCAGGATACATGGCAGTGTGGGATAGTTACCGTCTCTGTGGCCAGACTGAGCGATAAAGCTCCTCACGAATCTTGTTTGAACGTATATACATTTGTTATTACCTGGTGGAGTAGGATATCATCAAGCAGTGGCGCAGTGTGGCGCAGTGTGGCGCAGTGTGGCACAGTGTGGCACAGTGAAGCACAGTGAGGCACAGTGAGGCACATTGAGGCACAGTGAGGCATAGTGAAGCACAGTGAGGCACAGTGAGGCACATTGAGGCACAGTGAGGCATAGTGAAGCACAGTGAGGCACAGTGTGGCCCAGTGTGGCACAGTGAGGCACATTGAGGCACAGTGAGGCACAGTGAGGCACAGTGAGGCACAGTGAGGCACAGTGAGGCACAGTGAGGCATAGTGAAGCACAGTGAGGCACCGTGCGGTGCAAGATATCCTGAACTGAATGTGCCATAGAGTGGGGTGCGATAATCTATTGTAGTGCAGGATATCTGGACGTAGCAGTGCAGAGCGGTGCAGGATATCTGGACGTAGCAGTGCAGAGTGGTGCAGGATATCTGGACGTAGCAGTGCAGAGCGGTGCAGGATATCTGGACGTAGCAGTGCAGAGCGGTGCAGGATATCTGGACGTAGCAGTGCAGAGTGGTGCAGGATATCTGGACGTAGCAGTGCAGAGCGGTGCAGGATATCTGGACGTAGCAGTGCAGAGCGGTGCAGGATATCTGGACGGAGCAGTGCAGAGCGGTGCAGGATATCTGGACGGAGCAGTGCAGAGTGGTGCAGGATATCTGGACGTAGCAGTGCAGAGCGGTGCAGGATATCTGGACGTAGCAGTGCAGAGTGGTGCAGGATATCTGGACGTAGCAGTGCAGAGCGGTGCAGGATATCTGGACGTAGCAGTGCAGAGCGGTGCAGGATCTGGACGGAGCAGTGCAGAGCGGTGCAGGATATCTGGACGGAGCAGTGCAGAGTGGTGCAGGATATCTGGACGTAGCAGTGCAGAGCGGTGCAGGATATCTGGACGTAGCAGTGCAGAGCGGTGCAGGATATCTGGACGGAGCAGTGCAGAGTGGTGCAGGATATCTGGACGTAGCAGTGCAGAGTGGTGCAGGGTGGCGCCGGGTGGTGCAGCCTGTGGCGGTGGCGCCCACTATAATGCCTGACTGGCGTACCTTCGGTCAGACATGGACAATCCTCTGTGCTCTCATGCTCGGTAAGTCTACTTCCGACACCTATCATCCCAAATTGGTTCACATTGTCGGGAAAGAGCTTGGGTTGCTTGCATTCATTAGGGGGGTATGACAGTGCGTCAGACACAAGTCCTAGTCTGTGTACCATGATAACATGGCAGTATTTGTTGCAAGCAATGCAGTCATTATGCTTCCACCTCTCTGAATGTGCCATATTCGTGTCAGAAAATGAACGATTTATAAAACAAACTAACCCACACGAAATAGAATGATGCCATACAAATGTTGCAGACCTACTCGGGTCATACAGTGAACCACATAAAATGATGCCATACACATGGGGCAGACCTACTCGTGTCAAACAGTGAGCCACTTAAAATGATGCCATACACATGGGGCAGACCTACTCGTGTCATACAGTGAACACAAGTGAGCTGGCATATATGGGCACTAGACCGGGGCAACTAGACCCGCAGATCACTTCGCCAGTCATAGTTTAGATTAATGCACGGTGGGACGTCATTGCATGTACACGGCTTTCGGGGTATTATTTTGATCTTGACAACCAATCGCTTGTTTTATTTCTTATAGTGACCCAAAGTTATATTATTGCCTTCATTTATATGATGCTATTGCGACAAGAATATGTTACACACGCACGTCGAAATAAATAGATCATATTGACGTATATGCATATCGCAATAAATCATAGCTTTGCCGTATACATACGTGTCGACATAGATCATATTGCTGTATATACGTGTTGATATAGATCATATTGCCGTACATAGGAGTTGACATATATCATATTGCCGTATCTACGATTCGATATAGATCATATTACCGTATATACATGTCGATATTTATCGATATCTATGTCGATATCCCTCTGGGAGACATCTTGGCCACTCCCCAGCATTCCTTGTTCCAGATCGCCGGGGGCTACAGTAACAGTTGTGTATTCACATGTCATTGTCTGGAGAGCAGAGTCAGTTTGTCCGGACGCTGTACCCCCACGTCCCATCACCCCCCCCTCCACGTCCCATCACCCCCCCCCCCATCCCCTTTCATCACCCCCATGCCTCGTCCTCATCCACCCCTGGCAGGGCCCTTCCCCCCGGGCAGCTGAACACCTGTGGCTAGCACACCGCCGCGCCCTATACCCCCGGGGCACTTACCCCCTGACTTATAGATCTGACATATACTTAAAGTCTTGTGGTGCATCAGGAATGTCGAGGCTTACTCCCCATTCGGCCGTCGCGTCCTAAAAGGTCACTGCCAATAGTAGGACATTGCTGCTGCTACGCGTATAGCGTATGTCAAAAGTATATGAGATTAACCTATTGGATAGTGTAGTAGTAGTCTCGCCGAGGGGAACACTGAGGAACAGCTGTGTAACATCCCTTTATATAATCACACTTCCCTTCTTATTCCAATCGATTCGGGCAGATCCCGCATTTCTTCCAACCTGGACACTTGTTGAATAGTGACATCCCAAAGCTCCATTCATACATGTCCACGTGGACATAACACATAAAACACTATGTTAAAATATGGGTCATAGACGGTAGATGTGTCTGTCTACCTTATCATGATCTCATTGCACTAACCAGGTAGCAGCGTCAGATTGTACAACAAAAAGCCTATTTGCTGCTTCACCAGTCAATGATGCTACAGAGTCGCAAACGACTGCACTCACCTACAGTTGATCGATCGCTTTAGGAAGGCGATCGGTTTATAAAATGAATATCGGCTTATAGTTTCCAACGTGTTTCACCCATAGTCCACGATGAAAAGAATACGACATGAACCGGTTTATTATTTGCACCACAAATGAATAATAACATAATTTTTACTTACGGTCGTTATGATCACTCGAATGCAGGGTTAATTAGCTGCAAAATTCATGTTTGACTAACCGAAGAGGGAGCCACAGCTGCACACTAGGACCGGCTAATCGTAGGAACTTTTCTTTGGGTAACCACTAGGAGTGAAATTTACTAAGCTACATGCGATATGGCTTTCTCGGGCAAGTATAATGTGTCTTATCCTAGGCGACTTGTATTGATGGCTAGGCCAGATATCATTGTATGCCAATATATTGCATGGTGGGGACCAAAACTACATGTTATTGAGGTTGAGGCACGTGATAGTCTTGGTTGTTGCTAACATAACTTATCTGAATTTTTCCTGTGTGTTTTTAGGAGGGGGGGGGGGGGGTGGGGGGCTAAGTGACTTGCCGCCTGAAATTGATAAGCAGCAGGGACGGATGCAGGCATTTCAAATGAAAAATTGTGACCTGCGGGGTGGGGGGGGGGGGGGTGGTGCATTTTGCTCTCTGAAAACCTGTGACCGGGGGAGGGGTCGTTAATTTCACACCTCAGAACGCTTGATTTTGCATAAAAAAGGGCAATTATCAATGAAAAAGTTCGACAGTTCTTAACCTCACCTTCCCTTGTGGCGGGGGGGGGGGTTTAACTTCCCCCGCCCCCCTTGGATCCACCACCGAGCAGCGGCACACTGCAGGTGTTTGGTGTCATCCCATTGTTTTCGGCCTTTGCATTCACTCGTTGCCGCCGCGTCCCAGTGGTCGATCACTGGATATCGGGGATGTTTCGTGATTGGTTTGTCTTCAAGACAAACACTGATTTCGGATGGTGTAGCCTCAAGCAATACAAAGGCCGGTCAGGCTATGCTATAGTATTAATCTATCAGGGCCGTACATGATGGCGGATCTGCAGGGGGGGGGGGGCGCTTATTAAGTTTACTTTAATGCTCCACATAGAAGAGGTGGTGTTGACTTGCAATAAACGTCATCCTTAACATTACTATTAATATTATTATTATTGTTATTATTGTCTGCAAGGCGGTCGCTATGACGTCCACTTGTGTACGTTTTGGAAACAGACAAACCATCACATTTGTCCTTGAAAACAGAGACACGTTGTCATTGACAGCGTTGCAGACTGCGGTGCGTCCAGCAAACCGAAGACGCCACCTACCAGACCACGAGACGGAATTCATGTCATCCACCAGACCACTAGACGGCATTCATGCCATCCACCAGACCACTAGACGGCATTCATGTCATCCACCAGACCACTACACGGCATTCATACCATCCACCAGACCACTAGACGGCATTCATGCCATCCACCAGACCACTAGACGGCATTCATGCCATCCACCAGACCACTAGACGGCATTCATGCCATCCACCAGACCACTAGACGGAATTCATACCATCCACCAGACCACTAGACGGCATTCATGCCATCCACCAGACCACTAGACGGCATTCATGCCATCCACCAGACCACTAGACGGCATTCATGTCATCCACCAGACCACTAGACGGCATTCATGCCAACCACCAGACCACTAGACGGCCCTCATGTCATCCACCAGACCACTAGACGGCATTCATGCCATCCACCGGACCACTAGACGGCATTCATGCCATCCACCAGACCACTAGACGGCATTCATGCCATCCACCAGACCACTAGACGGCATTCATGTCATCCACCAGACAACTAGACGGCCCTCATGTCATCCACCAGACCACTAGACGGCATTCATGCCATCCACCAGACCACTAGACGGCATTCATGCCATCCACCAGACCACTAGACGGCATTCATGCCAACCACCAGACCACTAGACGGCCCTCATGTCATCCACCAGACCACTAGACGGCATTCATGCCATCCACCGGACCACTAGACGGCATTCATGCCATCCACCAGACCACTAGACGGCATTCATGCCATCCACCAGACCACTAGACGGCATTCATGTCATCCACCAGACCACTAGACGGCATTCATGCCATCCACCAGACCACTAGACGGCATTCCTGTCATCCACCAGACCACTAGACGACATTCATGCCATCCACCAGACCACTAGACGGCATTCCTGTCATCCACCAGACCACTAGACGGCATTCATACCATCCACCAGACCACTAGACGGCATTCATACCATCCACCAGACCACTAGACGGCATTCATGCCATCCACCAGACCACTAGACGGCATTCATGCCATCCACCAGACCACTAGACGGCATTCATACCATCCACCAGACCACTAGACGGCATTCATGCCATCCACCAGACCACTAGACGGCATTCCTGTCATCCACCAGACCACTAGACGGCATTCATACCATCCACCAGACCACTAGACGGCATTCCTGTCATCCACCAGACCACTAGACGGCATTCATACCATCCACCAGACCACTAGAAGGCATTCATGCCATCCACCAGACCACTAGACGGCATTCATACCATCCACCAGACCACTAGAAGGCATTCATGCCATCCACCAGACCACTAGACGGCATTCCTGTCATCCACCAGACCACTAGACGGCATTCATACCATCCACCAGACCACTAGACGGCATTCCTGTCATCCACCAGACCACTAGACGGCATTCATACCATCCACCAGACCACTAGACGGCATTCATGCCATCCACCAGACCACTAGACGGCATTCATACCATCCACCAGACCACTAGAAGGCATTCATGCCATCCACCAGACCACTAGACGGCATTCATGCCATCCACCAGACCACTAGACGGCATTCATGCCATCCACCAGACCACTAGACGGCATTCATGTCATCCACCAGACCACTAGACAGCATTCATGCCATCCACCAGACCACTAGACGGCCCTCATGCCATCCACCAGACCACTAGACGGCATTCATGCCATCCACCAGACCACTAGACGGCATTCATGCCATCCACCAGATCACTAGACGGCATTCATGCCAACCACCAGACCACTAGACGGCATTCATACCATCCACCAGACCACTAGAAGGCATTCATGCCATCCACCAGACCACTAGACGGCATTCATGCCATCCACCAGACCACTAGACGGCATTCATGCCATCCACCAGACCACTAGACACGGCATTCATGCCATCCACCAGACCACTAGACGGCATTCATGCCATCCACCAGACCACTAGACAGCCCTCATACCATCCACCAGAACACTAGACGGCATTCATGTCATCCACCAGACCACTAGACAGCATTCATGCAATCCACCAGACCACTAGACGGCCCTCATGCCATCCACCAGACCACTAGACGGCATTCATGCCATCCACCAGACCACTAGACGGCATTCATACCATCCACCAGACCACTAGACGGCATTCATGCCATCCACCAGGCCACTAGACGGCCCTCATGCCATCCACCAGACCAATAGACGGCAGTTCATGCCATCCACCAGACAACTAGACGGCATTCATGCCATCCACCAGACCACTAGACGGCATTCATGCCATCCACCAGACCACTAGACGGCCCTCATGCCATCCACCAGACCACTAGACGGCATTCATGCACTCCACCAGACCACTAGACGGCATTCATGCCATCCACCAGACCACTAGACACGGCATTCATGCCATCCACCAGACCACTAGACGGCCCTCATGCCATCCACCAGACCACTAGACGGCATTCATGCACTCCACCAGACCACTAGACGGCATTCATGCCATCCACCAGACCACTAGACGGCATTCATGCCATCCACCGGACCACTAGACGGCATTCATGTCATCCACCAGACCACTAGACGGCATTCATGCCATCCACCAGACCACTAGACGGCATTCATGCCATCCACCAGACTACTAGACGGCATTCATGCCATCCACTAGACCACTAGACGGCATTCATGCCATCCACCAGACCACTATACGGCATTCATGCCATCCACCAGACCACTAGACGGCATTCATGCCATCCACCAGACCACTAGACGGCATTCATGCCATCCACCAGACCGCTAGACGGCATTCATACCATCCACCAGACCACTAGACGGCATTCATGCCATCCACCAGACCACTAGACGGCATTCATGCCATCCACCAGACCACTAGACGGCATTCATGCCATCCACCAGACCACTAGACGGCATTCAAACCATCCACCAGACCACTAGACGGCATTCATGCCATCCACGAGACCATTAGACGGCATTCATACCATCCACCAGACCACTAGACGGCATTCATGCCATCCACCAGATCACTAGACGGCATTCATACCATCCACCAGACCACTAGACACGGCATTCATGCCATCCACCAGACCACTAGACGGCATTCATGTCATCCACCAGACCACTAGACGGCATTCATGCCATCCACCAGACCACTAGACACGGCATTCATGCCATCCACCAGACCACTAGACGGCATTCATGTCATCCTCCAGACCACTAGACGGCATTCATGCCATCCACCAGACCACTAGACGGCATTCATGCCATCCACCAGACCACTAGACGGCATTCATGCCATCCACCAGACCACTAGACGGCATTCATGCCATCCACCAGACCACTAGACGGCATTCATGCCATCCACCAGACCACTAGACGGCATTCATGCCATCCACCAGATCACTAGACGGCATTCATACCATCCACCAGACCACTAGACGGCATTCATGCCATCCACCAGACCACTAGACGGCACTCATGCCATCCACCAGACCACTAGACACGGCATTCATGCCATCCACCAGACCACTAGACGGCATTCATGTCATCCACCAGACCACTAGACGGCATTCATGCCATCCACCAGACCACTAGACGGCATTCATGCCATCCACCAGACCACTAGACGGCATTCATGCCATCCACTAGACCACTAGACGGCATTCATGCCATCCACCAGACCACTAGACGGCATTCATGCCATCCACCAGACCACTAGACGGCATTCATACCATCCACCAGACCACTAGACGGCATTCATGCCATCCACCAGACCACTAGACGGCATTCATGCCATCCACCAGGCCACTAGACGGCATTCATACCATCCACCAGACCACTAGACGGCATTCATACCATCCACCAGATCACTAGACGGCATTCATGCTATCCACCAGACCACTAGACGGCCCTCATGCCATCCACCAGACCACTAGACGGCATTCATGCCATCCACCAGACCACTAGACGGCATTCATACCATCCACCAGACCACTAGACGGCATTCATGCCATCCACCAGACCACTAGACGGCATTCATGCCATCCACCAGACAACTAGACGGCCCTCATGCCATCCACCAGACCACTAGACAGCATTCATGCCATCCACCAGATCACTAGACGGCCCTCATGCCATCCACCAGACCACTAGACGGCATTAATGCCATCCACCAGACCACTAGACGGCATTCATACCATCCACCAGACCACTAGACGGCATTCATACCATCCACCAGACCACTAGACGGCATTCATACCATCCACCAGACCACTAGACGGCATTCATGCCATCCACCAGACCACTAGACGGCCCTCATGTCATCCACCAGACCACTAGACGGCATCCATGCCACCCACCAGACCACTAGACGGCATTCATACCATCCACCAGACCACTAGACGGCATTCATGCCATCCACCAGACCACTAGACGGCCCTCATGTCATCCACCAGACCACTAGACGGCATCCATGCCATCCACCAGACCACTAGACGGCATTCATACCATCCACCAGACCACTAGACGGCATTCATGCCATCCACCAGACCACTAGACGGCATTCATGCCATCCACCAGACCACTAGACGGCATTCATACCATCCACCAGACCACTAGACGGCATTCATGCCATCCCCCAGACCATTAGACGGCATTCATACCATCCACCAGACCACTAGACGGCATTCATGCCATCCACCAGATCACTAGACGGCATTCATACCATCCACCAGACCACTAGACGGCATTCATGCCATCCACCAGACCACTAGACGGCATTCATGCCATCCACCAGACCACTAGACGGCATTCATGCCATCCACCAGACCACTAGACGGCATTCATGTCATCCACCAGACCACTCGACGGCATTCATGTCATCCACCAGACCACTAGGCGGCATTCATGCCATCCCCCAGACCACTAGACGACATTCATGCCATCCACCAGACCACTAGACGGCATTCATGCCATCCACCAGACCACTAGACGGCCCTCGTGCCATCCACCAGACCACTAGACAATCCTCATGCCATCCACCAGACCACTAGACGGCATTCATGTCATCCACCAGACCACTAGACGGCATTCATGCCATCCGCCAGACCACTAGACGGCATTCATGCCATCCACCAGACCACTAGACGGCATTCATACCATCCACCAGACCACTAGACGGCATTCATGCCATCCACCAGATCGCTAGACGGCATTCATGCTATCCACCAGACCACTAGACGGCCCTCATGCCATCCACCAGACCACTAGACGGCATTCATGCCATCCACCAGACCACTAGACGGCATTCATACCATCCACCAGACCACTAGACGGCATTCATGCCATCCACCAGACCACTAGACGGCACTCATGCCATCCACCAGACCACTAGACGGCCCTCATGCCATCCACCAGACCACTAGACGGCATTCATGCCATCCACCAGACCACTAGACGGCATTCATGCCATCCACTAGACCACTAGACGGCATTCATGCCATCCACCAGACCACTAGACGGCATTCATGCCATCCACCAGACCACTAGACGGCATTCATGCCATCCACCAGACCACTAGACGGCATTCATGCCATCCACCAGACCACTAGACGGCATTCATGCCATCCACCACACCACTAGACGGCATTCATGCCATCCACCAGACCACTAGACGGCATTCATGCCATCCACTAGACCACTAGACGGCATTCATGCCATCCACCAGACCACTAGACGGCATTCATGCCATCCACCAGACCACTAGACGGCATTCATACCATCCACCAGACCACTAGACGGCATTCATGCCATCCACCAGACCACTAGACGGCATTCATGCCATCCACCAGACCACTAGACGGCATACATACCATCCACCAGATCACTCGACACGGCATTCATGCCATCCACCAGACCACTAGACGGTCCTCATGTCATCCACCAGACCACTATACGGCCCTCATGCCATCCACCAGACCACTAGACGGCATTCATACCATCCACCAGACCACTAGACGGCATTCATGCCATCCACCGGACCACGAGACGGCATTCATGCCATCCACCAGACCACTAGACGGCATTCATACCATCCACCAGACCACTAGACGGCATTCATGCCATCCACCAGACCACTAGACGGCATTCATACCATCCACCAGACCACTAGACGGCATTCATGCCATCCACCAGACCACTAGACGGCATTCATACCATCCACCAGACCACTAGACGGCATCCATGCCATCCACCAGACCACTAGACGGCATTCATACCATCCACCAGACCACTAGACGGCATTCATGCCATCCACCAGACCACTAGACGGCATTCATGCCATCCACCAGACCACTAGACGGCATTCATGCCATCCACCAGACCACTAGACGGCATTCATGCACTCCACCAGACCACTAGACGGCATTCATGCCATCCACCAGACCACTAGACGGCATTCATGCCATCCACCAGACCACTAGACGGCATTCATGCCATCCACCAGACCACTAGACGGCATTCATACCATCCACCAGACCACTAGACGGCATTCATGCCATCCACCAGACCACTAGACGGCATTCATGCCATCCACCAGACCACTAGATGGCATTCATACCATCCACCAGACAGTTAGAAGGCATTCATACCATCCACCAGACCACTAGACGGCATTCATGCCATCCACCAGACAGTTAGAAGGCATTCATACCATCCACCAGACCACTAGACGGCATTCATGCCATCCACCAGACCACTAGACGGCGTTCATGCCATCCACCAGACCACTAGACGGCATTCATGCCATCCACCAGACCACTAGAGGGCATTCATGCCATCCACCAGACCACTAGACGGCATTCATGTCATCCACCAGACCACTAGACGGCATTCATGTCATCCACCAGACCACTAGACGGCATTCATGCCATCCACCAGACCATTAGACGGCCCTCATGCCATCCACCAGACCACTAGACGGCATTCATGCCATCCACCAGACCACTAGACGGCATTCATGCCATCCACCAGACCACTAGACGGCATTCATGCCATCCACCAGATCACTAGACGGCATTCATGCTATCCACCAGACCACTAGACGGTATTCATACCATCTACCAGACCACTAGACGGCATTCATACCATCTACCAGACCACTAGACGGCATTCACGCCATCCACCAGACCACTAGACGGCATTCATGCCATCCACCAGACCACTAGACGGCCCTCATGCCATCCACCAGATCACTAGACAATCCTCATGCCATCCACCAGACCACTAGACGGCCCTCATGTCATCCACCAGACCACTAGACGGCATTCATGCCATCCACCAGACCACTAGACGGCATTCATGCCATCCACCAGACCACTAGACGGCATTCATGCCATCCACCAGACCACTAGACGGCATTCATACCATCCACCAGACCACTAGACGGCATTCATGCCATCCACCAGACCACTAGACGGCATTCATGCCATCCACCAGACCACTAGACGGCATTCATGCCATCCACCAGACAGCTAGAAGGCATTCATACCATCCACCAGACCACTAGACGGCATTCATGCCATCCACCAGACCACTAGACGGCATTCATGCCATCCACCAGACCACTAGACGGCATTCATGCCATCCACCAGATCACTAGACAATCCTCATGCCATCCACCAGACCACTAGACGGCCCTCATGTCATCCACCAGACCACTAGACGGCATTCATGCCATCCACCAGACCACTAGACGGCATTCATGCCATCCACCAGACCACTAGACGGCATTCATACCATCCACCAGACCACTAGACGGCATTAATGCCATCCACCAGACCACTAGACGGCATTCATGCCATCCACCAGACCACTAGACGGCATTCATACCATCCACCAGACCACTAGACGGCATTAATGCCATCCACCAGACCACTAGACGGCATTCATGCCATCCACCAGACCACTAGACGGCATTCATGCCATCCACCAGACCACTAGACGGCCCTCATGCCACCCACCAGACCACTAGACGGCATTCATGCCATCCACCAGACCACTAGACGGTATTCATGCCATCCACCAGACCACTAGACGGCATTCATGCCATCCACCAGACCACTAGACGGCATTCATGCCATCCACCAGACCACTAGACGGCCCTCATGCCATCCACCAGACCACTAGACGGCATTCATGCCATCCACCAGACCACTAGACGGCATTCATACCATCCACCAGACCACTAGACGGCATTCATGCCATCCACCAGACCACTAGACGGCATTCATGCCATCCACCAGACCACTAGACGGCATTCATGCCATCCACCAGATCACTAGACAATCCTCATGCCATCCACCAGACCACTAGACGGCCCTCATGTCATCCACCAGACCACTAGACGGCATTCATGCCATCCACCAGACCACTAGACGGCATTCATGCCATCCACCAGACCACTAGACGGCCCTCATGCCATCCACCAGACCACTAGACGGCATTCATGCCATCCACCAGACCACTAGACGGCATTCATGCCATCCACGAGACAGCCAGAAGGCATTCATACCATCCACCAGACCACTAGACGGCATTCATGCCATCCACCAGACCACTAGACGGCATTCATGCCATCCACCAGACCACTAGACAGCATTCATGCCATCCACTAGACCACTAGACGGCATTCATGCCATCCACCAGACCACTAGACGGCATTCATGCCATCCACCGGACCACTAGACGGCATTCATGCCATCCACCAGACCACTAGACGGCATTCATGTCATCCACCAGACCACTAGACGGCATTCATGCCATCCACCAGACCACTAGACGGCAATCATGCCATCCACCAGACCACTAGACAATCCTCATGCCATCCACCAGACCACTAGACGGCATTCATGCTATCCACCAGACCACTAGGCGGGATTCATGCTATCCACCAGACCACTAGACGGCATTCATGCCATCCACCAGACCACTAGACGGCATTCATGCCATCCACCAGACCACTAGACGGCATTCATGCCATCCACCAGACCACTAGACGGCATTCATGTCATCCACCAGACCACTAGACGGCATTCATGCCATCCACCAGACCACTATACGGCATTCATGCTATCCACCAGCCAACTAGACGGCCCTCATGTCATCCACCAGACCACTAGACGGCATTCATGCCATCCACCAGACCACTAGACGGCATTCATGCCATCCACCAGACCACTAGACGGCCCTTATACCATCCTCCAGACCACTAGACGGCGTTCATGCCATCTATCAGACCACTAGACAATCCTCATGCCATCCACCAGAGCACTAGACAATCCTCATGCCATCTACCAGACCACTAGACGACATTCATGTCATCCACCAGACCACTAGACGGCATTCATGCCATCCACCAGACCACTAGACGGCATTCATGCCATCCACCAGACAACTAGACGGCATTCATGCCATCCACCAGACCACTAGACGGCATTCATGTCATCCACCAGACCACTAGACGGCATTCATGCCATCCACCAGACCACTAGACGGCCCTCATGCCATCCACCAGACCACTAGACGGCATTCATGCCATCCACCAGACCACTAGACGGCATTCATGCCATCCACCAGACCACTAGACGGCATTCATGCCATCCACCAGACCACTAGACGGCATTCATGCCATCCACCAGACCACTAGACAATCCTCATGCCATCCACCAGACCACTAGACGGCATTCATGCCATCCACCAGACCCATAGACGGCATTCATGCCATCCACCAGACCACTAGACGGCATTCATGCCATCCACCAGACCACTAGACGGCATTCATGCCATCCACCAGACCACTAGACGGCATTCATGCCATCCACCAGACCACTAGACGGCATTCATGCCATCCACCAGAACACTAGACGGCATTCATGCCATCCACCAGACCACTTGACGGCATTCATGCCATCCAGCAGACCACTAGACGGCATTCATGCCATCCACCAGAACACTAGACGGCATTCATGCCATCCACCAGACCACTAGACGGCATTCATGCCATCCACCAGAACACTAGACGGCATTCATGCCATCCACCAGACCACTAGACGGCATTCATGCCATCCACCAGACCACTAGACGGCATTCATGCCATCCACAAGACCACTAGACGGCATTCATGCCATCCACCATACCACTAGACGGCATTCATGCCATCCACCAGACCACTAGACGGCATTCATGCCATCCACCAGAACACTAGACGGCATTCATGCCATCCACCAGACCACTAGACGGCATTCATGCCATTCACCAGACCACTAGACGGCATTCATGCCATCCACCAGACCACTAGACGGCATTCATGCCATCCACCAGACCACTAGACGGCATTCATGCCATCCACCAGACCACTAGACGGCCTTCATGCCATCCACCAGACCACTAGATGGCATTCATGCCATCCACCAGACCACTAGATGGCATTCATGCCATTCACGGGGCCACTAGACGGCATTCATCCCATCCACCAGACCACTAGACGGCATTTATGCCATCCACCAGACCACTAGACGGCCCTCTTGCCATCCACCAGACCACTAGACGGCATTCATGCCATCCACCAGACCACTAGACGGCATTCATGCCATCCACCAGACCACTAGACGGCCCTCATGCCATCCACCAGACCACTAGACGGCATTCATGCCATCCACCAGACCACTAGACGGCATTCATACCATCCACCAGACCACTAGACGGCATTCATGCCATCCACCAGACCACTAGACGGCATTCATGCCATCCACCAGACCACTAGACGGCATTCATGCCATTCACCAGACCACTAGACGGCATTCATGCCATCCACCAGGCCACTAGACGGCATTCATGCCATCCACCAGACCACTAGACGGCATTCATGCCATCCACCAGACCACTAGACGGCATTCATGCCTTCCACCAGACCACTAGAGGGCATTCATGCCATCCACCAGACCACTAGACGGCATTCATGCCATCCACCAGACCACTAGACGGCATTCATGCCATCCACCAGACCACTAGACGGCATTCATACCATCCACCAGACCACTAGACGGCATTCATACCATCCACCAGAACACTAGACGGCATTCATGCCATCCACCAGACCACTAGACGGCATTCATGCCATCCACCAGACCACTAGACACGGCATTCATGCCATCCACCAGACCACTAGACGGCATTCATGCCATCCACCAGACCACTAGACGGCCCTCATGCCATCCACCAGACCACTAGACGGCATTCATGCCATCCACCAGACCACTAGACGGTCCTCATGCCATCCACCAGACCACTAGACGGCATTCGTGCCATTCACCACACCACTAGACGGCATTCATGCCATTCACCAGACCACTAGACGGCATTCCTGCCATCCACCAGACCACTAGACGGCATTCATGCCATCCACCAGACCACTAGACGGCATTCATGCCATCCACCAGACCACTAGACGGCATTCATGCCATCCACCAGACCACTAGACGACATTCATGCCATCCACCAGACCACTAGACGGCATTCATGCCATCCACCAGACCACTAGACGGCATTCATGCCATCCACCAGACCACTAGACGGCATTCATGTCATCCATCAGACCACTAGACGGCGCTCATAGCATTCATAGACTCTACTTATCCTGTTAAATTTCATGCGTCTCAATTTCGTTTTATCTCTTCCTACCCTGCGAGGCAGTTTATAATGTCATTAAATTCCTCTCTGTTCCGTCTCACTTCCTGATATACATATTTTTCATGTTTTTCAAGTTTTTCATTCCTTCCTTTATACCCAGTGGAACCATCATATACCGCCTCATCTTTCATAGCTTACAGTGATATATATGTTGCATGATTCGCTCTGGTTCATACTCGGATCAGCCAGAACCAGTCTCGACATTAATTCATCTGAAAACACTTTATGGCCATTATTGCAGCCGCATAGATCTCACTGGAACCAATGTTATAAGGGTGGCTTCATAAAAGTAAAATGCGTAGAAAATAGGTCCGGCGACCGGAAGATGACCCCTCTGCTGGTTCAAGCTTAACAAATCAGGGTCGACAAGTATCAGACATAGAAAATGGCCATGGAATACAGCTATGTGGCTAGCCGGGGCATACCGCTATGCTACTAACCGTGGCATACCTCTATGCTAATAACTATGGCATAGCGCCATGCTACTAGCCGGGCTACACCGGAAGTAACTATGGGAGACAGGGAGTTGGGGGTGGGGGTCTCAGAGGACCATTTGGCCCGTGCCTGTTGCTTTTCAGAAGTCCCTGTCGGTGCATGTCGGTGTGGTGCGGTCATCTGATATATGCTGCAAACTAAAATCCATTGTTCTGTTCGTGTGATGTGAGTACGTATCAACCCTACATTGCCTAAATACAAGTACTCTGATTCCCCATCCCAGCACATTACATAACCTCAGGGTGTCGAATCAGCATATTTAGTATTCTCCTCCAGATAACGCTATTGTAGACCTATCCCGTAGCTTCCCACTTAAAGTGTTCGTGCCACGATTTTGCTCAGAGTTAACTTGGTTTAGGCAAGATAAACGAATAACAATTTGTTTTAATGGGAATTTACCTTTTCTATTCCACGATATCACTATAAACGCGTTCGTCAAAGTAGCAAAAGTGAGATCCGGCCGGTTTATTCTGGAAGCATTGCATCTGAGCGTTATTTGAAAATTCCCCAATGATGTCACAAGATTGACAGGTGAGCCTTGATGCAGTGCGTCGATATCTGTGGTCGAGGGTGTGTATTTTTTTATGGTTGAGTGCGTTTCGCTGAGTTCAAGCAAATGAGCAGAGAGAATCCAAGTCTCAATATAAAAGCACATGCCTTTGTATTCCCCTTTGACGTCACTGTCGTCGCTCGCTGAAGTTGAATTGATAGGTGCGAAAAACAAGTGGAAAAAGTATGCCCTTCTACTATTTGGGGCGTTACAGCTCGTTAATGCATACTTCTATTGTTTACTCGGAGTCGTGTTTTGCCGGTAAAGGCCTGCGGACCGTGAGCAGGAGGTCGTTATTGTACCAGAGCGGGTCATTATAGTTCCGTCACAATAATGACCCCTCGCTCACATACTCCATGCCATCGCCGCCTCCTCGGAGGAAACAATAGAAGTATGCATTAAGCCATATAAGGAATGAGTTGTAGGTCATTATTGGGATCTCACAACTTCTCGGCGTTACGCCTCGAAGTTTTTCGATCCCAATAATGACCTACAACTCATTCCTTATCTAACACCTCAAAACTTCTCGGCTACGCCTCGAAGTTCTTCGATCCCAATAATGACCTACAACTCATTCCTTATCTAACACCTCAAAACTTCTCGGCTACGCCTCGAAGTTCTTCGATCCCAATAATGACCTACAACTCATTCCTTATCTAATACATAAAATAAGCGTGGAAACACAGAAGATTTATATGAGCTAAAGTTGTTTTGATGTGGCAAGAACACTTTAACTCAGACTGGACACATGCTTGCACCCCCCCCGCCCCCCCACCGTCACCCGCCCCTCACCTGCCTCCGTGCCCGCCTATCTCTCCCACCCACTCCCCTCCTCCCCCAATCCCATCCCTGACGCCCGATATGTATCATCTCACCATGCCGTTCTTAACTCGCCGTCTATCCACCAGGCGGCGCCGTAATCGTCTGCTCGTCGCCGTAATTTTTTTCTCCACACGCCCGTGGCGCCGCCTCAGTCGTCTGCGCGATGGCGCTGCTCAGTGCCAGCGTTCCGTAACGGCGAGCGTTCTGTAGCGGTGAGCATTCTGTAGCGGCGAACGTTCGGCGTCGGCGTCAGCGGCAGCAGACGTTCGGTAGCGGCAGCAGACGTTCTGTAGCGGCAGCCTGCAGACGTTCGGTAGCGGCAGCAGACGTTCGGTAGCGGCAGCAGACGTTCGGTAGCGGCAGCAGACGTTCGGTAGCGGCAGCAGACGTTCGGTAGCGGCAGCAGACGTTCGGTAGCGGCAGCAGACGTTCGGTAGCGGCAGCATACGTTCCGTAGCGGCAGCAGACGTTCGGTAGCGGCAGCAGACGTTCGGTAGCGGCAGCAGACGTTCGGTAGCGGCAGCATACGTTCCGTAGCGGCAGCAGACGTTCGGTAGCGGCAGCAGACGTTCGGTAGCGGCAGCAGACGTTCGGTAGCGGCAGCATACGTTCCGTAGCGGCAGCAGACGTTCGGTAGCGGCAGCAGACGTTCGGTAGCGGCAGCAGACGTTCGGTAGCGGCAGCATACGTTCCGTAGCGGCAGCAGACGTTCGGTAGCGGCAGCAGACGTTCGGTAGCGGCAGCAGACGTTCGGTAGCGGCAGCAGACGTTCGGTAGCGGCAGCAGACGTTTGGTAGCGGCAGCAGACGTTCGGTAGCGGCAGCATACGTTCCGTAGCGGCAGCAGACGTTCGGTAGCGGCAGCAGACGTTCGGTAGCGGCAGCAGACGTTCGGTAGCGGCAGCAGACGTTCGGTAGCGGCAGCAGACGTTTGGTAGCGGCAGCAGACGTTCGGTAGCGGCAGCAGACGTTCCGTAGCGGCAGCAGACGTTCGGTAGCGGCACGCGGATCACTTTACCCAGGCGCTTGTTATTAAGAAAAGGTTTCCGGCCGACGCCGCGCAAGGTGCTGGCCAGGTTAACATAATAGTCCACCGTGTCTTCCCGGGGCGGCTCACCACCCCATCCAGCCGTTACAACGGCCCGCGCCGCTCTATTTCACCCGCGTCTTCTTCTTTCGCCGATACAGCGCTAACGCTCCCCATCTGTGGCGCTGTACCCACTGACGGCAGTTACTGACTTACATATAGCGTGGACAGATGGCAGCACCGTCCGGTCCGCGCCGCTTACATGGCAGCCGTGATGCCATCCAGTTAGGTATTATTCTGTGTATAATAAGCCCAAGCAGCAAAAAGTCTCACATGGAGGCGTGGAGACATTTCAAACATGGCATTCATTACGCTGTTATTTAAACTCTGCGAGCGGCAGGATGACTCAGCGTTTATTATATCGAACACCAATGGCCGACTCCGCATGCATCTTCTGCATTGCTTTCTGGGATCAGATGATGGAGCCAGCAGTAGAATCAAGGTGGGAAGGTAGACGCATGCCGGTGGGGGCGGAGGGAGCAGAGTGGGGGGGGGGGGGTTAGGGGGGTGGTTAAAGATAAAGTGGTTGGCACGCCAGCTTTGTCAACAAAGAGAGACACACAAATAAGCAGCGCTCCCGGCCCGGGGAGGAAGCCAGCCACTTTAGCAGCCCAATCACGGCCCAAGCTTGCCTCTCAGAAGAAAAAAAACAGTGTCCCAACAAGCTTCCGAGACGAAAAAGAGCGCCTAAATTGTTTGCTATTTATTGTTTGGAGAGCACGGCGAAGGCAGACCGAATGTGGTTGAGTTGACTATAATTCCACCCAATAATTCTTACCACTACTTTCATCCCTTCCGTAGGAGCCACTTTACACTATAATAAACGCTCCCCCCCTCCTATACCCACACCCCCACACACTCTGGCCCTTTGTGCCATGGGGCTGCTGCCTACTTGCTCCACGTGTCCTGGGGCCGCAATACCATTGTGCTGGATGAGGGGTGCGGGTATGGGGGTGGGGAATGGCGATAGGAGGGTGCGGGTATGGGGGTGTTGGTGCGGGAATGGGAATATGGGTGCTGGGGAAGTAGGGCGCTGGGAGGGGTGGGGAATGGCGATGAGGGGGGTGCGGAATGAGAAACGCTGGGTGCTGGATTTGGGGCTGGGGTGAGGGGGGAATTTAACGTGCATGACTGGCCGTCGTGTTTGTGTTCCTAGCCAATGACAGGGAAATAAATGAAAGCCACGTTTTCCGGAAGCGCCTCCCTTGGCAACAAGATACTCTGATTGGCTAAATGGAACAAAAACCGTGTTGGACCAATTTGTCGTTTTTTTTTTAGTCGTGTGTAGGATTGCAGCTCGTCTCCATTTCCCTGATCTGCATTTCTGGCCTCCAGACGCCGACCCACTGTTCTTATAGGGCTGTCTTTGCCTGAAGTTGACTGAAGTTGCTTGCGTGCCTGAAGACATGCAAGACCAAGTCTTATCTTTCCTGCCCGCTGTTGTCTTCTAAACAGATCTCCACCCCCGCCCACTCCTCTTTCTCAACCAACTACATTCGGGCTCTCAGACCGGAAGTCGTCTGCCGCAGTCACGTGGGCAGACATCCAGCATTCTCTCTGTGAGACGTGTGATTATTGGCGCCTTATTGTAGGGATGCCTGAAGCCAAGTCTCACACTTCCAGCCTCACGCTAGACATCTACGGAATATATTAATTGTAAAAGTTACTTGTATGTCAATATGTTTCTTGAGAAAGTTAAAATGTTTTGACTGGAAATGATGTATTTATATCCTTACAAGTACACAAGTACACATATATTGCATGCATTAAACTGCGGACATGTTGTTAAAGCTCTTTTTTTGCTAAATTAGTGCATCTCATGTGTGAAAGTGTGGCTTTCCTGTCTACTATGTTATTAAAATTTGCACATTATGGCAGTTTTTTACCTTACATTTTCTTCGTCGAGTTAGCATTCACACAGTCAGACAATGTAGCCAGATGGTTTTCCCCAAATATTATTTCGCAAATCATCATGTAAATACAAATTTAAAGTTATCGTGACAGTCATGTTATATGACGAGATATGTACATATTATATTAATTAACGAGAGTTGGAATGAACGGGGTTTACCCTTGTCGCCTTGTGTCAGTAATTCAGTAAAAAGGACAAGTGCGATCTCAAATATGAATTAGAACAGAGGATTCTTGATCCTCGTCAGCACTTTTTACTCCTGTTTGTCAGCTTATGACACAGTTACATCGCAATTATTTTGTTAAGGTGGATGACTTCTGTATCTGGTTTCACAATGAGGCAAAACTCACCCATGCGTATGTTCTGTTAAGCATGATTTTGCAATGCATATGTTCTTTTATCGACGATTTCTTAATAAAGACGTTGATAATACCGGCATAAATATACAAAGATGAAGTCCTACAATCGGAATGGCAAAGGGGGTTTCAGGATGAATTCAGGATGGCTTTCGGGATCATTGGGCAATAGACAAGACGAACGTGTGAAGAATCGGTTTCAGGAAGATCGAATCGACCCGAGACCTTGGAATCCTGTAGTGAGGGGGAGGGGGGGGGGGGGGGTGGGGGTTGCAGCCTCACTTTCTTCTGGATGTTATGATCTTACGATGACACTATGGCATTAAGGAAGTTTGACCTTCACACCGTCGGTCTCATCCCAGAGGGGAGGAGGAGGCGGAAATCTCATGACCAAAGTATAGCACCCCCGGTCACTACCCCTTACCCCTACCCCCCTTCCCCGGCCTCCCCATGGTCTCCCCCCTGGGGGCCAGTCGGAGCCAGCCCGGTCGGCAATCCTCCCGACAAATGGGATTTGAACCCCGGCTTGATTAGTTTGTTCCCCGCACATCGGGCGCGAAAACCGATTATACGCCTAGTTTCAGCGTAGGACGGTAGCCCGCCCGGAACATCCGGTCACTGCGGATTAGGAATTACATCCTTACAAAGATGTATTCCTACGCCGCGCCGACTGTGTGGGACGGTGATGCGGCTTACGCGGAGGTTGTCTTGGAGAAACGGGAATGCACTGCGAATGTCGGGCGCACCGCGATTGAGGATGGGGGTGAGGATGGGGGTGGGGATGGGGGTGGGGATGGGGGTGGGAGTGGGGGCAGGCATGTATTCCCGGGTGGACAGTGGGGCTGTAGAGGCAGGGATGGTGGGTGCAGGGTGGGGCTGGGTGTTGTCCAGTGGTTTACGCGAGAAATGAAATGGAGACTCCCAGAGCGGGACGCGGTCGTGTCATAGATTGTTTTAGCGCGCTGTTGGCTCTAGGGGGCGCTTGAGGGGGTCCTCTGGGTGGTAATTGCGTTATGGTTTAATAAATACGCATGTTCCAATCTTAGCTGCGGCGACAGACCGACGCAGGACAGATGAAGGTGAAGGCCGATGGCGGTGGGCGATGATAGGGCCATGGAGCATTAATATGAAGGTCGTAGTTCGCCTATGGCCTTCCAACCTCTGTGGGGAAGGGGGAAACGGGGGGGGGGGGGGATAATGTGGCGGTCACTTTTACCTTTTGCGACAGAAGACGTGGATTATAAAATAATTTGAATATTACCAATGGAACGTGTCTCAACTAGAATCCAAAATTTGTCTGGATTCCGGTCGGCCGATCTAAGCTATGAACAGCGTCTACGCTCCTCCATTGTTAACCTAAGGTGGGGTGGTGATAGTGAACATAGATCAAACACGAATGATGCGGAAAATTAACCCAACGAGACATTGCGATATTCTTCATAATAAGGGGAGAAAACAGCAGCTTGCGTATTTTGTTGTAAGGTTTTTGGACCCTGACTAAGTGAGAATGCTATATTTTCCCGACTACATCTGAACCAGGGCAAACATTTTGTACTTTCTGTACATTACGACATTCAAGGTGTAAATATGTAATATACCAGCATCAATATACCCTGTCCAAACGTTGGCGCCACCAAAACACCTTTAAACACCCCGCAATTTTAGTCTAAATATATTAATTCCATGAGGATCACCGCCACTTTTTTGCATTGCTTTCAAACGCGGACACAGAGAGTACAGATAAGGACCTGTTATAAGACATTATTGCTGAAGCTAGATATCGCTGCCACCGGCTCTATCAGTATTACAGTCGGCGTTACCAATACCGAGGTGGTGGCTGGATGATGAGGCGGCAAGCTCAGTCACCACATCTGGCAAATACTGACACGTGTTCGTACAGTATCTTTCTTAACCCCCCCCCCCCCCCCCCGCCCTCTCTCTCTCTCGCGCCACCCCCGCCCACCCACGCCCCCCCCCCCCCCCACGCCACACCCGAGCACCCCACCCCTTCCCAGCGCCATTACACCCTCGTTACTTGGCGCCGTTGTCGTGGTAGTCTGTGTGTCTAGAAAATGCGCTGACGTGAGATAATGGGGGGAAAAATGAGAGTGGGAGGAAGAGCAAATCGCTCCAGACAGGGGAAGAAACAGAACGACACCGCAAAAACAGGGGAGAGCATCTATCAGCCATGCCCCGTCGCAATGAGGAAGGGGCCCAGGGCAAGCATCCAGCCCTACAACCCCCCGCCGGCACTGTCAGCTCGGCCCTACCCGCCACGGCACTTTCAGTTCCCCCCTACCCACATCGGCACTTTCAGTTCACCTCTATACCCGCCCCGGCACATTCAGTTCCGTCCCCCCCCCCCCCTCCTTTGGTACACCCGTCGTTCAGGTTGTTTGGCTGATCATTCCCTTCTGTCGCTTCCTCGCCATCTGTCTTACCCCCGCACCCCCGCCCCCGCCCACCCCCGCCACACCCTCCACCCCACCACACCCACGCCCCCCATTCACCTCTCACGCTTGTCTCCTGAGACGCCTTATTACGGGTAATGTTTGCCATCAGCTCCGCCGTGCACACCCCGCAGTCACCAGTCCGGCCGCTTCGTGATTACATTGTACCGGGGAGTGTCCCCCAATCAACGGCCACTAAACTGCCTGGGTCGGCCGGTCCCATCCCTAGACCTCCCCCAACGTAGTTCAGTAACAAAGCGAAGGTGGCACCCTCACAAGACGCCCCCCCCCCCTTACCAGTCCGCCCGCTCCCCTCCTCCGTAATGCCCGGACTGACCCCTGCTCACCAATCCCATTCATTCCGGTCGGCGATCCCGTCTAAAGAAACCGGTCGAGCGACCAATGTTCTCAGTTAGTTAGGCGGTTACTCACTGGTGTTACCACAAGCTGTCTAACTCCTGCCTGAGACCGATGGCGCAGTTGGTGGGGCGAATTTCAGCTGTTCTATTGGTGATCTACCGCCTGCTGAGCCGCCCCGAAAGCGCAGTTGGTAGAGCCACATTCAGCTATCAGTGCTTTCATCTTAGCCGCAATGTCACTCATGGAGAGTTGTAGGTAATTATCACATTACTTACGACACAGTGCTTTGTGTAAATCTATAAAAATATTACGACACATTAGGGATTAAAGGGAACGCCCAGATCAGCTATGAATGATATTTCATTGATACAATGAAGCCAAGCAGTTTGTCCCGAAAAGGACCTATTTATTCAGTTACCTGATAACGGAGTAATCATTACTCGATATCCTAACCGAAGTAGAGCATTCCAGTCAGTGAAGACGACACGGCAGCTTACTCCGAGATTTGAGCGATTCCAGAACAGCAATTTATCTTCTTTGCCGACTATCCTTTTTTCTTTTAAATATAGCTTACTCCAGGTTATCGTTTATTTCCCAGTTGCATATAATTAAGATCAGGCTTCCATCATAGTTGTCAAATAATAAATTGGGACTCTAAGGCCAGGATGGGGGGGGGGAGGGGGGGGGGGCTGGTGATGGATATATGGGCGCATTTCTTTGGTAACCCGGGGAGATCGCCGAGGTAAACATACTACCACATTACACATCGGTATCCCCCCCGACATTTCTTTCAACCGGGTCCGCTGCGAGGGCATCCATTCGGTATGCCTATTCGGTATGTCCCGTTGGAAACAGCACGGGGCATTCGGGAAAAGATGACGGGTCATTAAACGAGACTGTCTATATCGGTTCATGACCGGACATGACCGGTTTGAACATATCATTGTTTCGATCGGCGTAGCCTTATCGCCAACTCCTATTTAGGGGTAGGTCTACATGTACAATGGCATTGAGTGCTCTGGCCACATGAGAGCCTAACGGCGCGTGGATCGATGGTTCGAGCCCTGCTGCGGCCATGTCTGTGTGGTCGCAGGGTAAATATCCCATGCCTTTCTTTGCAAAAAGTAGGGGGTTACCCCCGGGGACATGGCTCCACTCTCCCTTCCTTCTCCCATTGACGCGATATGACCAAAAGTGGTTAAAGCGTCCTAAATAACCAACCAACCACCATGTACAATGTTGCGAATAAAAATTTCGATTATTTGTTTGGCCGAAACCCCCACAACCTCTGAGCCGGTGTGGTCAATGACGATGTAATTACAACAGTTCACAGCAGGTTAGCGTAAGAAATAACATATTTCGACCAGAGACGCTCCTTTTCCTTCCCCCTTAAAGTTGTTTGCTTGCAAAATCACATGTGCACGTTTCCCAGACGAATTAACCATGGAGCAAGAAATCGCTCCATATTTATTCATCTGTGTTTACACGCACATGCACGAGCAGAAGACTGTTGCGACGTAATGACCTGCGCAGTGACCTTGTTTCTGATTGTTTAATAGGAGGCCAGCAAGGGTTAGGCTAAATGTCAGCGCCAACCGCAAGAACTCGCATGGGCGATAAGGTGTCTTGGTGAATTAGATATATAAGTTCCTACTTACAAGATTTTCGCACTTAGGAAACACACCACCGCACTTTTGGCCGCAATAGGCATTTGCATAAAGTAAGAAATATAAATTTTGTCCGTGTCGTCATGCCAAAATGACGACATGGATGTAGTGACAACATGGACAAAATTCTATTACTTATTCGGCGACGCATCCAACTTTTGCATTGCGACAGACAATATTCAGTTGATTTGGAGTTCCATGGCGTATTCATCCAGACCCAACAATGTTATACCCTGCTCTTCTAACGATATCTGTGGCTGTTGCCATTGGGACACACCTAAACAACATATACTCGCCCGTCGCCCCGTATTAAATGTCATATTATACCCCCACTTCCTACGTTACACAGATCCTTTGGCTAGAGACATCCTCACCCCAGCAGATATTTGGCCATGGTGAGACTGATACAGCGGCTCTAAAAACACTTTACCTGTCAGGTTTGAGGATGTGCTGATCGTAAGGTCGTTGGGCTTTCGATTTGGGGTAAGGGACCCTTGTTACAGCCACGGAACAAAAAACGAGAAGACGTTGTCAAGGAAACACAAACCAGACACCGAATCCTCCCCCCCGGAGGAGGAATTGGAGTGTTTTATCAGCGCTGATTTCGGCTAACTTTGCGGGCGGTAAGTGAGAGAGAGAGGGCGGGGAAGTTGGGGGTTGGGAGTGGGGGGGGGGGGGACCCAGGACCTGAAACAAAGACAAAAACTTAGAACGGTACCATCAAAGCCACGAGGTAAGAACGGTTTGATGGAGTTTTTGTCGCCCTGTCTGGGTTCTCTAATGGGTAGCACTGTGACTAAGGCAGTGGACATCGCTCGATCAAATTTGGTTGGAGTCGCTTCGGCTCTATCGGGTGATTGAAAAGTCGCCTGGAGCGAGTGTCAGGGGACATGGGGCACTGGGGGGGGGGGGGGGTAATAGACGGGGGGGGGTGGTAGGAGAGGGAGGGGGGGGGGGGGGGGGGGCTTGTAAGGCGAGGTATACGATGGCGGTCACGCGATGAGGTAGGAAAAAGAAGGTGGGGTGACACTTTAGGGTAATATCTTTCTGTAAAAATGGGTGTCGCATACAAAGCAGATCTGGAGGGTGGGGGTGACATTCTGTGAAAGGGTCATACGCTGGGTCAACTAAAGCCAAATGGGGTGAGTACATAAATGCGCATTGAAGCGATAATCTAAACGAATGTAGGTGAACAGTTTCACATTTCGCAATGAAAAATTGAATAATAAACCCATTGGCCACCTACATATATTCCACGACAATCCACAACATGCATAGGGCCCAGTGGGTTATCGGAGTGGGTTAGAGCCTTCGCATTGGGCGTTCTGGTCATCTGTGAGCGTAACGGCACGTGGATCGATGGTTCGCGCATCGCTGTGGCCATGTCTGTGTGGCCGCAGGACAAAGATCTTTCTTTACAAAGAGTAGGGGGTTACCCCCGGGAACATGGCTCCCCTCTTCCCTTCCTTCTACCATTGACGCGATCTGACCAGAATAGTTCCTGAATATACAACCACCTCTACATGTATATAGCTCTTCTATCATTTCAATTGTCATATTGCGCAACTCAACCTTAATATGTATTAATCCCTACATGTTGTCACTGCATACGGCAGTAAATGAAGATGGATGCAAACACAGCCAGGGTGGGGGGCGGGCAAGGGGGGGGGGGGCAAGAGGGGGGGGGGGTCGTGTTCCCAGATCACGAAGAATATATTTTTTATTCCCAGGTCACGATGAATTAAGAGCATAACTCTCCGCGTGCAATGGAAGGGCGGATACACGATACTAAATTGACGATTTTCCGATTCACGGTTACTTAATATTAAAATTCCCAGTTCACGATTAATGAAAATCCTTGATCACGGCGGTCGGCTAATACCCCATTCCCAGTTCACGAAGAATTATTTGCCTCATTCCCAGTTCACGGTGAAATAAAAAGCAAAATCTCGAGGAACACATATATCCCTTGCCTTCCCCAAGACAACACGAGAGAGCCCGGATGTAGCCAATCACGCCAGGTGTTCTACAGTCGGTCGCCGCCTTGTATAACAGCCCTACTTAATATACCCACTGCAGTCCCGCCCTTTTGTTTCTGGGGACATGGCCCGTGGCGCCGCTGTGGTCAAGGTGGCGGGGCTGTGAACATTGCCCGTGTCGCCGCTGTGGTCAAGGTGGCGGGACTGTGAACATGGCCCGTGTCGCCGCTGTGGTCGAGGTGGCGGGGCTGTGAACATGGCCCGTATCGCCGCTGTGGTCGAGGTGGCGGGGCTGCGAACATGGCCCGTGTCGCCGCTGTGGTCGAGGTGGCGGGGCTGAGAACATGGCCCGTGTCGCCGCTGTGGTCGAGGTGGCGGGGCTGAGAACATGGCCCGTATCGCCGCTGTGGTCGAGGTGGCGGGGCTGCGAACATGGCCCGTTTCGCCGCTGTGGTCGAGGTGGCGGGGCTGTGAACATGGCCCGTGTCGCCGCTGTGGTCGAGGTGGCGGGGCTGTGAACATGGCCCGTGTCGCCGCTGTGGTCGAGGTGGCGGCGCTGTGAACATTGCTCGTGTCGCCGCTGTGGTCGAGGTGGCGGGGCTGTGAACATTGCTCGTGTCGCCGCTGTGGTCGAGGTGGCGGGGCTGTGAACATTGCCCGTGTCGCCGCTGTGGTCGAGGTGGCGGGGCTGTGAACATTGCTCGTGTCGCCGCTGCGGTCAAGGTGGCGGGGCTGTGAACATGGCCCGTGTCGCCGCTGTGGTCGAGGTGGCGGGGCTGTGAACATTGCCCGTGTCGCCGCTGTGGTCGAGGTGGCGGGGCTGTGAACATGGCCCGTGTCGCCGCTGTGGTCGAGGTGGCGGGGCTGTGAACATGGCCCGTGTCGCCGCTGTGGTCGAGGTGGCGGGGCTGTGAACATTGCTCGTGTCGCCGCTGTGGTCGAGGTGGCGGGGCTGTGAACATGGCCCGTGTCGCCGCTGTGGTCGAGGTGGCGGGGCTGTGAACATTGCTCGTGTCGCCGCTGTGGTCGAGGTGGCGGGGCTGTGAACATGGCCCGTGTCGCCGCTGTGGTCGAGGTGGCGGGGCTGTGCACATGGCCCGTGTCGCCGCTGTGGTCGAGGTGGCGGGGCTGTGGACATGGCCCGTGTCGCCGCTGTGGTCAAGGTGGCGGGGCTGTGAACATGGCCCGTGTCGCCGCTGTGGTCGAGGTGGCGGGGCTGTGAACATGGCCCGTGTCGCCGCTGTGGTCGAGGTGGCGGGGCTGAGAACATGGCCCGTATCGCCGCTGTGTTCGAGGTGGCGGGGCTGTGGACAGACTGAGGGGTCTGGAAGCGGAGGCACAATGTCCAGTGTCGATCTTGCAAAACTCCCATTGCTGAATGTTGATTTTTGTCTCCCGGTTTGGCTAAGTTCCGTGTCGTTTTTTTTTCTTTAAGTCTATGTCGATGTCACTTTTTCAGATTCTCAGTGTCGTAATTTAGGGGTCAATGTTGAATGTCAGTTTTTCAAATATGCCTGCCGTGTGTCGCCATTTACCCCTTCCTGACCCCCATGCTGCCTCGCCAGGCCCCGAGTAGCACCACCGCGGCTCGCCAGGCCACCACTGGCGCCACCGTCGCTCGCCAGTCTCCGGCTAGCACCACCGTCACTCGTTTCCGCCTTTAGGTGGCTTCTGGTTCCTGGCAAGACCAGAAGTGACGCAGACACGTCATTATGCAAGATATCAATTAACTCCTGTTCTGGTGCTTGGCGTACTTAAAAGGGTTGGCTGGTTAGTGGGGGGGGGGGGCTAAAACAAATTCTCATAAAAATAATTCCACCTGTTGTCTTTTGGGATTTCTTTTGCTCTTAGTTGGACAAAAAAACAACAGCATTACAAATCTGCACAAAGCGACCATTTCATGTTCCCCCAATCACGGCCGTCTGTTTCTCACATATCTTGCCTCGATATCGAAGTAATTTGATCTAATCTTCCATCGTTCGCTAGCGCAAAAGCTCTGTTCCGTGCTGGGTGTCCACCTTGCTTAAGCATGATACCTCAGTTCCGTGCACTTAGAGGTGGGTCATTATTTAGTAGATAGGGAGGGTTGACTGACCTGTGCGCTTGGCCAGTCTTTGACGTTGATTGTTTAGCCTGCTCCTGCTGGTTTTCTATAGCTTAACAATACCACATGCTTTACGTTAAAGCCAAGGATAAATGCGAAATACAAGACTTTTATTTTGTTCGGAGAAGAAAAATATTTTCAATTATCTTTCTCCTGCACTGAATTTTACTTGTTGTCTGATATTGGATGGGGGTTGAGGTGGGGGTGTTTCAGTTTCACTATTGCATAAACTTCGCTCCCCGTGAACTGTTCGGTAACATGGGCTGATGTTGGTTATAAGCTGGCTCTCTTTATTTAGTTTTACCTATTGTCTTTGTCAGGCTAGAAAGGCAAGCGTTGTATTTGTCTTCACCCATTTCACTTATTTCTTAAAAAAGCCGCTTAAAAAGGCACTTATTTTATCTCTCCCCTCCTCATCAAATATTGATGATAAAAAAATTCAATATCGCTTTTAAAGTGAGTTTTCTCGAACGATTTTTTCAGATTACATGGTTTAGCTTTATAAAGAAAACTTCAAGAAAAATAGTTTAAAGAAAATTTCGCAATTAAAAGCTAGGCGATTTGACCGTAAACTGTGAAGAGGCTGCTGTAGTAAAAATGGAAGTATTTAAAAATCAAATATATGAGATTTTAATGTAAATATGTACAACTTAAAGGAAATCTTAAATCGTCAAAATCCTAAAACTGTCGCGTCTTGATCCTAGTCACGGTTCCATCGTACACGTACATAAAAACGATCAGTAAATCACAAGCACAAAAAGATGTCTCAGCCATCCAATCACATTCCTAATTATCATCACGTGACTTGGCCGCGCTGCTCCACCCACGTGTTTGACGCACGGAAAGGTGACCGCCTTGCTTGAGCTCCCACTGCCAAACTTAACCTGTTTCTTCTGTAATATTTTCCTCAATGCTCCTCCCTCTTGGGATCGGATGGCCCGTGGCCCGTGGCCCGTGATAACGCCAGGATAGACTGTGGGAACTCAGTGTGAAGAAACCTCAGTGTGACTGATGCTACCAAACCGGCGAAAGATTTCACAACGATTTGTGTTGTGCATATTTATTGCCGATTGCCGCAGTGAGTGTAGCTAGCGTTGGGATTTGACATTTTGTAGCGGTGCGATGGGGGTGGAGGAGCGTGGAGGGGCCGGGGGGAGGGGGAGGGGGGTGTCCTCATGCCCTCCCCCCCCCTACTATGTACAACACAAACGGGAATCAATATTCACACGGTTTCAAAATCACTTCCTTCCAAGCAGGGGACACGTGTAATGTCCAATTGACAATCTCATTTATATGCACATAGCGTGCGTGTCGCTTGCGGGTAAGAATTGTTTGACAAAAAGGGTGCAAACTGATTTACAATAACGCATTGGTTGCTACTGCGGTATTGTTTGTTTCACATACAGTGTTTGTTTCACATACGGTGTTTGTTTCACATACGGTGTTTGTTTCACATACAGGGTTTGTTTCACATACGGTGTTTGTTTCACATACGGTGTTTGTTTCACATACGGTGTTTGTTTCACATACCGTGTTTGTTTCACATACGGTGTTTGTTTCACATACAGTGTTTGTTTCACATACCGTGTTTGTTTCACATACGGTGTTTGTTTCACATACCGTGTTTGTTTCATATACGGTGTTTGTTTCACATACGGTGTTTGTTTCACATACGGTGTTTGTTTCACATACGGTGTTTGTTTCACATACGGTGTTTGTTTCACATACGGTGTTTGTTTCACATACGGTGTTTGTTTCAAATACGGTGTTTGTTTCACATACAGTGTTTGTTTCACATACAGTGTTTGTTTCACATACAGTGTTTGTTTCAAATACGGTGTTTGTTTCACATACAGTGTTTGTTTCACATACCGTGTTTGTCTCAAATACGGTGTTTGTCTCAAATACGGTGTTTGTGTCACATACGGTGTTTGTTTCACATACAGTGTTTGTTTCACATACAGTGTTTGTTTCACATACGGTGTTTGTTTCACATACGGTGTTTGTTTCACTTACGGTGTTTGTTTCACATACAGTGTTTGTTTCACATACGGTGTTTGTTTCACAAACCGTGTTTGTTTCACATACGGTGTTTGTTTCACATACGATGTTTGCTTCACATACGATGTTTGTTTCACATACGGTGTTTGTTTCACATACGGTGTTTGTTTCACATACGGTGTTTGTCTCAAATACGGTGTTTGTGTCACATACGGTGTTTGTTTCACATACAGTGTTTGTTTCACATACGGTGTTTGTTTCACATACGGTGTTTGTTTCACTTACGGTGTTTGTTTCACATACGGTGTTTGTTTCACATACGGTGTTTGTCTCAAATACGGTGTTTGTTTCACATACGGTGTTTGTTTCACATACGGTGTTTGTCTCAAATACGGTGTTTGTGTCACATACGGTGTTTGTTTCACATACGGTGTTTGTTTCACATACGGGGTTTGTTTCACATACGGTGTTTGTTTCACATACAGTGTTTGTTTCACATACGGTGTTTGTTACACATACGGTGTTTGTTTCACATACGGTGTTTGTTTCACATACGGTGTTTGTTTCACATACCGTGTTTGTCTCAAATACGGTGTTTGTGTCACATACGGTGTTTGTTTCACATACGGTGTTTGTTTCACATACGGTGTTTGTTTCACATACCGTGTTTGTTTCACATACGGTGTTTGTTTCACATACGGTGTTTGTTTCACATACGGTGTTTGTTTCATATACGGTGTTTGTTTCACCTACGGTGTTTGTTTCACATACGGTGTTTGTTTCACATACGGTGTTTGTTTCAAATACGGTGTTTGTTTCACATACGGTGTTTGTTTCACATACGGTGTTTCTTTCACATAGGTGTTTGTTTCACATACAGTGTTTGTTTCACATACGGTGTTTGTTTCATATACGGTGTTTGTGTCATATACGGTGTTTGTTTCACATACAGTGTTTGTTTCACATACGGTGTTTGTTTCATATACGGTGTTTGTTTCATATACGGTGTTTGTTTCATATACAGTGTTTGTTTCACATACGGTGTTTGTTTCACATACGGTGTTTGTTTCACATACGGTGTTTGTTTCACATACGGTGTTTGTCTCAAATACGGTGTTTGTGTCATATACGGTGTTTGTTTCATATACGGTGTTTGTTTCACATACGGTGTTTGTCTCAAATACGGTGTTTGTGTCATATACGGTGTTTGTTTCACATACGATGTTTGTTTCACATACCGTGTTTGTTTCACATACGGTGTTTGTTTCATATACCGTGTTTGTTTTACATACCGTGTTTGTGTCATATACGGTGTTTGTTTCACATACAGTGTTTGTTTCACATACAGTGTTTGTTTCACATAGGTGTTTGTTTCACATACGGTGTTTGTTTCATATATGGTGTTTGTTTCACATACAGTGTTTGTTTCACATACGGTGTTTGTTTCATATACGGTGTTTGTTTCACATACAGTGTTTGTTTCACATACGGTGTTTGTTTCATATATGGTGTTTGTTTCACATACGGTGTTTGTGTCATATACGGTGTTTGTTTCACATACGGTGTTTGTTTCATATACGGTGTTTGTTTCACATACAGTGTTTGTTTCACATACGGTGTTTGTTTCATATACGGTGTTTGTTTCACATACAGTGTTTGTTTCATATACGATGTTTGTTTCACATACCGTGTTTGTTTCACATACGGTGTTTGTTTCATATACCGTGTTTGTTTCACATACCGTGTTTGTGTCATATACGGTGTTTGTTTCACATACAGTGTTTGTTTCACATACAGTGTTTGTTTCACATAGGTGTTTGTTTCACATACGGTGTTTGTTTCATATATGGTGTTTGTTTCACATACAGTGTTTGTTTCACATAGGTGTTTGTTTCACATACGGTGTTTGTTTCATATACGGTGTTTGTTTCACATACAGTGTTTGTTTCACATACGGTGTTTGTTTCATATATGGAGTTTGTTTCATATACGGTGTTTGTTTCACATACAGTGTTTGTTTCATATACGGTGTTTGTTTCACATACAGTGTTTGTTTCACATAGGTGTTTGTTTCACATACGGTGTTTGTTTCATATATGGTGTTTGTTTCACATACGGTGTTTGTGTCATATACAGTGTTTGTTTCACATACAGTGTTTGTTTCACATACGGTGTTTGTTTCATATATGGTGTTTGTTTCACATACGGTGTTTGTTTCATATACGGTGTTTGTTTCACATACAGTGTTTGTTTCACATACAGTGCTTGTTGTTTCACATACGGTGTTTATTTCACATACGGTGTGACTCTGTGTCTCTTAGCTTGCGAGATAGTGACTATTATCAATTTTATTATCATATATTAAGGATTATTTGTGGTCTTGTCCACTATCTTAAAAAATACAGGATGCGTTGCTCCTGCATACTTAGTAATCACATTTGTAAAATCTGCGCGCCCGAAAATATGTATAGGCATAAAAATAACGGTTGTATGTCTCTTGGTTTTCGAGATATTGAGTATTAATGACGACCTTGTCCGCCATCTTGGAAAATGGCGCACGCGTTGCTCCTAGCTACACAACACTATTTTATTTGCATTCAGCTACCCGAAAACCTATGTATAGGCATCAAAATAACGGTTCTATGTCTCTTGGTTTTCGAGATATTGAGTATTAATGATGGCCTTGTCCGCCATCTTGGAAAATGGCAGACGCGTTGCTCCTAGATACACAATAATATTTTATTTGAATTCAGCTACCCCGAAAACCTATGTATAGGCATCCAAATAACGGTTCTATGTCTCTTAGTTTTCGAGATATTCAGTAGTTATGATGGCCTTGTCCGCCATCTTGGAAAATGGCGGATCCGTTGCTACTAGATACCCAATAATATTTTTTTTGAATTCATCGACCCCGAAAACCTATATAAAGACATGAAATTAAAAGCTGTATGGGTATTCATTTTCGAGATATTGGGTATTATTAGTGGCCTCGTCCGCCATTTTGAAAAATGGCCGCCAGGGCTTCCAGGGATAAAATCTGTCTTGACACTATAGCTAAATTTGACTACCATGGTATCAGGGATAAGTGTACCAAATTTCATGCTTTTACCACAAAATGCGCGATTTTTCGCTTTTCCGCTGGACTAGTACGAGCAACAACTATTTCACATACTGACTATTGCACATATGGGTACTAGTTATTGCACATATGGGTACTGGCTATTTAACATACTGGTACTGTTTATTCTACATACTGGTACTGTTTACGCTACATACGGGTGCTGACTATTTTTACATACGGGTACTTGTTATTTCACATACGGGTACGAACTATTTCACATTCTGGTACTGAATATTTCACATACAGGTACTGACAATTCACTTACGGATATTGGTAAAATTTTTCCTTATTATTTCACATTTGTCATTTGACTATTTCACATACGGGTACTGACTATGTAACATACGGATGCTCGCTTTGACCCCCCCCCCCCCCAACACACACACACTCGTAGATCTTTTGTATGTTGGGACGATACTAAATAGGTTTCACATTCTCGTGGTGAGAGCGACGAGTCTTTGTTCGAGCGATGTCTGCTGGACTCTACTCGTAAACACACCCCTAAGTTTGACGACTGTGTATTTTCTTACTCGTGTAATATAAGTTGAACACATGCTCCAGCGGTTTACATCGCGCTCCAGTGCCACCAGACGCCATCGGGAGTCAGTGGTTGATCTCTCCGGGAGCTTGGATCCAGAGATCCCGGCCACCCGACCCTGGTCTGGATCGAGATCCCGCATCCCGACGATTGGGTCTTAATTGCTCGGCGAGTGGGGCACTGCGGTGATCCTGACCGGGGGGGGGGGGGGTGGAGGAGGCAGAGGGGCAGAGGGGGAAGGAGGAGGGGGTGGGCTGGGGCGAAGGGGGGTAAAGGTGAACGGGGTGGAGAGATGGGATAAAGGGGATGGGGTGGATGGGGAAGGAGGGTGGACGGCGGGGACAGAGGAGGGGTCAGGTAAAGCAGGTGGGGCGATAGGATGAAGGGATTGGGGTAGATTGGTGTGGGGGGGGGAGGGGGGGGGACAAGTATGGAGAGGTGTAGTGGTGCTTGATTTGACAGATGAGGCGGGCCGTCGGAGGGGCTAGTTTTTCTGAGGGGTGGAGGGGTGGTTATGCTGAGGGGGGGGGGGAGGGGTGGTTATATTGGGAGAAGGGGGCAGTTATACTGGGAGGGGGGACAGGGTGGGACTGGTTGGCTTGATTGGACAGGTGAACAGGCTAGGGAGGCAGCGGGAAGGGATGGCTGGGTGGGGGGGGGGTTAAACTGCAGACGGAGGAGGCATTTCGGAAGGGCAGAGGGCAGGGGGAGTCGGAGTTAGGGGGTGAGTATGAAGGCAAGTTGAACGTTGCTGGGTCTCCGCAGCGGGATCCCGCTGGTGCCCCCTGCCGGAGGAATGACGAAGGCAGGTTTGGAGATCGCAGGGGAGGGGACCAGGGCAGGGGCGAGAGGGCGTGGGTGGGGTCGGCACGGAGAGGGAGAGAGGGAAGGGGGGGGGCCTTTAATGATGGTTGGATCCCGCTTTGATGCGCCGGACGTGCGGGCGTCAAACGGATCCTTATGATCCTGACGGGACGATCCGCCACGAGGGGGTCACCCGGCAAAGGTGGGCGTCCGGGTCCATGGGGATCATGGGGGTGGGTCAGAGGGTGGGGGGGGGGTGCTAGGGAGAATGGTGGGCTGAGGCACGGGGGTGGAGGTGTGGTGAAGGGAGGATGGTGGGCTGAGAAATTAGGGGTCGGGATGCGGTGAGGGGAGGATGGCGGGGTGGTGGGGAGCGGTGGGGGAGGGTGGTGGGGGCGAGGGTGCTCTGTGGGTGTTGTGCATGTATTGGTGGGTGGCTGGGGGTGGGGGTTGCTTGGGGCTGGGCTTACCTGTCCTGTGGGGTTGGTGGATTGTGAGGTGTACCTGTCCGGAGGGGTGTTTAGGGTGGAGTCTCCGTGCCAGGGAGGGTAGTCTATATACCGGGGAGGCTAGTATAGGCCAGGGAGGGTAGGCACCAGCCTGCCCCAGGATGTAGCGGGGCCAGTAAAAGGGAAGCATCACCCCCCCCCCGCCCCATGCTACCCGCGCAGTGTTGTGTATACATTAACACCTGATAGGTAAGTACAGTAACTCGGCCGATCAACACTCCTGATCCCCTGCCTCTGGCGTGGCTGGTGGAAAGGGGAACGAGAAAAAGAAACAGGGAGAGATACCAGGGGAGAGGGAGACACAGAGGCAAGAGAGGAGAGAGGGAGAACTGTTCACCCAGTCTTGTCTATAGCCGGGGGCATGTCGGACCATTTCCCTACAAGGCTCGGGATAAGCTTTGTTATAAGGAGCAGCGGAGCGCTGTCAGTGGTCGGACCCACCTCACAGGGCGTCAGGGGCGATTACGTCACGGGATGACCTGCAGCCCCCGACCCCCGCCCGCCACTCATACCCCCCGCCACGACACACAGAGAACGATCTGAAAAAAGATTCAAATGCACTTTGACAAGCTCGAGTTGCGGATCGTAAAGTCGACTGCATACCCACCCGGATAATTCTACGAACGGAAACTTCGCGTCGATGTCCACGTCGTTACCGTCGCTAATCACCGTCGCTAACCACCGTCGCCACAAGGACCTGACTGACGTGGTGGTACGTCAGCCGAGGTGTCGTGTGTCAGTTTACTGTCGTGCGTCATTTCGTGTCAGTCGTCGCCGGCCGCAAGTGGTATTAGCGTGTAGTGTCAGCCGGCATGGTGCTGGCGATGACGTCACGATATGAGGCTATATGCCGCGGCTAGGGCCGTGTCGTGTATTGGTGTTCCAGTTGCCAGCTGCTAACCCTGAAGTCACCATGGTTACAGCTTCGTAACTGCGGCGTACGTTGCTGTGGCGGTTGCCATGGTTATGGTGTTCGGGAATCCCTGGAGTCGAGAGCAGTTGGAACGGATGTTGCCATCGCTGTTGGCGCGAAGGAGGGACCGCGGCCCCGCCCGGGGGTGGCAGGGTGGGTAGCGGCCTGCCCGAGGGAGGCAGGGTGGGCCGAGGCCTGCCCGGGGGAGGCAGGGTGGGCAGCGGCCCCGCCTGGGGGAGGGAGGGTGGGCAGCGGTCTGTAGGGGGGAGGCAGGGTGGGCTACGGCCCGCCCGCGTGAGGCAGGGTGGGCAGCGGCCTGTAGGGGGGGGGGGCAGGGTGGGCAGCGGCCTGCATGTGGGGAGGCAGGGTGGGCAGAGGGCTGCCGGGGGGAGGCAGGGTGGGCAGAGGGCTGCCGGGGGAGGCAGGGTGGGCAGAGGGCTGCCCGGGGGAGCCAGGGTGGGCAGCAGCCTATCTGGGGAAGGCAGGGTGGGCAGCGGCTGGCCCGAGGGAGGCAGGGTGGGCAGCGGCCTGCCCGGGGGAGGCAGGGTGGGTAGCGGCCCGCTCGGGGGAACCAGGGTGGGCAGCGGCCCGCCCGGGGGAGGCAGGGTGGGCAGCGACCGGCCCGGAGGAGGCAGGGTGGGCAGCGGCCTGCCAGGGGGAGGCAGGGTGGGCAGCGGCCTATCTGGGGGAGGCAGGGTGGACAGCGGCCTATCTAGGGGAGACAGGGTGGGCAGCGGCCTATCTAGGGGAGGCAGGGTGGGCAGCGGCCTATCTGGCAGAGCCAGGGGCTTGAGCCGTCAGTAAGCTGTGCCTGGGCTATCCGCCAGTCACTGTGGCGTGTAGAGGACAGAGGAGGAAGAGAGAGGCGCCGACCACTGGTCGGTCTCGGTGACGAATCTCTTTCATCAGATACTAGACCGGCGGCGACAAGCCCCACGAGTGTCGACCCCACATGTCCCCTACCCCACGGGATCCTTACCTACAGAGGGCCATCTTCATGGCCCACTAACCCTGAAAGTTCTCAACCTGACAGGCCACCCATCTCTACAGATCACCATCCCTACAGGCCACCAACCCCACCCACCCCATAGAGTACCCACCCTGTAGACCCCACAGGCCACCAGCCTCACAGACCACCAGCACCACATGTCACCTACCCCTGCCAACCCATAGACCACCCACCCTGTAGACCAAACCACCCCACAGCCTACCCACCCCACGCACTGTACAGATCAAGCCACGCCCCAGGCCACCCTTCCCATAGACCACCAACCGTAAGGCCACCAACCCTACAGTCCACCGACCCTACAGATCACAACCCTACAGACCACCAACCCTACAGACCACCAACCCCAAAGGTCATTAAGCCTACAGGCCACCGACCCTACATACAACCAACCCTACAGACCACCAACCTACAGACCACCAACCCACAGGCCACCAACCCTACAGGCCACCGACCCTACAGACCACCAAACCACAGGCCACCAACCCTACAGGCCACCGACCCTACAGACCACCAACCCTACAGGCCACCGACCCTACAGACAACCAACCCCGCAGACCACCAGCCATACAGACCACCAACCCCAGAGGCCACCAACCCCACAAGCCACCAACCCTACAGACCACCAACCCCACAGACCACCAACCCCACTGCCCGCCAACCCTACAGACCACCAACCCTACAGACCACCAACCCTACAGACTAATAACCCCACAAACCACCCACCCCACAGACCACCAGCCCCACAGACCACCAACACTACAAACCACCAAACCCACAGACCACCAACACTACAGACCACCAACCCTACAGACTAATAACCCCACAAACCACCCACCCCACAGACCACCAACCCCACAGACCACCAACCCTACAGACCACCAACCCTACAGACTAATAACCCCACAAACCACCCACCCCACAGACCACCAACCCTACAGACCACCAACACTACAAACTACGAAACCCACAGACCACCAACCCTACAGACCACCAACACTACAAACCACCAAACCCACAGACCACCAACACTACAGACTAATAACCCCACAAACCATCCACCCCACAGACCACCAACCCTACAGACCACCAACACTACAAACTACGAAACCCATAGACCACCAACCCTACAGACCACCAACACTACAAACCACCAAACCCACAGACCACCAACCCTACAGACCACCAACACTACAAACCACCAAACCCACAGACCACCAACACTACAGACTAATAACCCCACAAACCACCCACCCCACAGACCACCAACCCTAAAGACCACCAACACTACAAACTACGAAACCCACAGACCACCAACCCTACAGACCACCAACACTACAAACCACCAAACCCACAGACCACCAACCCCACAGACTAATAACCCCACAAACCATCCACCCTACAGACCACCAACCCTACAGACCACCAACACTACAAACTACGAAACCCATAGACCACCAACCCTACAGACCACCAACACTACAAACCACCAAACCCACAGACCACCAACACTACAGACTAATAACCCCACAAACCACCCACCCCACAGACCACCAACCCTACAGACCACCAACACTACAAACTACGAAACCCATAGACCACCAACCCTACAGACCACCAACACTACAAACACCAAACCCACAGACCACCAACACTACAAACCACCAAACCCACAGACCACCAACACTACAAACCACCAAACCCACAGACCACCAACACTACAAACCACCAAACCCACAGACCACCAACACTACAAACCACCAAACCCACAGACCACCAACACTACAAACCACCAAACCCACAGACCACCAACACTACAAACCACCAAACCCACAGACCACCAACACTACAAACCACCAAACCCACAGACCACCAACACTACAAACCACCAAACCCACAGACCACCAACACTACAAACCACCGAACCCACAGACCACCAACACTACAAACCACCAAACCCACAGACTAATAATCCCACAAACCACCCACCCCACAAGCCACCCGCACCACAAACCACCAACCCCACAGGCCACCAACCCTGCAGATCGCCTGTCATCTAATGACGGACCCACCCTAAGGACAAAGTTTGCACACCCGTCTGCCTCTGTTGAGCCCGTGTCCGCCCCCCCCCCCGCCCACGCCTCTGACCGACTCCCTCCGCCCCGTCCCCTTCCCCCCTCGGCCCCACCCCCCCTACTCCAGCCCTAGCCGCCACCCACGGCGCTGTAGCGACGGGTGACAATTATCCCCACTAGGCGGCGTCACTGGTGGCCGTGGCGAGGGCGCAGTAACCACGCGTGTCTCCCTCACAGTAGGCGGCGCTCACCCGCAACGGACCACCCCCTAAGTGGACAGCCCTGCCAGGGTTAATCTCGCTCTCTCTCTCCCATCTCTCCCCCTCTCTCTGTCAGGGAAAGCGTAGTGCCACCCTCACCGAGATACGCCAGACAGAGCGCGAAAAGACAACAACAAGTGCACCCTTCGCCGCCTTGCATCATGGGAAGCGTCGCACTGTCAAGGACGCCGAGGACCAATCTGTCACGTGATTCGCGGAGAGTGCGCGGGTCCTGTTTCCGTGTCAGTTGGCAGCGGGCTACCGTCAATCTGCCGTGGATTTAATACAATTGGAAAAATCATACTCTAGTCACAGATTTTTAGCCAATATAAAGTATAAAACATTGCATTTCAGAGAAGTACACAAGTACAGCTTGATTCAGGCTATACTGAACAACGAGATATGTGGATATGACGGATTACGGATTTCTTGGCATTTGCGGGATTATCTAGTCATACTTTTCTGCTACGATTTTATTCAAAGGATCAAACGCCCTGCGTCCATTGTGTTCATTGGATGTATGTGCAATATTTATGGAAGGACGGATTTTGACGGAACCTTTTTCTCAAGGCGAAAATTCACCATAAGGAAAAAAGCAGATTTATTCACGCACAACTAAAGAGCAGACTTCACAGACCAAACGGAGCTTGGCAGAGAGCATCAAGGTTGTAGGGCGCCGCCTGGTGTGGAGATTGCTTTCCCCTGACCCTCCGCGCCACCTGGAGGCTGTCGACGCGGGGTGTCTGACGATGGTGGGTCTATCTGGGGGTGCGCCCCACCCCATGGTCACCCTGGGCGCCCTGGTGGCCACCCTCTCGCTGCTGACCCAGGGTCACGCCAAGGTGCTCGGGGTGCTGCGGTCCAAGTCCAAGTCCTCCTCCAGAGCGCCTTACAAAGCCAACGACAGCCCGCCCCAGCCCAAGTCGACGGAGGCGCAGTACCGCAGTGGTGAGTGGGTGGAGTTGGGGTAGTGGGGAGGGGGGGGGGCGGAGGGAGGGGAGAAGAGGGGGGGAGGGGGAGAGGGTGGGGGCGCCCGGCAGGTGTGTGGGTGAGTGTGGGTGTGAGGTGTGAGTGGGTGGCGGTGTCGGTGTCGGAGGAGGAGGGGAGGGGGGCAGGGGGCAGTGGGAGGAGGGGGGGGGGGGGAGGGGGAGAGGAGGAGGGGGTTGGGAGGAGGGGGGGAGGGAGAAAGAGGAGGGTGGTGGAGGCGCCAGGGTTGGCGCTGGCGGTGGGGGAAGGGGGGGGAGGCAGGGGGAGGTGGGGACACTAGGGAGGGGGAGGATGGGGGAGAGCTAGACGGAGGAGTAGGCGGGGGGGGGGGGCAGGGGGAAGTGGGGACACTAGGGAGGGGGAGGATGGGGGAGAGCTAGACGGAGGAGTAGGCGGGGGGGGGGGGGCAGGGGGAGGTGGGGACACTAGGGAGGGGGAGGATGGGGGAGAGCTAGACGGAGGAGTAGGCGGGGGGGGGGGGGGGTGCCAGGTAGGTGCATGGGTGAGTGTATGTGGGTATGTGTGAGAGTGAGGGTGTGAGGGAAAAGGGGGGGGGGTCAATGGATGTGACTAGGGGGAGGCGGACGAGTCGGCTTGGATCGGGTGAGGGGAGAGGAGTGACGTGGGATGAGTGGGGGGAGGGGTGATGATTAAAGTGATGGACTAGTGGGATGAGAGACGTGAGGATTGAAGTGATGGACTAGTGGGATGAGAGAGGTGAGGATTGAAGTGATGGACTAGTGGGATGAGGGGAGGTGAGGATTGAAGTGATGGACTAGTGGGATGAGGGAGGTGAGGATTGAAGTGATGGACTAGTGGGATGAGGGGAGGTGAGGATTGAAGTGATGGACTAGTGGGATGAGGGAGGTGAGGATTGAAGTGATGGACTAGTGGGATGAGGGGAGGTGAGGATTGAAATGATGGACTAGTGGGATGAGAGAGGTGAGGATTGAAGTGATGGACTAGTGGGATGAGGGGAGGTGAGGATTGAAGTGATGGACTAGTGGGATGAGGGAGGTGAGGATTGAAGTGATGGACTAGTGGGTTGAGGGAGGTGAGGGTTGAAGTGATGGACTAGTGGGATGCGGGGAGGTGAGGATTGAAGTGATGGACTAGTGGGATGAGGGGAGGTGAGGATTGAAGTGATGGACTAGTGGGATGAGGAAGGTGAGGATTGAAGTGATGGACTAGTGGGATGAGGGGAGGGGAGGATTGAAATGATGGACTAGTGGGATGAGGGAGGTGAGGATTGAAGTGATGGACTAGTGGGATGAGGGGAAGGGATGATTGAAATGATGGACTAGTGGGATGAGGGGAGGGGAGGATTAAAATGATGGACTAGTGGGATGAGGGAGGTGAGGATTGAAGTGATGGACTAGTGGGATGAGGGGAGGTGAGGATTGAAGTGATGGACTAGTGGGATGAGTGAGGTGAGGATTGAAGTGATGGACTAGTGGGATGAGTGAGGTGAGGATTGAAGTGATGGACTAGTGGGTTGAGGGGAGGTGAGGATTGAAGTGAGCGACTAGTGGGATGAGGGAGGTGATGATTGAAGTGATGGACTAGTGGGATGAGGGAGATGAGGATTAAAGTGATGGACTAGTGGGATGAGGGAGATGAGGATTGAAGTGATGGACTAGTGGGATGAAGGGAGGTGAGGATTGAAGTGATGGACTAGTGGGATGAGTGAGGTGAGGATTGAAGTGATGGACTAGTGGGATGAGGGGAGGTGAGGATTGAAGTGATGGACTAGTGGGATGAGGGAGGTGAGGATTGAAATGATGGACTAGTGGGATGAGGGGAGGTGAGGATTGAAGTGATGGACTAGTGGGATGAGGGGGTGAGGGTTGAAGTGATGAACTAGTGGGATGAGGGGGTGAGGATTGAAGTGATGGACTAGTGGGATGAGGGGGTGAGGATTGAAGTGATGGACTAGTGGGATGAGGGAGGTGAGGATTGAAGTGATGAACTAGTGGGATGAGGGGGTGAGGATTGAAGTGATGGACTAGTGGGATGAGGGGGTGAGGGTTGAAGTGATGAACTAGTGGGATGAGGGGGTGAGGATTGAAATGATGGACTAGTGGGATGAGGGGAGGTGAGGATTGAAGTGATGGACTAGTGGGATGAGGGGGTGAGGGTTGAAGTGATGAACTAGTGGGATGAGGGGGTGAGGATTGAAGTGATGGACTAGTGGGATGAGGGAGGTGAGGATTGAAATGATGGACTAGTGGGATGAGGGGAGGTGAGGATTGAAGTGATGGACTAGTGGGATGAGGGGGTGAGGGTTGAAGTGATGGACTAGTGGGATGAGGGAGGTGAGGATTGAAGTGATGAACTAGTGGGATGAGGGGGTGAGGATTGAAGTGATGGACTAGTGGGATGAGGGGGTGAGGGTTGAAGTGATGAACTAGTGGGATGAGGGGGTGAGGGTTGAAGTGATGGACTAGTGGGATGAGGGGGTGAGGATTGAAGTGATGGACTAGTGGGATGAGGGGGTGAGGATTGAAGTGATGGACTAGTGGGATGAGGGAGGTGAGGATTGAAGTGATGAACTAGTGGGATGAGGGGGTGAGGATTGAAGTGATGGACTAGTGGGATGAGGGGGTGAGGGTTGAAGTGATGGACTAGTGGGATGAGGGGGTGAGGATTGAAGTGATGGACTAGTGGGATGAGTGAGAGGGGTTCTGGCTGATTTGGCGGGGATGGGGATGAACTTTTGTGGTGATGGGATTCGGGAATTTGACGGAGCTTAACTGGATGGGGGGTGCAGCGGGTGATTTTCCGGAAGACGGGGGTGAGGGTGTGGGATTGGGGGGAGGTGGTATTTCATGTGTGCGCTATTTAGGCTGCCGTTCCCCGTTGCCATAAACGCTGTCTCGACGGTTCCGAAACTACCGTCGGTTGTTGAACATCCGATGAAAGCCATGCGACTTAACACTGGTATCGAGCGATTGGAAGGCAACCATACTCAATCCTGATGTTGGGGGAGGGGGTGGGGGGCAGGCACTATCTATAGTTAGGTATATACATATGTGCCCCACAAATGACCCCCTTTTCGCCTCTTTCGATCAATTCTCAGAGCAGAAATCTACAATTTCTCTCGATGTGCCCATCTGAGACTGCAGTTTTATACAAATTGCTGCTGTTGACTATATATTCCAGTTGATATCGAAAGTGTTTTGTTAATTAATCTCCGTATGCATTGCCATGACTGTCCGTGTCTATTTTTGATGCCTTTTTTAACCATAAGCTGTGTCCTTTATGAATATAAACCCTGGCAGAGCCCTCTATAAAATTGTACTTCTGCCACGAGGAACATACCATTTCATGCCATTTCCGAATCACCGTTATAAAGTTATTCATTGGCGGGATTGCTCGGCCAGGGTAAAGGTGAACGATGGATGACACATGCGCCCTCTGTCGGCGGGAGATCGTAGTCACGTGTGTGACTAATGTCCCGGATGGACCGCCCAACAGACAGTTTTTTGTTCATTACGCCTCCAGTGATTCCTTGGGTTAGTTGACAAGGGGCAGGGGTGCTTCACCAAGGCGACAATTCAACAGTTATTGCTCGTGGAGAATACTCCATCAGCGACAACCGCATGGTTATCGTAAATGAATGATTGTGAACGAAGTCACGCCACGCGCCAGGGTTTGAATGGGATACGCGTCATATCTCGGGAACAGATCGCCATTTATTTAGATGCTTACCAAGCAAGCAAAACACAGCCCCGCCCCCCCCCCCTCCCTGAAAACAACATACACATTTACACACAATACCGGGGACGCACATCATATATAGCCTATAGGATCCCTGATCCTGTTGTCAAATCGATTTCCTACACACAAGGCTAATATTTGCGAATGAACCACTGCCATTGCTCGCTACCTCCAAGATCGTCAAACAACATGGGTAAAAACTCCCAGTGAAAATTGCTCAGTATTAATACTGTTATCTATTGCGAGATCCAATGGCCATCTTTATATTGTCTCTGTGACTCAGTGTAGATGACCCAGAGAACAATAATCACACTGTATATGTTTAGTAGCCCCATCCCATCATGTAGCGTGAACAGTGCCACAATGTTGGGGCTAATGCGTAATGTCAGTCGACATAATCGGGGGAAGGGGGAGGGGGGGGGGGCAAGGGGGGTTAAGGTCACCAGATCACGATGAATTAAAGGCAGAACTCCCCGCATACAACAATGGAAGGGCTGATATATGATACTATATTGAGGATTCCCGTTTCACGGTTATTTAATATGAAAATTCTCAGTTCACGATTAATGAAAATTCTCAGTTCACGATTAATAAAAATTCTCAGTTCACGATTAATGAAAATTCTCAGTTCACGATTAATGAAAATTCTCAGTTCACGATTAATGAAAATTCTTGATCACGGCGGTCGGCTAATACCCCATTTCCAGTTCACGAAGAATTATTTTGCCTCATTCTCAGTTCACGGTGAATTAAAAAGCCCATTCCCGAGGAACGGAAATGCCCCTTGCCCCCCCCCCCCCCCCTCCCATAATCGTTACGAGGAAAGTTATTTACTCGTGTAGCTTGAAATGGTGAATTTTTTCGCCTTCCATCATTGTGAGTTCCTCATCATAAAACGTGATGTTAAGAAGGGGCTGGTATTAAGAGAGTATGGTCAGTGGGCACAATTCGATCAGCGATAGATATTTTAAAGTCCAGTATATGAATTTAAACGTTGATTTATCTCTGAATTAAAAAACTTGTGTATGACAAGGGAAGGATGTTAAACGATGTTATATAGCAAAAAAGCTTCTGCATTGTGAAGGGAAGTGTTGCTACATACCCTATATGTTGTGAAACCCATGATATTTACCAGAACATTGACCACAATACCTGATTTCCCTAACATACAAACTCAATGGTTGGGGACGAAGTTGAAATGCAACAACCTTCTTTACGTCTCTTTATTGTTTTCTCTTTCAAAGGGATCACCTCTGATGATTAGTGTGTATATTTATGTAGGACGCTTTGACCTCTGTAGGTCATATCGCGACAACGGGAATGGTCAAGATAAAGAGGATTCATGTCTCCCAGAGTCACCCGCTATTCTTTGCGGAAAAAGCCATGGGAATTTTTATTCTCCACAAACATAGACACTAGCACGTATCTTTATCCTTCACAAAACAGGACATTTGTACAGCTGTGGTTCGAAACAGGCACAAACCGCTTGAGCTACTCACATCTGAGGCCTGACGCATCGTGAGACCGAGGATGATGGGATGTTAACGCGAATTATAAACTTTATCAACAGACTCACCACATTTCGTGTTCAAAAAGCAAAAAATACCACTGAACTGATGCATTATAAAAATTAAACAGAATAAGCTGGTCCTAGAAATTACTGCCATCACATTGTCATCATTTTCGATCACTCTGCTCTGGTGTTACCGTTGTTCGGGTGTTTAGGGTCAGACAGAATCTCAAAATTAACCGAAAAATATTTTGATGAAACGCTTCTGGCGATGTGCGTTGATCATTTGCATCTTTGACACCAAAACTTGGCACTGCATTTACTTTTTGTTTATCTTATCGTGTATTTATGTAAGCGATTGAACATCATACCACCAAAAGAAAAATACACTTAAACTTTACACACTACAAATTTCCCTGGATATCCTCTACCGAGCCACGACCTCCGATTCATAATCTGTCGTCTGCGGCGAGAGAACGGTTGTACCGGTTGTAACGACGGTGAGCGGGCGTCGTGTTTTGCCAGTAAAACCCGGAAGTGCTCGACGGTTCCCCACGCATACCTTACTTCCACAGTATTTTCCTTATAAGACACCCATCGTCGCCCATGGACGCCGCTGTAGTAGCAATCAATCTACCACCCCCTCTCACCACCCACCCCGAGCCTCCGTCATGCACCCTCCCATACCGTCATACCCGGCCCCGAATCCTAGCATTTTCCCGATACAATAAACACTCAACCAGAGCCTTGTTTCTCCAGCTTTGGACAGCTGTTAGCTATCATCACCGGCGGGAAAGAAGCAAGATATTCTCATTGGCACATATAGGGCTATGATAATAGATGACGAGCAATCACGAAGCTGGGCTGCCCCTCCACCCCCACTGGCTGAACCCACCCACCGTTCCGCCGCGACCAAATGCTGCGTAACCTTCGCCGGCGTTCTCTATAACCGAACTTGATCCTATTTTCCGGTGTTTAGACTCGCTCCCAAAGCGCGAGGCCAACAGGTTTTCGCCACCGGCTTTTGTTTATATCTCTCGTAGAACAGGTGCGCGCGTCTCTGTTCATTATTACACTCCATCGGTGGCCGCGAATCTCCACACACATACCTCGTATCACGTCCCAAGGTGCGTATCCACACCCCACCTTGCAACACCCTGCTCCTCCCTTCCCAACAACCCCTTCACCCCCTACCCACACCCTTCCATATCCGCTCTAGCTTCTTGTTAAACAGCGGAGAACATTCCTGTATGAGCATCGTGCCCTCCCGGGTATTTTGACCCCCGAGTCTCGACGCTGGTCCGTGAAGGTCACGAACGCACGAGATTGTCGGCTTTTCTAGGGATCACAACATCTGTTGAAGTTTTTCATTTTCTCCGCACTCCGTCATAGTCAGTGTCCGTCCCGCCACCTGAAAACACTATCGACTTCGTCAGGACCAAATGCGACATTAGGACCCCTGAGCTAAACAGCGGTACATAACTGCAACGCAATACGCACACAAATATTATTTCCACAGGTTCAGTGGGGTACAATTCGCAATGAAGCCGAGATTTCGGATATTCCATCTGCTCTATTTCTTTTATTACAAATTAGATTTTCCGCGTAAATTTTTATGAAACATATATACGGAAACACCAATGAAATTAAAACACAAATTGGCTTATACTTGGTTAATTTATTAAGCCCAATGGGAGGCACATGTTATAACTATTATGGGCGTATTCGATTGGGAGTGTTCGAGAACAGGAACACTGCGATGCGCAGAGGGTTTTGTTCTGAGAACAGCGCGGCCAATCGAATGCGTTGCGTTCTGTTTTCGGAATATTAATGGCGGACGGTGATTCGCCGGGAACCAGCCTGCCTATGATTACACCCACACCAGGCCGGGAACCAGCCTGTCTGTGATTACACCCACACCAGACCGGGAACCAGCCTGTCTGTGATTACACCCACACCAGGCCGGGAACCAGCCTGCCTGTGATTACACCCTCACCAGGCTGGGAACCAGTCTGTCTGTGATTACACCCACCCCAGGCCGGGATCCAGCCTGCCTGTGATTACACCCACACCAGGCCGGGAACCAGCCTGCCTGTGATTACACCCACACCAGGCCGGGAACCAGCCTGCCCCGTGATTACACCCACACCAGGCCGGGAACCAGCCTGCCTGTGATTACACCCACACCAGGCCGGGAACCAGCCTGCCTGTGGTTACACCCACACCAGGCCGGGAACCAGCCTGCCTGTGACCACAGCCAAACCAGGCCGGGAACCAGCCTGCCTGTGATTACACCCACACCAGGCCGGGAACCAACCTGCCTGTGATTAAAAAATAAGTTAGGCCTATTTGTAATGTCGAAAAACATACATGGACTACGTGGTAACTGATAATAACGACATGTAAGCCATTATAAATAATACATTGTTTTACATGGTGTTATGCGAATTAAACATGTCTATACAAATATGTGTATTATGTGTATGAAATGCATTATATTCCGTAATGAAAAATATCACATAAAAGAATTTGTATCATTAAAATCAGCTGACAATGGTCTTATGAGATATAAATTGCCTACGACTATGCCTAAAATAATATAGTTAATATGTCCCAAAACCCCCGTGCCATGTATAGGGACCCCGCGCGGCTCCTGCTTGCAAAGCTCAAGTCAGCTCAAGACCCTATATAGGCCCGCTTAGTGCAGGTCGCAGGATACCCTGCGGCCATTTCCCGTGTTCTTGTTTACTGTTCTGCTTCGGCGGGGGGGTGGGGGGGCAAGTTCTGGTAGTCCCAGAACAAGAACCGGGGCCAATCGAACGCGCGTAGTGGCGTGTTCTGATTCTAGAGCAGCAGAATCGGTCCAATCGAATACGCCCAGAGTTCTTAGCTGCCACCCAATAACGATATTTTAAATATGTTGTATCAAACAAATTTGCTATAACAATGTAGATTAGTCATTCATTGACTCTTCCGTTGTGGATTCTTCAGGTAGGAAGATGGGAACTTATCGGAGTTTGATAAATGTCGAATTTGTTCCTTTATATTACATATACAGACAGGACGTCAGACGTAACGACAAACACACCAATCTAAAGTCAATGTATTTCATCAAGCTAACCAACCAGATGATTCATTATCGTCCGCTGGTATCACAACAACGATCATTATTATTGCGATCATGTGCCATCTATGCACTGATTCGCTTACAATTCGTTCAAACCATGCTCTTGTCGAGGTTATTAAATTTCAAGATTAAACGCAATTGATATATTTTCCAGAATAAATTCAATTTATATATTTTCCAGATTAAACTCAATTTATATATTTTCAAGATAAAACTCAATTTACATATTTTCAAGATTAAACTCAATTTAAAGATTTTCAAGATTAAAGTCAATTTACAGACACTCCCAGGTGACCGTTGCAACGGGTGCACCAAAATAAACTTCTAATACTTGAGTGTCTAAATGAGTGTTTTTGGCAAGCATATTTTTGATTCATGCGTCAAACGGTCGAGAGGTGCGGGGAAACGACAATTTAGACCTGATTTCACCCCCCGCTTTTGAGCACCTGCTGACTTTGTTCAAACATTCCACAAGCAGTGTCAATAACCCCGGCAGGAGGGAGGTGGCGCTCTGGACGCTGTAGTCAGATATAGTGTTGGGCTAGGGCGCTCCCTATCAGTAGGACAAGAAAACAACATGGGCACACGTCATTGACGTTTCGCCACAGGCACAAGTTTTGACTCTAGTGGAGGGAAAATTCAAGAAGTTTGATTGTTTTGGGACACTGGCAGATAATTGGTGCGGGATATGGAAGGTGTTTATAGTTTGCTATGAGCCTTAAGACTTTAGGTTTGTGTTCTTTGTGTGGAAAATCGACATTCAAAAATAGCAAAACAACTCAATATGTAACTTTAATATTTGTTGATTTAACAATATCATGTATACATATAATGTAGGCCGATGGGGTTAATATAACTTTCTCTGAAGAAGGGGACACAAGGGCCACACTATTCTTTCTGCACAGCCTCACCAGCAGCCCCCACCCCCCTCCGGTTTGATCTGCGCCTGGATAGTACTTAAATGAGTGGTGCCCCCCCCCCCTTTCGTACATTCCTGGATTCGCCACTGCATGGTATAATAAAGCGAATGGAAGGACAGCCAATCATTTACATGGCTATGTATCCCCATTTTGAGCACATTTTGTATGCACTGTAGCCATTTCATTTTATGTTGCCATTAAAGCGATGTAGCCATTTCATCCCCTATTATCGCCTATTGCTTGAAATGCGTTTTTATATTCATTGAAATTCGGTCCCAAAGAAACAAACAAAAAGCCGTTGTTGTACTTTACTTTTGGATCAATGTAATTTCATGATCTCATTGGCCCTGGCGACGGAGGTAATGTCGATATCTTCGTATTGACATATCGAGCTCTGCCCCCACATGACTGCAGCACTGGGGGAGCAGCCTCCAGGACATATAGTTCTTTATAATGTTTGTGTTATATGCGTACACCCACAACCGGTTACCATGGTTTGCTTGGATAAACTTCACCCTACACCCCTCCCCCCTACACCCCTCCCCTCCTACACCCCTCTCCCTATACCCCTCCCCTACACCCTCCCTCCTACACCCCTCCCCCTACACCCCTCCCCCCTACACCCCTCCCCCTCCTACACCCCTCCCCCCCCTACACCCATCCCCCTCTTACACCCCCCCCCCCGCTCATCTTCCACACCCCGCTTCAGCGATCCTTGCTATCTCGGCAATAGAGATGAGTGGTATTGCTGGATTGCCTGATATTTACGTAGCTTGACGTGGAGCCGCACAGAGAAAAAGAGAAAGAGAGGCAGAGATCGAGAGAGGCAGAGAAAGGCAGCACGAGAGAGATAGATATATAGATCGATAGATAGCTGTATCAGGAAGGCTCGCTTATTTCCTTCACCGTGCTGTGTATACTACCAACAGAATCTGACATATCATGCGCCTCCCGCGCCCTGTCGATATTTAGTCTACCGCAGAGCCTTTATCCTGTGCTCCGCCCAGGCCAGTTATTTCAGGACACATCCCCAGCTTAGTGTTAAACGGAAGCCACCATTATTATCGTATCGCAAAAGTCACGTTTTATGGAACATATGTTGGTGGTTAACAAACGCTGATCCCCGCCTTATGTTATGTATAATAAATTTTTTGGCATATGGTTGATTTGATTAGGGTAAAACGGCGGTTTAATGTGGAGTTTACGGCAAAATTTAGATTTCTCCCGAGAGGCGGGTTATGTGATAGGCGATGGCATGCACTGATTTGCAGCGTGATCGAGGCGTCCTATTCTATTATATATTTTAGAATATTTAGTTAGTGCTTAAACTATTGCTTGCATATTAATTTTTTTTAAGACTTAATTTAAAGCGGGTAAAAACGTTAATATAACCGTGAGGCCTTATTAATATTTTGGTCCTGAAAGCAACTTTGCACGACACGTCTTCATGAACAACAGGTTCAAAGAAATAAATTTGCAATCCTGTCCTCAGTAAATTCAAGCGCCGTGCCATTTTGCCACAGAGCGTGACGTCATGGATGATCATACATGTGGCGCCCACATGCGGTTGAATTTGGGTTTATCTTGCTTGTCCAGGGGCGAGCGGAAACGCTTGAAAAGATATACCGTGGCCTCGCTTCCCGGTGGAATTGTTACAATTCCAAGTCGCACAGTACACAATCTCTTTTAAAAATTAGACCCGAGAACCACTTTCGATTTAGCGACTAAAATTTCAACAGATTGTATCCGTCTGATATGAGTGCTTAGACTATAAACTTCGTTTTTTTTATAGTGTGTTGAATATGAGCGAAGTTAGGTAAACAACGCCCGTTTCGCTATTTCCGGTTTGGGTCTCGCTCTCTGATTGGCTAGCGCCAGTCACGCCCACCAAAAGGGCTGCGCCCGGGAAAGCTACGCTTTCTCGACAGGCGGTCACTTCAAAAATTTATTGCGACTAACTGGGGCGTCACAAAAAATCTGCGCTTTTGAGGGTTGACGCATGGATAGCAAATAAACGCTTGGGTCAGCTACAAGGGCTAATATTTTTATTTCCTTTAAGAATTCTGGCGCAAATAACTGCGTGTTGGGAGGAGGGAGGGGTTGGAGTAAGGTACA